>JAJJMB010003142.1:2279108-2321014 GCA_023531105.1 Papaver atlanticum | reverse complement strand
TCAACACTAAGAGGAGGATGTGTTGAGGCAGTATGCCTGACAACACAGTAGTGATTGTTGAGGAATTTGTACGTCTCAACACTAATAGGAAGGATGCGTTGAGGAAGTATGCCTGGCAACACAATAGTGAGTGTTGAGGAATTTGCACTTCTCAACACTAAGATGAGGATGTGTTGAGGCAGTATGCCTGGCAATCCAGTAGTGAGTGTTGAGGAATTTGCACGTCTCAACCTAAGAGAAAGGATGCGTTGAGGCAGTATGCCTGGCAACACAATAATGAGTGTTGAGGAATTTGCAGGTCTCAGCATTGGGAGAAGGATGTGTTGAGGCAGTATGCCTGACAACACAGTAGTAAGTGTTGAGGAATTTGTACGTCTCAACACTAATAGGAAGGATGTGTTGAGGCAGTATGCCTGGCAACACAGTAGTAAGTGTTGAGGAATTTGCACGTCTCAACACTAAGAAGAGGATTTGTTGAGGCAGTATGCCTGGCAACACAGTAGTGAGTGTTGAGGAATTTGCACGTCTAAAAACTAAGAGGAAGGATGCGTTGAGGCAGTATGTGTAGCAACACAGTATTAAGTGTTGAGGAATTTGCACGTCTCAACACTGAGAGAAGGATGTGTTGAGGCAGTATGCATGACAACACAGTAGTGAGTGTTGAGGAATTTGTACATCTCAACACTAATAGGAAGGATGTGTTTAGGAAGTATGCCTGGCAACACAGTAGTGAGTGTTGAGAAATTTGCACGTCTCAACACTAAGAGGAAAACGTATTGAAGCAGTAGTCCTCACAACACAATAGTGAGTGTTGAGGAATTAGAACTTCTCAACACTAGGATATTTAAAATTTATTTGATATGCCTAATAGATATAAAACATTTAGTTTAAGGATTGTTACTTGGCTCTGTCTCCTCTTGGCATGTCCTTCGCGCATGATTGGCTTTGGGTATATTAGGCTCTCCCGTGAGTAAGCAACATCAAGCGTTAGTGATGACATCAGGATGACGACGGATTGATAGACGGACAAAAGTCCCCAGGTATTGATGGGACGAAAAATAGCCGGTTGTAAAGAGAGTTGTTCAACAAGACTTACCCGTGTGTGGAACCTGCGACGTTACACTCTCTCCAGGGAATTGCGTCACATTTGCGAGTTGTCCATACGGCAACAAATAATCTTCAGGATTGTACATCTTATTGGAGACCCTCTCAGGTATATATACTGGCAGGGAACATACTCCTAGTTTCGCTATGTTGCTATGTATCCATGAGCACCCCAGAACCATATCATAATTCGGGTATTCCTTGACAATATGAAACTTGGCGTGTGTTAGGGCGTCTCCTATCTTGATTTCAGGATTAATGTATCCATAGGCATCTATCGACTTTCCTTCTGAGTTTTCGATCGCAGTCGGGCAGTGAGAGACTTCTTGCTTCGAAATTCCTGCAGCTCTCAGAGTCTTGACGGTGAAAATGTTGAAATCCGAGGCCTCGTCAATCAGTGTGCTTTGAAACTCGACACTTTTCAGGTGAGTAGTGGTTAGGAGTCCTGATGTGATTTTGAAGTTTGTTGTAGTAGTGGTAAATAGGATTCGAACTCTAAGATTTGTGAAGATTCGAGTTTTTAAATTTAATAAAAATTATATACAAAAATATTAACAAAGTGGGCGAGAGGTACTAGGGCTTAGGATTCCACCAAATTCATTTCTTAAGGTTCAAATAATAATTCTTTTAACAATTATAGCTCAATAAAAATATAAAATAAAGTGACTCTTATTTTTGCCAAGATAGATTCTCAAAATATTAGATGTAAATGTTAAGCATGGGACATCAAATCACCTAAGCTAAGCATGACCCATCTAATCAAATGACAACTAATTAATTTAAATCATAATTTCAATTAAAATTAGTGCAAAAGTCATGAAAAGAATTAAATATAATTACCCAAGTGTGAAATAAGGCTTCCTCCATCGCCCCAATGTTGTGGTTTAGCTCATCATAGTAAACGTGCTCTCAAAATATTTATTTAGGCTCAAAATGGTTCACAAATGATGAAATAAAGAGAAAATGGTGTAAAACAGGATTTTGCGATGCACAAAAATCGTCACAAAATGAACGATAAAAGATAAGTGCTGTAAACACTGTTCCACAGTCGCTGGAAAGGAATTAGGAACTATCGCAATTAAGCGACAGTTTGCAACGACTTTCCTTTACATGTTTTTGTTCTTGAGTTGCAGCAGCAGAAAACTTTTCCTGCAACTCGTGATTTCTTCGCTCCGTAGCCTCCAAAACTTCCCCAAACTCTCGACACCCCTTCTATATGACCTGGGTAATCTATTTATACCCGAAAGATGCATCGAATCTCCTCCATAACTTCAAAAAATCTTCTCTTTATTATTTTTATTCTCACGACAATAATTTCCTGTTTTAGCTTCTCCATGCGTTTGCAGCTGGATTAATCTCCAAATATAACTTATTTACGCTCCAAACTGTTGCTCTGGTCATCATACACATTCAGAACACGTTCAAATTCTCCAAAACTCATGCAATCCCGTGAAATATTTCTCTCATGCACGTGCTGCACTGTTTTGCTCCATGACACGATTCAGCCAATTCTGATCCAAACGAACACCCATACCATCTTTCTATAGTCATATCACGTCTACCCACTAAGTTTCATGGATTGAATCTCACTAAATCACGTCCAAACATCCGATCGAAATTCTGCCAGAGAAGAAATGATTTTCCCGCCAAAATTTATTTTTTGAATTTGAGAAGAAGATGTCCTCCCCCTAATCCTGCACGGGTGTCCCTTTAGCACTTGTCTTATGGGGTGCAAATAGTAATTTTTTGGGCGTAGATAGTAATTTTTCCGGGGTTCCTCCGACACATTTTTGGGGTGCTTCCGGTGCATTTCTGGGGTGCCTTTAGTACTCTATCCTGGGGTGTAAAACACCACTTTTCGAGCCAATTTCGCCGCAAGAGCTTATTTCTCTAAAAATACCTACAAAGACATAAAATATCAAAATAAATACAAAATCGAACACTAACAATATATACAATTGAGATATATTAGACACAATAATGCGTCTATCAAGTCCCCAGTTACATTTACCAGCCGTACCTTCCAAGAGAAACAGGGATTTCAGGGTAGCTTCTCCAATTGAAAACAATCTCCTGCCCGACACAACGCGGTTGAGGGCTGAAAATATATCTTGGCGTTGCGCCTTGGAGAAATAGAGAATCTCACACAAATGCTCCATCATAGATTACACGGTTTTACGAACAGAGTCCCCAGAAAGCATTAATGCACAACTCCACCAATTAATGTTCAGTCACATTTGGATAATGACAATCTAACGCCTGAATTCTGAATCTCTTGACATAATCATTCGGATGTTCGTTGTTTCGCTCCTTCTGAGTTGTGGCCATGTCCGTGTGAGTTTTGGCAAGAACTTCCTGTCTCTCCATTAAATCGATAATGGTAATGGGAGGTTGGTTTCCTCTGGAGGCGTCATGCTCGAAGAAATATTAGGAGTAGCGCGGCTCTGGCTCTGGTAATAGGAGGCGTCACACCAGAAGGGATGCTTCCGGTGCTGCTGGTGTTGGTACTAGAGGATGTAACTCTATGGGATGTGTTGAATGCGTTTGTGGACGGTATATTGGTGTTGGACATTCTTTTTTTTACTCTCGTTCAATACGGCCACATGCTCTGTCTGCATCGTCGTTGGCGGAGGCACATACCTCAGACAAGGATTCAACATTTTTTTGTGTCATCTCTGAAATTGGTGGTGTTCTCCAAGCGAATGTTTGCTGGCTCTTGCTATAGCTGGTTTGCCATACTCTTTAAGAGAAAAAACGTCTCATTTTGCAGCTTGACAATATCAGCTTGATTTGAGACAACATCTTCTAATATTTTTTCCATACCTTCCATGGTGATTGGATTTCGAGCATTGAAGGCTTTGGAAGTGTTTGGGATGGTCGGGTACATCATGAAGCGGAAAGTTGAGATTTGTGATTGAAGTGAATTCTGGTTAAAGATTGAATTTACACCTAAGATCCACCATCTTGAGTTTGGGAAGATTGAAATGAAAATTGAGAAATTGGCTTCGCAACCGAGAGATTAATCTCCCACTGTGGTCGCCAGTTGTTTTGGGGTAAAAACTGATTCTGCTGGATTTGGTAAATTTGGGTGTGCCGCCGAGAAACGAATCTAAACCCTAAACAAATGCACTGCACAGGAGTACTTTAGATTCGAGAGATCAGTCTGTAAAATTCTGGCCTAAACCAAGAAATGCCCATTCCAGTCTTACTTCGGTCGAAAAATGAAGGAGAATGGTTGATCTTAGGGAGGGAAGCGAAGAAGGTGTTGAGATCAGAATGGTTAACTCCGAAGGTGTGGATATTTTATAACTCGTATCAGAATATGGAACTGGCTTGCGGAATATAAGCTATCAGTTCTTGGTGTTTTTCTGGATACTTGTGTTGATAACACTTGTCGTTTGTCGAAATAGGTTGAAAACTTATTTATACAAGTCATGATTAAGCACACCCTGATCTCGTAGGAAGTGGAGACAGTTAAGTAGTGGAGAAGTTGGGTTGTGTAAAAAGTGGTGACCATCACGTTTCCATCATGAAGGAAAACTGGTCAGCCTTACACCCACTACTCTCTTACTGCTATTAACTGTCCTCCCTTTCCTGACACTTTCTCGTAATGGGAGTGTTGCACGCCGCACGCTGTAAACCTCCAGACTAATACCCTGATGAACATCCCCCAGTTTGTGACATGTTTGATGTTTCGAGTATTTTCTTGGAAAATATGCAGCAGGTTGCTGAGTTGGTCTTGTGTGCAAGACCTAGTTATTCTGACCAATCACGCGCAAGCTAGGCGGCGGGCGGTCATATTTGAGCAGCTGCCAGGAGCTATCCATGTACATTAAAAATATGGTGGTCGGTCCCTATAGGAGAATGATGGCTGGTAGACATTTTGACATCCTATTAGTTGGCCCAAATTAAATCTAAACCGGTTAAATTGGCTAGCCAAGTTGGATGGATGAGATGATTTGCAGAAGTTTGTGTTAATTCATGAAATTTCGTAATCAGAAAATTCAGATGTGAGACCCTCACTAAAACTGCTGTAGAATTCTCATACGCACTCGGATTTTGATGATCTGCCCCTCCATTCTTACCTGAAAAGAATTTCCTATCTTCCCACTTGGGAATATTTGGGTTTTGAGATCGATTAGGAGGTGAAAACATCCCGACAGTAAAAAATCAGGAAGAATTCAGGAGGAATTCTGTCAGTTTTAAGCCATGACCTAGCTCTCCTTTTAAATTGTATCTTTTAGCTCGTTAATCCGATTGATGTGATTTATTATTATGTTATACTAGACATCCGTACGAAACTTTTGACATGTAGTTCATACTCAAATTATTTACCAAATGCTCACAGTTGTTCGTCCAATCTTTGGTGACCTTTTGGATATCGACCGACCAAGTTGAAGAGATATGATTAGTCAAAACCAAAGACGGGCCGCCGGCCACCTTTAATTAGAAGTGTAGGCTGCATCTTTGGAGCGATTTGATTGGATGATAGGAAAGAGGAGCCCGCGGGTGTATACCACGGAGCTTGTATGGTCGTGTTAAGAAGTGGCTAGACTTGATAAATCGACTGGCCAAAACGTACGTCCGTGATCGTTTTAAGACTGACATGGGCATCCTATATTAGATTCCTTAAGGAATTAGGTACGTCGACCAACCAACTTCCAATTTTATTAAAAGTGCGTGTGGCGCATTTAAAGCGATCTGATTGGTCGATGGAAAGGGGCCCGGCAAGCGGCAACATGGAGTGTGGCCGATCGGCCACGGGTGGCGCCTGCTGGGGCAAATCGGTCGGCCAAGTGGCATGGCCACGCCTCCCTTTGGTGCTTCTTTTACTTGCTGCAGTTCCTCTTTATTTCTTGTTTTATGATTTTTAATAGGATCTGGCTCCTACTAGCTCCATAATGGATCAATTTCCTAGTTTGCCTAGGTTTAGTTTCGACCAATAGGGTTCAAAATATCGCGCAGCGCACAGAAAACCTAATTTTTTGCAAATAGGTAAAATTAGGTTAGAAAATTGAATTTCGTGAGCTGACACAAAATTAAACAATTTTCGATAAATTATCTGTGTGTTGCCACAAGAAACCTCTTTATCAGAGAGCGGTGCAACTTGCGTGTTCCTGAGTATTTTCATGCAGATCTTAATACTGACACTTCGGGAAATTCATGCTACTCCGCTGCGAGTGAACAATAATTGTCATGTCATGCCAATATTAAGAGTTCAGCTGGGGAACATAGCATAGGAAAATACTCGACAGGCTGTACATTAGTGAATAATGTAAGCGAGAGTTTTAATAAAATTATAGAATATTTGGGATTGTTGCTACATGCACCATTCTGGATAAATTTCATATAAATATACTGAGTTGCTTAATACATATTGTAAGTGAAGAGACCTGGGCTCTAGTCACTTTTAAATGGCTTTGTTTCTCTACAGAATGAAAGCATATTAAGCACATGGTTTCACAATTTTCGCCCTGAACTAAAAACCACCATCAACACCCGTTCCTTGGATTCCCCAGAATTTAAAGTATCACAACTGTCCTACACTCTTTTCCTGTCAGCTAATGCCTTATATCTATCTCAATACTTGAAGAGAATCTCTTCAATCACCTCCTTGGCTTGCTTCTCATCTTTCTCTGTAATACTTCCCAGACGACTACACAACTCAAAAACCAGCTTTGAGGTTGAGAAAATTATCTCAGTAGAGTCTATGTTAACCCCCTGAATTTCTCCAAGATTGATCACTACTTGGTCCTCAACTACAAAAATTAAACTGTTTGATTTAATCGTCTGTAATGGCAACGAGTTTTCAACCAACTCAGTAGAGGGTGTCGAATTCATCTGCAAAATATTATCATGCAATACTATTTGAAGGTCGTCAGGAGCTCCTGAGGAAAGAAACCTTCTGTAAGCATGCACAATTTCGGAATTTTCTAAACCATTAGTAGGAACTACCTCTACACATCTACTAGGTATAAGAAAATCCGTTTCTGCTGAAGTCGAATGATCACAAGAATGCTTGGTAACTACAGCACCACTTCCAACCACATTCGTTGCACCATGAACTTCAGCAGCCAACAAACTATTAATAACATCCAATCTTGTTGAGGAAGGAACTTCATCTTCCCCTCCACCATCAACAAGAGGTTGGAATGTATTAATAGAATGCAAAATATCTCTACACTGAGAAAAGGGAACTGCACCTTCACATCTTAAACTCTCAGTAATAGAGACATCATTCCCAACAGCTTGAACAGATTCTCCTCCTGCTAATTTATTCAAACTTTGAGATTCAGAAGTAGGATGCCAAACCCCGTGAACACCTACCTTTGACAGTGGACCATTCTGAGTACCCAAGTTAGCCTCTGTAATTTTTGGCTTGTAAATCAAGATGTCTCGATTCATCAACTAGATATTTTTTGACTCAGTTAACCAGAGACCGATTCTGATACTTGGATCGATTTAGCACCAGAACAAGCGGGAGGATCTAACTTTGAATTTGAAAAATTCTGTTTATTCTCAAATTCAATTAAGAGTCTGTTAAATTCCTCCAGAGATGCCTTATTTTTAGGATTAAACTTGTAATAATAACCCATTTTTTGTCTCCGTCTTCCACCACAAGAATCGCCGGGATCATAGAGAAATCTCCTTTGACTGAGATCCTGAAAAAATTTAAACTTTCCTTTCTCAGAGTACTGTCAGCAATCTCCATGAAACCACCCAAAGATTCTCCAATTGATTTGAAAAGCTTGTAACTCCAAAATCTATGCGGAATGCCCCTTATCTTCAGCCATTTTTGAAATCTAGACATAGCTTGAATTGGAATAATGACCTGATCAGAATTATCTGTGCCTTTCACAATCTCCACTGGATTAGAATTATCAATGGCTTTAGCCTCCACCTCCTCAGACTCATAACGTGCCTGCGATAAGGTTACCACTGAATCATCCACTATAATTTTCCTTGGCTTCCAAAGATCAAGCTAATAATCCTTTGTCAACTCAATGTAAGCCAACTACTCATCAATGATTTCCAAATCTAAAAAAGAATCCCACTGCATCTCTTTCAGCACCTCCCTTGAGACCTTTGCCACCTTACAAAACCATAAAGTTTTATCACCCCTCTGAACGCCGATGTCCTGCCTACTTTCCTTGGTAATGAATGTTTAAAATCAGAGTTAGATGGTAGACTCTGGTGTAACCTTCTGACCATGTTATTCTCCTTTAAAACCTTATTGATCTCCTTAAAAAGAACAGACCAGTAATAGCATCCTTCTCCACATGGAATACAAAGAGCATAAGATATCTCAGCATCTCCCCTTCTGACTCTAGAGATCCTAAAATATCTACCGACATCATTCTCTTTCACCTCACACAGATATGAAGCTTCTCCCTCTTTTCTTGGCCATCTGCTTCTTTCACATTGAAAATCCATGGCTTCCTTCATCACATCAATCAACCAAAAGATTGAATCCATAGAGAAATGAATCCAAGAACTGAAACCCCTTCTTTTCCTTTCTTCCAATTTATTTCCTCTGGTGTTTCCTAAAGTTTCCATGGAAACCAGAAAAAATTTCCTGTCAAGATGGAGCGCTTTTTGCGCTCTTTCTCTCTCCATCTTACGACTTGTGCAACTATCAGCTGTTATTCCTTCCACATTACTGCAAGTTGGTTAGTCGCCCCGTTTGTTTTCTACAAATTGGTACATATTAGGCTCAAATCACGGAGGTACTGAAGCACATTATAAATTTTTAGGCATAATAAATTATAACTTACTATGCCTAATTTCTAGTTGATATGTGCCTTATCCTGCACTTATTAAACGATGCATTTTCAAACGAAGTAGAGAAGTAAAAACGTCTAAGAATTTCGAGGTAGCCATCCAATGCGTAAATTTTAACCTCACCAATATAAGTTCATATAGCTATGTCCTTATTGATGCCCTTGTGTATGTAATGAAACAGGTAACTAATAGAGCCTCGTTTGAACTTTTAATTACTCCAAAGGTGAAATTTCTTTTCGTTATACTATCCAATGTTGAGATTATTAGTCCCACATTGTCTGGGTTATCTAAGATCCTGCGGTTTATAATCCTATGGGCCTCTCCACTCATTGCCAATTGGTTTTGATGCCCATATTCTAACATGGTATCATATTAGAGCAGACTATTTGCGACAAGTCATTTGACCGCGCCTTTACTCCGCGTCACCCGATTTATTGTCCACGTGTTAGACCCAACGAGGTTACACGTGAGGGGACGTGTTGAGATTATTAGTCCCACATTGTCTGGGTTATCTAAGATCCTGCGGTTCAATCCTAAAGGCCTCTCCACTCATTGCCAATTGGTTTTGAGTTGAATGCCCATATTCTAACATCCAATTTAAACTATGAATCATTGTTATAAAAAGGTATGAGGTTTGTCTCCATGATAGCTAGGACTATCAGACGGACGACATTGAACGGGGACCCGATCCGGCGGTCGGGTTGCTCCGGATTGAGTTTTTCAGAGGACGGCCAGTAAATTTCCGGTAATGTATGGGGCGTGTGGGTGAAAAGTAAAACTAATTCTTTGGTTCTACCATTTTCCAAAGTCCAAACTACTCTTTTCTTCTGTCAAATTCTAACCCAGCATGGAGCTTTATCTTGATCGGGTTCATGAAATCTTGCCTAGGTCCAGAAGTTAACTCTCGAAAGTATATCCTAGGTAATTCCTTTATTTAGTCTCATGGCTCCTTGAGAGGTTTTATTTCACCTAATTTGATTGAATTATGTGTATTAGATTTAAGTCTTTTTGATTTGATTGGCTTTCTATAACAATGATTAATATTTTTTGTTGCAGGAAATTTGGGAGGTAAAGTTGAATATGAAGGAGAACAAGAAGAACATAAACATGTCAAAACTTTAGATTTTTTTATCATGACGACAGAAGCATAGCTAAGCTTTTAAACGGACTGTTTTCGATATTTATAACCTTAATTTAAATTGAGTTTCGTGGCATAACTATGTTTCTTAACTATGAATAAACCTTAATCATGAATCTCTTTGTTTGTTTTAGATATTTGGTGATCTCACGGATTAAGATTCCTGATAGGTCAAACAAATTGACAGAGAAAAGATCAAGCTTCTTGAAAGATTGTATCTATCATGTACATGCAGTAGTTATTGAGGTAAAGATTCGTTAAACCTTAACTCTAAATTTTTTAATCCCAACTATCGATTAATCTTTTGAGCTTCAAGGTATTTGACTGATACAAAATTTGTTGATACTGAAATTAATAAGGTCAAAATTGATGACTGGGGTTTCTGTCTTCAGTTAGGTTTATATTCCCAAACTAATCCCACCCAAAGGAATCGAATAGATAATCTTAAGATTTTTTTTTTTATTTAAAGGTGTTGGGTTTTTTTTTGCTTTGTCTTTAATATACTCAACATTTTTCTTACAGATGAACATGGATATTCCAATATGAAGTTTTCTTTTCTCTAGGTAGATTTTTCATCTATCCTAAATTACATTCTGTTCACCATTCAGGCAAAGTTTCCTGAGTTCAGTAACAAGGAGAACTCAGGTATTCCTATTTCTGGAATAATATTAAAAAAGCATTGCCTTTGTCTCCATGATAGCAAAAGCTATTAGACGGACGTCTTTTCAAGGGGACCGTCATCTGGTGGTCGAGATACTCTGGATGGAGTTTTTTCTATTGGACAGCTATGAAATTTCAGGTAATTTTAAAGTGGGGAGGTGTGGGTGAATTGGTCATGTAAATCCAAATTTTATCAAACACCCTCCTTTCGCTCCCTCTCTGAGCAATAAATCATCAACGAATCAGAGAAGAAGTATCAGTATTCTTCAAACTGAGACGTGAAAGTGATGAATCTCAAGCTAGATTATGAATCTCAAGCTAGATTATGGAATCTCTCTTCTGCTTTGGAAAAAAGCTGAAGAAAAATATCGATTTGCTTCAGCAAAAGCTTGAATCACTCATTCAGGTACTAATTATTGTGGTAGTTTCATTGATAGAACCAATTAGGGTTTTTTCTTTATTTCGATTGATTATTCGTTGGTTATGTTGATCAGGTGAGCGGTGAATTATGTATATGAATGAGTTATAAGTGATGAATCAAAAATTGGAGGCAAGAAAATTGGTGAGTAATATTAATTTCTTTTCTTTTTTAAGTCACTTTTTCTCTGTCGTCATTGTTTTTTTGTTTTTTTCATAGTGGTCGTCGCTGGGCATGGTTACTGTGATAGGTGGATTGAATTGCCCGTGAAAAATAACCCTACAAATTTCACGTTCCTATTGAATTGCGTATAATAGCAGAACCTGAAAGTGTCCTGTGATATTGCACATCCGTTTGCCTTCTGCCCATTTTCTTTTTTTTGTTTCTTGCTATAAATTACATACTTGGTGGCTTCGTATGTGGGTGTAATATATTCTCATTAAGATCATTATCTGTTGGTAACAGAAGGGTGAAAACAAGTGATTAAATTACAGTGAAGTATACTACATAGAAAACCCCAGATATTGCTACCAGATATCTGCCTTCTGCCCATTATTGTTTGATCCTCATGATCTCCTGTCATTTGGGTTCAAGAAGAAAAAGAAAAAGAAAAGGAAGAAGAAGTTTTTCTCTGTTTTAGAGTGAGTCTCCATCATAAGAAGTTCCTAGGATATGTTTTGGACAAATTTGGATTGAACCCACATTTTGTAGTTGGATTTTTTAACGAATGGGATCTTATTGGGTTTGTGGGTTTTGTGAGTTGAAGAAGTGAAGCAAAAATGTTTAAATTAGCAAGATGGAAATTAAAGTGATAAGAACAAGACTAAAAGTGTCTTTAGATTAAAGTTTCAAGCTACTCAGGTATACATCATTGTTACTGTAATTCCTTTTTTATTGTAATGCAAGTTAAATTATAAGAAAGTTATAACCTCTCTTATCAAATCTGAAATGTTTTTGTCATGATTTTGCTGAATTTCGATGGAAAGTGGAGTTTTTTGGTAATGTAGTTGAGTAATTTGAGATCCGTTGAAGTTCAAAGGTAAGATCTTTATACTTCAGTGTTGTGTTCTTACATTTGTTTGTTTGTTTGTTTAAAGGAAAATCACTTATTGACTTGGATGTAGCAATATACAGTGTGTAATTAAAAATTGCTAACAATTGATAGCAATATACCAAAATGCAGCCAAGTCTTGGTATGTGTCTATCCAGCCTAGATGTCCCATTCTCTTGGTGTGTGTAGCACTAATTGATTTGGGTTTAGACGAATTTGATTCGAGAATTCCGTGGATGGGATTCTTTATGTTCTCAATAGTCAATCCAGTGAACTTGGCCGTTTGTAAAGTGTCTCACTGTATGTTCTTTCAAATGATATGGTGCATTTGCTTGAGTTTCGTAATCTATATTCAGAAAGTGATTTTTGTTTTTGAAAAATGGGACCATGTTTTATATCTATTGACTAGCGAGCTATCATTTGATACTTTATATATGTTGTTCTAACTTCAATTATGTTCATTTAAGTTATTTGTCTTATCATTTTCACATAAATTATCGTGGTGTATCGTTGGTATTGTTTCATTGGTAGATTATATTGTTAAATCTTTCTGATTTTCAGGAGTATCTCATGTAATTTAATATTTTCCTTAAACCCAAGCAGGGAAGGAGCTACTGTGAGTTGGTAGGGTATGTACCCAGGTCGAACTGTAGATAGGCATTTTTTTCAGCAAAATCATGACAAACCCTTCCATTGAAATTCAGTTGGTAAGATCTTTTTTTTTTTTGTGGTGATGGATGTAGGAAGGAAGCTTGCCCAGCATCGGCTGCGCTGGTTTGGGCACCTCCAGCGAAGACCGCATGATGCTCCAGTACGAGTGGGTTGCATTAGGCGTGCGGAAGGAAGGATGCAGCGCAGAGGCCGACCGAAGCTAACTTGGGATGAGTGCGTAAAGAAGGACATGTGCAATCGAAATCTCTCAGCAGAGCAGGCGCTGGAAAGACAGGCATGGAGGGCGGCGATACGCGTGGAAGAGGTGGGTTTCAGGTACGACGACTAACAAACCACCATTTTTTATCTATATTCCGCGTCAATTTCTATGCCACTAAATCAGCGAACACGTAAAGACAACCCTGCAGATGGTGAAGGGGGGAAAACCCCTGTAGCGCTGCAGTAGGCAGGATGTGAAGGGGAAATACCCTGTAGCTTCTGCAACAGGGACAGGGTGTAAGCATATCCGCATTAATGGTCGAGAATTCGTAATCCCTTGAAACGGTGATTACTTACAACCGGGCCCATAAACAATCACGGCGCGGGTAGTGTCAAGTATTTTGCTTGCCCTGGCGCAAGTTGTGCAAGGCTCTGACAGGCCGGCGTAAAAACTATGTTATATTTTTGGGAGATATTCTCCAGTCGACCCGGTACTTGCTACTGGAAAAGACTTTGGATTTGGATTTGGATTTGGATGTAGGAAGTCAAAAAGAGCATCTTATTTTCTCATTAAGATCATTATAGGTTGCTGCAAATGGTGTTTTCTGAATCTAGCAATCAGTTGCAGGCATTTAGAATCAATTTTCAAACTTTTCAGATGGTTTTTGTTCACGGAGTTGATATGTTCTTTCATTATATTTAGGAGAATGCTACAGATAAAAATAATTTCTATGAATCAATGGCAAATACTTGACCCTAGCATATCTGGCGTATATATAAGCGTGCTTTGTAGTGCATGGATATCGTTTCACAAAGTGGTATTTTCTTAGACATTGTCTTCGATGCTAAGCATGCTATCCCAATCTAAGCCCGAGTTCGGATTCAACTGCATAGGTGACAATTAATAGGATTGTTTGTTAGTTAAAGGTTTTTGACTTAAATTTACGAATTGAAGTATGCTTCAGATTGTTTGTTAGTTAAAAGTATAAAAAATGACCATCAACTCTGACTAAGGAGACCTCCACTGTGTCATAAAGTGCAATAGCATAGCGTCATACTAATAGGATTCAGTTCCCACTGTTTGGTATTTGAAGTTTCACCAACTTTTCTCATTCTTGACTGATATGGTTCATTGAGTTTTTGTTCCAAGGGTTGCCTCCTCGCTAATATGTCGTTTAATCTCTTTTCCGTGTTGGTTATGCTCTCTCTTTCCGTTTTGTTCTTGCTTCTTTGCACATTTATACTGTAATAAAAAGTAGCCATCATATGTAAACAGTTCAACTGCGGCTTGACCATATTTCCTAAGCATAAATCAGGTATTCGACAATGAACTTTCACATATATATCTTGGATCATTTTTGCAGATTTATGGTCAAAGTTGGCTAATGACCACTTTTTGTATGATGCATAGTTCCTCCTTTGTTTTCATACTACTATAACAACTCATTTTTATAGTTTTTGGTAAATGTACCTTTCATCGCGATATTCCATGGATATGATAAATTTATACTAAAAGCTTACATAGATCCTTAATATCACCCACCTCATATCCCTCAAACCAATCGTGATTCTATTTGTAACCATGTAGTTACATGATTACTTATATCTAATATCCTAATGCCATTGATTCAAGTGTTCTGGCATAGGTCTGTGTTCACCGTTTCCCCAAATCATTGGGAAAGTTATTAAAATTTCAGATTCCGTGTTCATCATCATTATCATTTGGAGTCCAGGAATATCAAGAGCAGGGATGGATGGGTTGTTTTCTGCCATGGCATCTAAGGAAGATGTCCAGGAACACAAAGCAATGAGACGAAAAGATATGGAAGAGATTTAGCAAGACAAGAACGTGGCTGCAAGAATTTTAAAGTAGCAAGGACATTTACATACACTTTTGGCGTCAAGGATGTGAGTGAATTGATTTTAGCGAATGCATATTTTTTTGGATTACTTTTATCTGTTTATGTTCTACAACTTTTAACGGATTCAACCCATCATAATTTTCACGGGTTCACCCTCTTATGATGATAAGATGATTAAAAATTTATTTAAGGTCGTTTCTGTTCATAAATTTGATGTTTGGATTCGCAATTTGGATGAGTTTAATTGGTTATGTAATCAGCGATTCATCTTACTTTAGCAGGGTGCAAAGTAGTTGAAAACCTTTGAAGCTTTGTTATTGTATTATCTAAGAAGCGCTGCAACTTTGTGGAAAATCTCTCGCTAATTTTAGCTAGGTATTTAATATTCTTCTTTCTTTTCTTTTATAAAACTATGGCACAGTGTTCCGAATTCATCTTACTATATATATGAGGATCATGTGGTATATAAGGAAAGCTCATCCCGAATGTGTACAAATTTTACCAAATGTTGTTGTTCACAATAAAATTTTGAAAATACAAACACTAGCCATAACTCATACGCATATTAGTGAAATAGGATTTTATTGGCAGTTTCATCCAACGATAATGTGGTATTCTTGAAAAGTATTAATTTTCCTTTTTGTCAGCTAGATTACATTTAATTTTTCAGATATATCATGAGAGACTACATGGGATGACGTGCTACAGTATTAACTGATGAGCCGGCTATTTCAATGAAAGACCTATCTAATTCTTAGTGTAAGGCTTTGGATTTGATAGTTGAACTGTCAAATGGTACTTAACAAATATGTATGAATGGTAAAGTCTCTATTTATTTTTTGTTTCTTTTTAATAGTTGTTTAACTGAAGTACTGAACATCAAGAGAGCTTAAAAAAATTAGTGAGTGGCCCTGGATGAGCGCCAATGGAAGCACCGAATTGCTGCCAGCCTGCCACCATAAAGACTATTCAGCAACAGAAAAATGAAGTAATTTACCACACCATTTTGACACGATTCAGTAGTTCCAAGTATTTTGTGCAGGAATTCTTTCATGCATTGAAAATATCTCTATTACATGTTGTTTAACTCAAATTATAATCTCATTCGTGGAAAGTTACTGCAAATTGACAATAGAGGATTAATAAACTTGGAATTTTCAAACAAGGACATCAGAATTAAGTTGAATCAGTTAAGGTTGGACTTGCATTGTCATAAGCATTTTGCTTTATTAATAGGAGGTTTATAAGGTTTGTGCTTTCTTATACTGATTTTTATTATGGTGGTCTTTGATATACAAATGAATCACAACACTATCACAATATGTATGACTGCAGAGGAAGAAAATCCCGCTTCTTGCTGAAATTGGTTAGCATTTATACATCCAAGGTTCCGTGCATTGTAAAGAATATCTTGTTAGATGTATTAATGCTAACCCAACTCAAGCTAGGAAAACAAATACTACTACTATTCCCGCTTGTTATGTTGCTTGGCTAGCTTCAAGTAAAGGTAAATGTTGTCATGCATTTATTTATGTGGCATCCATGCACGGAGGATCCTGAAGATGATACAAGATTACCAACTGTATAGTTTTGCTGGGTTCTACTCAACAAGGAAGCTCTGTCATTGTACTTTTTAACATGTTCACATTTGAAGAGGATGGTAGCGTAATTGTTGCACATGAAAGAGATGTTATGAGGAACCTATTGTGTTGTTTAGGATGTATTCGTAAGGTTGTTGGTTACTTTTACACCAATTGGTAAATCCTTGCAGGACTAGCGGACCAATGTTCCATTAACATACTCATCTCAGAGAAAAATTGTTCTTAGGGTGTACTTTAATTAGACTGCCCCTTGGCTCTATACTAAGGGTATTCTTTCATTTCGACAACAACTGATACTTGCATCCACTTTAATTTTGTGAAACTTATCACCATTTTTTTTTTGTTTTTTTTTTGTATGATCTCAAGTTTTTACCTTAAAATAGGCGATGAAAAGAGTGAAATATGTTTCTTAGTAAGGGATACCACCTGTAATCAAGAAAACCCAGTTGCTTTCTTGCTAGACTTTTTAGTTGTGCAGGAAATAAAACTTACGGTTCCGCCGTCGTGTTATGATTTGCTTTATCCATTCAGTTGGACGACAAACGATATTTGATCTTTATTTTGTATGGTTCCAAGTTTCTTCCTTGAAATAAGCTCGACTATACAAAAATGTGCTTGCAATTTTATGGTCTTATTGTGTCGTATCGACTCATACCACATCTAACTGAAATTATTATTTATTTATTTTTTTGAAAGCATCCTTACAGTACCGAGTCCGTACACATCTGCATACAACCATGCAAGGTCAATGCCCCAATATGGCGAGATACTACCGTACGCATAAAGTCACATGTGTACATCTGTATATAACCATCTATATGCGTATATAAATAGAAAATGGATACAATTTATCAATCCAAAGCTCAGAGAATTCATACCACATGATGCTTAAGATAACAACTACTTCGCCAATCGCAGGATGCTCAAGATAACAACTACTTATCTAATCATACCGAACTTAAGCTGCACATAGGTTGAGTATGAATTTAACTTTTTTGCAAAATATGGAAATGTTTACCTTCTAAGAGTTTAAGAAACCCTTAACCATTATCAAGAAGCACCAACGCACTCACGATACCATGAGCTACACAAGCAGAACACAAGCCTTCCCGGCCAGGTGTATTATCAACTTCATGAATCAATCATTTGTTTATGCAATTCTGGAGATCTAGGCACCACGGAAAATACAACGGTTCCTCGGCATACTCCCCGTAGTGAACTACAAGATGAGATACTTTCCTAAGTATGGGTAGTTTACTAATAAAGTTTGATCAAGTAGTTCTAGGCTTCATTGTAATTGAAATGTTAATCAGTGTTGCAAGAAAGAGAATCACTTGATATCGTGCTAATGCTAAACTGAATGCAGTGCACAATGTGAGGTTTTAGTCTGTTTTTTTTTAATAATTTTTTGAAGATTATGTGATTTCTAAAACATCACTGTTTGGTTTTTCTTTCAGTTTCTTGGACGATTTAAATTTTCTGATTTTTTTTTCCTTCCGTATTTTTTTTCAAACACCACATTTATAGATAAATCGATGACATCTATATATTTTTCAAACACCATATCTTTTTTCCCGTATTCTTTTAATGTGTGTTGAGTTTTTGTAAGTGAGAACTACGGAATTTGGGATGGTGTTTATGGATAATCATCCTAATGTATCAAATGGGAACTACATAATCTGGGTTTGAGAAAATGAATCCGGGATGGTGTTTATTACATCAGGATTTGGCCGGAACTCTCCAAATAATTTGAGACTTCTAAAATATCTGATATGTCCTAAAATTACAAGGAATGCGGTTGTTTGCTCATGTACATGATTTTGTGCCGAAAAACAGAAAATGGCCTAAGGTTGTTACATGTTTTGCGGACGATTTTTTTTTTTTTCCTTTAAGGGTGTATTTTTATTTTTATTTTTAAATGTACCATATATATATATATATATACAAGAGATAGGTGTGCTTATATGCAAAGGACATACCACTTTAACGGGACCAACACAAGAATGGCATAAAAAAATTCCGACCGTCTTCCCAAGATTGATATGTATATATCATCCATGCGAGTATATTTTGCCTGTTTATCCTGTTAGTATGCCGCCAAAGCAGGATTATCTTAACTTCATGATTATCTTAACTTCAATAGTAAAAGGTTGATAGGATAATAGAAACGTTGGAAGAGAGAAAGACAACAATAACTCATCGTAAGTAATTGGTATATGATACAACAATTCAATGAACATTTTACAGAAATAAATCATCCAAATCCACATGACTCATCTCCCCAAATTAATGTATAACTTTTTGTTTTTGTTATAGATGCGTTTATATTTGTGCAATTGATATCCGAATTTTCGATTATTGTTGGGCTTGCCAGTTGACACAACTTAATGTAACAAGCAAGCGGCTAGAGCATGCTTCTCTTACCTTGGAAATAAAAAGTAACGGGAAAAAGAGAATGCTGGAAGAAACAATTACACTAACGATTAGGCATCCGGAATCCAGTGCAACCACTACAAAATTGGAGACTCAAATCTACACGTATCACCTACCACTGTTAATGTATAATTTTGCGGTTTTTATATAAATGCATTGATATGTGTGTATTTGATATCTATGTGCAGTGACGTTTATTGTTGTACTTGCTGGGTGACATGGTTTAATGTATAATTCTATGTTGATTATCTTAGAATTATGTGCAGATTATAATTAGTTGTTGCAAAAAAAATCAGGTAACAATACTCACTTAACAACTATCAGCAGCTAAAATATTTTGTTTGTCAATATATTAGAATCGACAAGTTCCTCGGAAAGCACATAGTTGAAAGGAAGCCCTGCGTAAGATATCTGCTGAAGAAGTATACAACATGCACTAACTTTGACTGTCAAAACTGCATGTTACCATTGTGATTATTGTAATGAATTTTCGACTCTTGTGCTCCTGAGAAAATTTAATTTTGTATATTAAAGGATCCATATCCTAGCCGGACATGTACATGCTATTCAAACAAATTTGAACAAGAGTATTGTCTCATAACGTCTGGTAAGAATCTGAATAAATTATCAGTGTGTAATCTTAATTTCCTCTTCACATGTCTAGGGATCTAAGATATTTGTTTGATAGTAGACCGATGTACCAAGGAACTCAAGCATTACACACGGCAATGTGATTGTTGACACTAGCATGTCGAATGTGGATTCATTTATTAGTACTTTGGGTTTAAATGTACAGTCAAACATAGGCTCGCTCCTAAACTATTCCTTAGCGTTTTACTTTCTTACGTTCGTCTATATACATCTGACATAGACTATATAGATATTTGATATTGCGTACCGATCTATTTCCGCCGAAGATTTTGCATTGGATGATTCAGTGATTTTGGCATTGGACGTTCCTAAAATGGGTACTCTCAGGTCGGGTGAATTCGATAATAAACGTCTATTGGCATTCCATCCTTCCTTCCCCTTTCGGGGAAAGAAAATTATTTACTCTTATTTGTTCCACATTATCTTGGAAAAATGGATTATTAAATATCAAATATAGGGAGCGATGCATTGGATCGATGAGAAATTATACAAATCATCCAAGAAGAACCTAGGATTTGAAAAATGTTGTTGCAAGGGAAAAGTAATACTACCTCTGTTGCTTGAACCCCCTAGGTGCTGAGAGATCTATACGACTGAGACGATGCAAGGTCAAGGTTACTATGGTACCACATCTAAGAGTACAATACTTCAGATACTTTTACCAGTTTTGGTTGCAAACAACATAAGATAGATCAGGAGAGTAATGGTCTGAAAGAATTTTAAATGCACGGAAAAGTTTGGCACATGAATGGAGTGTTAATATGCGTCGAAGAAAAAGATCCATTTTATTCAGGGATGTTTGTATATGATCCTAATCAAGCTTTAGATGGCCGTGCGAAACAAAATCCCCAGATGGATAAATATGTTCTTAGAAAAAATCAGATACTCTCTCACATCAAAATGCATTTTGCACTAGGTATTCCCAGGCACACGAGACTTTGAGTAATTTTAGTCCCACAAAAAAAGTTGTTAAAGTTATCCTGCACTACAAACAATCTACTGATGAAAGGAACTACAATTTTCCAATTGAAGATGAATTTTCGATTATACTACCTGGTGAGGGTTCTGAGGTACTTATCGTTCGATGTATTATACTTCATATGAAGGCAGATAATGGATTTAACCGTATTTCGTAATATCATAATGCATACTTTCCCCCGTATTAAGTTTCGAATTTTCCATATGACGATTTGAGTTGGCATCTTGATATGTAGCAGCAGGATTTGCGCACATGAAAACATACTACAAAACGATCGACTCTGAAATAATTTAACAACTTCTGTCTTTTTCGGCGTACTAATGAGTACTCTACCATCTTGGCGTACTAAGGGTACTTGGTTGATGCTTGGGAATCAACTGAACATTACCGCATGTATTATATTAAGAAAAATTAGGTTAAGCTATGAGCAGATTCTCACAAAAATATAAAACGCTCGAAGGAATGATTGATGAATCTCAACAATGGGGGTAGCCTTATTTTCCATCGACTTTTATTGGTGATCCTAGGCATTTTTTAGAGATATATCAAGATTCAGTGGCTGTCAAACGGTTTAATCATCTTCGAGATATCTTCTGACATTGACTGGGAATCCAACTTGGCTAGAAACTAAAGATGCACTTCTCTCCCATAAATATCCTTCAGATCGTCATGATCTCATAGGTCTTCCAGTTTAAGAGATACACAATGATAACAGAAATCAAAGAAAGGAAGGTGTTCGGTATATTGGTCGTAAACATGTTAACGATTAAATTTCATAAATGTGCACGCTCTTTTATTCTTGAATAGTCTTGAGAAATTTGTAGAGTTGAAAAGGTTGCCAAGTTTTTTTTTACTGAATTTGTTGATGAAGAAAACCGACCCAATTTTGTTTGAGACTGTTAGGAAATGCATATTACATGGTACATGTGGTGCGGAATCTATGTGCATGAAAAATGAAAAATACAGCGGAGGATATATGGAAAATGCAGAGAATAAAAGCATGGATGAAGGTGGATATCCAATCTATTATCAATGCGACAATTGGAAAGAGTTAGTTGTCCGCACATTGTTGTTTTTTACAACCCATATTTGTTTAGAATGTTCAACTGACACGCTAACATTGAGATATACGGCGGTGTAAGGGCTGTTAAATACATACACAAATTTATCTACAAAAGTCATGATCGTGCAACATTAATCTCCGGCAAATGGGACGAGGTTCAGCAGTACAATGATGCAAGGTATACTAACTAATTAACTGAATAGATAAACTTAGTAATGTTGCAGAGAACTATAGGTCAACATCAATGGCATACTTTGAGTACGATTCTAAGATTCCCACCTGCTAAAGAAAATATTTATCAAGAATTTCCACAACATTTTTGTGTCGGAGAAGAAAAAAAAATGAAAAGTAAGGAAACAGGGTTTTGCTATTGCAAGGCTGTACTTCGTCAGCTCAATGCATGTGAATCATATTATTTTCTTTATTAATAACTATTGTAGCCGGTGCAAGCTCATTTGAAAACTTCAAAACAGTCAGGGCAGGGACGTTCGAAAATTCCACAGTATGTTCAAAACAGCATGCATTGCGCTTGGAATTTTATAAGATGATGGGGAATGGTGTAAGTGTCTACAAGAGGCACCAGTGATGCAAATTGGAATCCGGCTAAGAAAACTTTTCAAAATTATTTTTTGTGATTGTAATCCAATTCAGTCTGTCATTTTCTAGTCAAAATTTGGCCTAAACATATGTGATGGTCAACATTTTAAACTGCACATAAAATATAACAATCAGAGGCCAAATGGTGAGTATGTACTTCATTTTGGATGAGCAACTCCGTGAATCTAGCAAGTCTCTTGAATATTTCGAAGATATTTCAATGCCGAAGTTGAATAGGAGAGATGTTGTTGGTGACAAGTCATGTCGGAGTATTAGTACCTTCAACTCGCAGTGCATGATTCCGAAGTCGATGAAAGTATTAGGAAGTTCAATTAGGGCCAATCGTCAGCGTACGTGATTTGTTTCGTGGGATATGGTGATGATAAAATACTTTTTATCAATGTAAGTGCAGGGAAGTGGTTAGACATTTCTATAGAACACAATGGCGTCAGCCGTCAAGCTTCCGCCGAACTAAGCACATAGTTCTGACTGCTGCTTCATTTGGAATTGCTTCACTTCTTTTGGTCGGAGGTCTTACAGCACATCCAATGTTCAATACTCCCACAGAAATATCTGAGAACAATGTTTATAGAATCGAAAAACTGGATCCACATCCATGCAACATAGATTATGCGTTGAAGCAGTAGATCAAACACATCATGATATTAGGGGTAAGAAAAGACCGTTAGGTGGAATTACCTTTGGTTTGAAATAATGCCCAAATGGATCCATCTATTTTTTTGATTTATATATTTCGGTCTTCAGTAACGATTATTGTATTTAAAACTAACTAGGGATAAATATTGATGAAATTAAATCAAATGATTGATATATTTCGAGATATATTTTTGTTGGGACTATGTGCCTAAATATAAAACGATTCTATTACTACTGATGTTTGGGTACCCCATAATGATATAAGTTATCAATTGTATAATTGACTAAGTTGTAGTATTTTTAAAGAATTTGGATACATTAACTAAGTTATAATGTTTCTTAATGTATTGTTACAAAGAAATAAAGTATGTCCACTTAATACTAAAATGAGAGGTTGAGCCGGGTCCGTAAAGCCCCGGTGATACCTAGTCAAGTATTAAATTATATGCAAACAGAATCCAAATCGAAATTAAAATCATAAACCATTTTCAAATTGCAAAAAACTTCCTAGATCTTAAGAAAAATAGGGAAATAACACCTGACCATTACAAGTCTCTAGGAGAGGAACTAAATCATCTACCCACATAAAAAATACCCCGTTATATTGAAACCGTAGTTTCATTCCTAGGAGTTGGCCATCCCCATGGGGGTTCCTATTACACTCGAAACTTATTCTAGGATATCCCTGCTCCCAGAGATCATTGCCTAGCTGCACCACATCAAGATTCCGGTCAGGCCCCGGAGGATATTTGGTTAAGATATACTGCATCATAGATATTACTTCTTCATCGAGATACAGATCCAAAGTTTGTTTAAAATAATCATAATCATCAAACCCTGAATCATACCCATGTTTTCTCCATTGGTGTCCCCAGAAATTTAGATCCGCATTTCCGAGGTTGCTTCGACAATCCATCCAATCTCGTTGGAGATCAAGCTCTAAACTGGAAATCTGCACAGTCGATTATATTTTAACTTTAATATATATATATATATATATATATCAAATTAAGAAGTAGTGTTTTGTCACCACTTTGCTGATTTTACGGAAACTAAACTAAAAATGATTAGAAATGAATGCTGCAATCTGCATACCTTTTGAAAATCGAGTTTCTTCTGAACCCCAGGAGCAGCTGGCACTACTTGCTGGTTCCATAACTCGTAAATGGTAAACATTCTTGGCAAAAATCTAGGACAAAATTGCCCGTAATTACACCAAGAAAAAGGCCACCGCATTGCAAAATTGAAATCAAGTAGTGTCTGACTGAGTGCCATTTGCCGGAGCTTTAAATTTGTTTGTGCCGGTGCAGAACCTATTTTGATATCTATCTTCAAAAGATCAAATGTTCTCAAAGATTGTCCAACTTTTTTCACTGCATGAACAAGATCAAACAAAATTTGTCTATCTTGGTGTGTGTTGTAACTGAGATTTTTATTTCCAAGTAGTAAGGAACGGATCATGGTTTGCGGGTAATAAGGAGCGATGTTGTGTTGAACCCATTCATCAGCATGGTCTTGGTTTACGGAAATACGTGAGATTTCTTCGTTGAATTTTCGTACCGGATAGGAGTTGAAGAATTTCTGGGTTTACATCATACAGTACTACTCTACTTGCATTTATGGAATTAATTAGTCGAATTGATACCTCAGGTGATGATATCGGGAGACTGTTTCCTAGTCGGCCGTAAGCTATGCCGATTTCATTCGACACTTTTGCATCTGTTGAATAACATAAGCTGGGTTAGAAACAAACAAGATCAATTATAAAGAGATAAACAAAAAAAAAATGGTTTAGTATTATTGACTTACTTGAGAGGCATACGAGTGACAAGAGAAAAAGAGCAACCAGAAAACCCCCCATGGCCATTGCAATTGCTGTACTGAGTTCTATTTTCTTTCTTCTTTTTTTTGTTGGAATTTTTTAATATATAGGAATTTATTAGTTAGGTAGTTAGAGAGTTAAATTTCAATGAGCTTGTGAATGGTTGTGACCATTCATGCGAGATATTTTATTTGAATATGAACGCTCTTCATCCGAAGGATGTGACTCTTCATGAATAATGGGAAGTCTAGTGATTGTTGGGACGTTGGCGTTACAAAATCAGTAACTTACAATTCCTAAGAAAAACAGTAATGTTGCATCGTGGAAATGAGTTTTGTAGAGAAAACTATGTTGCTAGTTGCTACCAGCCCCCTTTGTGAACCATTGTGTTGATTATTGGCAAGAACCAAAATATATGGATATCTTTATTGTTCAAAACTAAATACGAACTTTGCTCTGGCACCGATTGGTAAACATCACAACCAATTGTGATGAAGCATAATGAAATCTCCAAATCTCAAATTATGCTTGAACCCCACTGCGCTATGATTTTGGGCAGAGATTAACAAAGATGTCGTTAATCAAGGAGGAAGAATTAAAACCGTAGAAAGATATGATGATATTTCAGATCTTAGCGGTATATGTCAGAAGGTAGCTAATACAATTACAGATCCTATGATTCATGGCCATCCGTCGTAGGTCAAGGAAAGTATTCTTTGGTGTACCAAATAAATTGTATTAGAACATGTTAAGCAAGTTAAAAACGTTACTCAATCACAAACATGCATAGTGGTGTAAGATATCTGAGAGAAATTATCTTTGGTATTTCTTATGTACGACGCATCTAGCAATGTTGGAACAATGTGTAAATTAAATTATAAATATTATCTTCACCAGACTCAATGGTTATATCCATGCAGGAAGACTTCACTGAATCTGCATTCATCATAGGCCATGCCAACAAAGAGACTGATAAAACGTGCATGGCATGCACCTATTAGCAAAACCAGTAAATTAACGTGTATGGCATGCACCTATAAGCTATTCTTCTTACATTTTCCAGCTTTATATCCAGAGTTCATAGCAAGACTTGGGTTCTATTTGACCACCTCCCAATATTATCTATGATTCCAAGAAAGATATACCATCATCCCCTTCCCAAACCGCTCTAACTATATGCATGTTTAGCTCCATGAGCTAGTTAACAACAGCTAATTAATTAAGAAGAGATATTAAGGATGTTTTACTTTTAGAGCTCCGGTGCAGATGGTCCTTGTTGTACCTGCAAATTTTATGACAACCAAGTTCAAAAACAGAAGCACACTCGAACTTTTGACCAGCAACCGTGTTTTTTTGACATGACAAAGTTACCTGAAACCATAAAGTTAATAAAGCATATCATAATTACCTCATATTCTTACCTGAGCCACTGAAGGGTCTGACCACGAGGGTGGCGGAAGTACTGTTGACATTGGCTTTAGCACAAATGATAAATATACACTCTCGCGGGTGGGGGAAGTATTATCTGAAGGTCATTGTCTTTATGATACAAGAAAGAATGGCAGAGCTCTTCATATGTACCCGTACCGGTGTCATATGCCCAAATGTAACTGTTGGTACCAAGAATAACAACATTTCTATTTACAGGGCTGAAACCCAATACTTGGATTAGTCTCACATCAAATCCACTTGGTGGCACCTGAATATTTTGTGAACATAATTTGATCTCCGTTTCTGTTAAGAAATCACGTAAGGCGATATCTTTATGTAACACATGCCACTTCTTCTCTTCCAACACCCAAACACTCAAAGTCTTCCTCATGTCAATATGTGCAAAACACGTCAATCCTTCGGCCACACCAAGACAACGATTAGGAATCACGCTAAATGTAATCCCCTTGTACAGAGTGGTGATGGACATTGCCCCTATTGTCCGGTAAATCTATTAGCCTACATGTACTACTACCATCATTTGTTTCGTTGAGGTTGTAAGCTATGATTTTGTTTTTCCCTTCGATCCAATAGAGAATTCCCTTGTTGATGACTATAGCATTGCTATGTATAGAACCCACCCAAGTTACAACTTGAGGGCACTCAACTTGGTAGACGTTCCACGCGCCCAATTCAGAAGAAAATATTTCAACGTTGAAAATATTTTAACTTTGGTATACGCACAACTTTGTAACCGGCAGAAGTTTGTAC
This sequence comes from Papaver atlanticum, assembly GCA_023531105.1. NCBI lineage: Eukaryota > Viridiplantae > Streptophyta > Magnoliopsida > Ranunculales > Papaveraceae > Papaver > Papaver atlanticum. The sequence continues at coordinate 2,294,124 of JAJJMB010003142.1, read as the reverse complement.
TACGTCACAGATGAGAGCAGTCACACAGCGAACTCCTTTGGTTTGCAGTATCAGAGGCAATGTGACAAATTTCTTGGTTAGTGGATTACAGACATAGTAAAACTCGCGCATGTTAAATTTTTGTGAACAAAGAACTAAACCATTACTTACACCAAAAACACGTAACTTTTGTTGTTCTGGGTTCAAAAACTTACAAGAAAATCCATCATGACTAGAAAAGAATTTAGAATGCAAACCAAGATAGGTGTGTTTTATTGGGATTTGGTCAGTACTATAAAATAAAGTCCATGGGGTATTGATTTGTATCCACTTGTTAAGGAAATTTGTTTCAGAGAGAAGAGATAGCGATCCCTTGGACACACATCTGAATTTGTATACAGATTTTATAGGAAGACATAGACATATCTCATACCAGATATCATCTGAGAAATCCATAATTTGAATGGATGATAAAGTAAGTAAGAATAATGTTGAGTAAGTTGAAGAATAATGTTGGATGCGTCGTAGAAGGTGTTTCCCTATGATACTATGCCTTCTTAGTTCTTATATAGGCGTCAATAATTCCTAGTAGTACTAGGGCTAGCTAGGAAAAAGGCAATCATCTAAACTAACAAAACTAATCAAGGAAAAGAAAATCTCAAAACCGACTCCTATATTCTAGGAACAAGTATTTTGTGTTTTAGACAAACTGTCAAACTCGACAGTTTACAGGACCTTGAGGGAATATATGCAGCAACCAAGCTACTCTCTCCTCAACACTCTGGCATTGAAAAGGGGAACGAACCCATGTAGGTATATATGGAAATAAATCAAAAAAAATTTAAAAAAAAAAAATAGAAAAAAAAAAAAAAAGAGTTGGAGCTTAGATTGTTTCTAGGTAACCAAAATTTTGTACCAATAAAAAAAAATGTAGGCACTTTTTCAACAGGTTCGTTGTACTTTGCTCTCCATCAAGGTACTGTCACTCCACATTTTCCTTATAAAGCCATTTGGAATAGTAAGGTTCCAACAAAAATAAACTTCTTTCTATGGCTAGTTGCTCATGATAGGATTATTACAATTGATAAGTTTGTCGATCGGGGTTACCACCATGTCAATAAGTGCCTTCTTTGAGGTAGTGCTGAGGAAAGTGTTAAACATTTATTTTTTTAATGTGCATTCGCAAGAAGAATTTGGTCATATCTTCTTTCATCTCATGGTATTCTTGGTGTTTGGCCTTCCTCAATCTGTTACAAGTCTGGCATACACTTAAAAATCCTGCTGTCGACAAAAAGGTTTTGTCTCTTGTCCCAGCTGTTGCTCAGTGGAGCATTTGGGCAGAGAGGAATTCGCGAACGTTTGAAGAGAGAACCAAAGTTGTTGATTTAGTTGGGCAAGATGCCAGAAATATGCTATTTTCTTGGGCTTCAATTTTCAAATGTAGCTTGAATAGGAACTCCAGTAGTATACTGCCATCCTTTTCAATGTGGCGGCCACAAAGCCTCAATGTGGCCGGCCACTTAGGCTTCATGGTCGGCCATCCTGGTCAATGTGGCTGGCCACTTAGGCTTTGTGGCCGGGCCATCCTGGTCAATGTGGCCGGCTATCCTTCTCAATATGGCTGGCCATTCGGTTTCGTGGCCGGGCCATCCTTCTCAATATGGCCGGCCATGGTAGGCTTCGTGGCCACTTTGCTTTCGTTTCCGACCATCTTTCAATTTGGCTAGCCATTTAGGCTTTTTGGTCGTCCATCCTGGTCAATGTGGCCGGCCACTTAGGATTCGTGGTTCATGCATCCACTAATTTGGTTATGCAACCACTAAAAAAAATGCATAACGAATTATGAAGCCACCACAAATGATGCATAATAGTTTATACAGTTGTATTTTGGTTCATGCATCCACTAATTTAGTTATGCAACCATTAAAACGATATATATGCCTTAAAAATAACATTCCGATAAAAAAAAGGATGTATAACGCACTATGCAATCAGGGATTTTTCGTTATTCATCAGTCGGCCCTCCCCACCGCGACAACGGTGTTCTAGCAGTCATGATCACGTGAAAAATAGTAAAAAAATCTCTCGATAAATAAAGGCGCATTGTAAAAAAATGTTCACGGTCAACGGTTTATAAACACACATGACAGTTATCCTTGAATCGGACCATTACCATGACTAGTGAAAACAGTGGCGGAGCCAAAGTTTAAAAATGGGTAGGGCTAGAAAAAAAATTTATGTAAATGTAGGGATTAGGATGGACTAAATATTATCTATAAGGGGGGCTAACTATAAAATATAAGACAAATAGAAAAACTTATAGACGATTTTAGTGATTTTAGGGAGGGCTAGAGCCAGGGTTAGTCAACCCTTGGCTCCGCCCCTGACTTCCAAATTGAAAGTGATAGTGTTCCTTTTTCATAGAAAGAAGAAAAAAACACAAGCAAATGTGTGGGTATTTTTTTCTCTTCTTCTCATGTGATGTTGATTAGGGCTATTTGAGTAGCCACCGACACTTATTTATCCAAGTATAGAGCTCATTTTGTTGTATGAAAGACTGCTAATTTTACACTAAGCCTTGGAAATACTTGGAATAAAATCGGTAAAATCCTATTTGGACTGTGGTGCAAGCTGCAACCACAACTTCAATAATGACGAACAGAAAGAGGCACGCATTGAAATATAGTCTTGGACTTGGGGTGCCGATTCCGGAAATGGATGACAGATGGTGCATCACTCAGAAATGCAATGCAACAAAGCCTCTCTATTTTAATCGGTAAATAAATTGATATCCGAGGAATTTTAAATTCAGGTCACTGATATCATCACCCGTTCACTTTAATTATCACTATACTACAGTGACACGAGCACAAAAAGATATTGAATACACTATCGAAAAGTAAACTGCATTAAGCAATCAGCTAAAGATTTTGATTTCTATTTAATTTGGATCTACTTATTTAGTAATTTTTGTAACATCACATTATATAAAATAAATAACTTGAAAAATAAAGTTCAAATGAAATTCTTCCATTTGATTTACATTTAATTTAAAGGTAAAATAAATAAAAAAAATCTTAATTATAATTATTAGCTCTTCTTGCCTTCATCACCACCGTCTTCCATATAAGCTTTCTTTCTTCTTTCAGCACCAGCAAACACACAAATAACCAGAAAACAAACAGCATAAACTCCATTAATCTTCCAATTGCTCTTTGGTGACTGATTCAAAACAGCTTTATGAAACACAGTCACATAATAATGCAACCCCACTGCAAACCCAACAATAGTCTGTCCTAATCCTAACACCTTAGTGCCTAATCCAGTTTCAGTAGAAAACACTAAAACTAAGTACATTATCAGTAACAACAAATACAGAACATACCCGAGTGTTTGCAAAATCTGTAAGCAAATGTATCTGGACTGCGATGTAGCGAAGAAGAATTTCAATGGTTCAAGACCAGTGATTAATGCAGATAATGAGAGAATTGAGAAGTAAATTGATAAGTAAATTTGAATAAAAATGATGATTTTTTGTAATGAGAAATAAGTTTTGATTTTGTTGAAAATTAATGAGACTATAATGAGTGGCACAAGGATGGAAATGGCTGAGATTATTGAAGCGATTTGTGATGCATATTTTTTAGCATTTGTTTTGCCAATGTATGGTTTGATGTAGCCTTCTGTGATTTCTCTGTTTGCTCTGTTTATATATGCTTTTGATTTTGTTGACATTCTTTCAAGATCTGGGATAAGTGTTTCTTGAAACCTTGATGGTAACTCTGTGAATTCTGATATGAAATCTGTTGTATCATCCTCTAGCATCCAGATTGGAGTTATGGGTTTCTTTGGTTTGTTCTCTGTTTTTTTCTCTGTTTGGATTTTGTTCTCGTGCAGGGTTTTTGTTTTCATCTCTGGGTTTTTGGATTTGAGTAGTTCCGGGGTTTTGTTTTTGGATGTGGAAATGGGTTTTGATTCTTTTGAAAGATCTTGTGATTTCTTTGTGCTTGAAGTTGATGATTTAGTGGAATTGAGTTTCTTGACTAGTAATGTTTTTTGTAGACTAATTGAGATTGTTGTGTTCTTGTTTGAAGTTTTAGTAATGGGTTTCATGGTTGATGATGATGAATTGGTTTTCTTCTTTGGTTTAAGAATTTGAATCTCTTCCTCATCTTCTTTGATGGGTTTCTTCTTTGGTTTTAGAGTTTGAATCTCTTCATCATCATCTTGTTTGATGGTTTTCTTCTTTGGTTTTAGAGTTTGAATCTCTTCTTGATCATCTTCTTTGATGGGTTTCTTCTTTGGTTTTATAATTTGAGTATCTTCTTCATCTTCTTTGATGGGTTTTTTCTTCTTTGGTTTTTGTATATCTTCATCCTCTGTTTCTTCAACTGAGAACAATTTTCTTGTACCACCAATGCTCTGTTTTCTCTGTAATTGTTGTGATGAGAATGTGGAAGAGATGAATATAGAAGAGATCAGAATGAAAACAAAGTAAAGAAGAAACAATTTCTTAAAACTCATCATTTTGATTTGTTTGTTTCTTTTAGCTCAAGAACAGAGATTGAGATGAGAAAGTAGATTTTGCAGATAGAAAAAAAGAGAGAGACAAAGAATTGGGAAATGTGGGGCTTAAATATGTGAGAGCAGAGAGAGGGAAGTGATGGGATTTTAATGGGATGGAAGAAAACAAGGAGAAAGAAGATGAAGATGTTAGAAGAAGAAGATGATGTCAGTGTTCACATGGTGCATATAGACACCATTACGCGCTTTGTGTTCCACACTTGCACCCTTTGGCACAATTCTTCTCATTTGAACACAATTCTTCTTCCCTTTGCTACCACTTCTCAACTAGCTAATACACCAGTTAAGCATAAAAAATGACACAAAACACGCTGCTTGATCATTATCCGTTCATTAACAGCACACCGTGGTGTGCATTCAACTATACATTTTTCTAAATGTCACATTCAACTAGAAAGATTTTTCATTCAAATAAGGCTAGAGGGGCATTTGAGCAGCAAAAGTTAGGCCCCTTGAAAAGAAAAGCAGTAAAAATACGAAAATGATAGGATTACAGAGTTTTTGTCCCGACTCAAATCCTGCAACAAACAACACTATGGACCATATTCACCCATCAATAATCCCAAAATGAGCTTCCGTAACCATCCGATCCCCTATCGGGAAATAAAGTAAAAAAGAGGTGTAGCACTCCTCGTAAAAATAAAGTAAAAAAGAGTAGAGAAAGTGAATTTTGATAGAAAACATGTATGTGTTAGATCCCGTATGTTTGAAAGGAAATTTGCATTATACAAGAAGATATTTCTAAAATTATCCATTTAATTGATTATAAGAAATATAAAAAATATGCATAATTTGATAGACATGTTTATATTCGTTACGTATGTGTTTTAAAAAAAATTCAATGGTATGAAGTTTGCGAACATCCGTGGTATAGTTTGAGAGATAAATCATTTCAAAATTTCACTAATTATTATCCATAAGGGTATAATTATAAAAAAATGCTTAAAAGTGCTCTTTTATCTTGCTTTCCTTAAAAATTATGCAAACTTAAACTAGGTCACTTAATAGTGGGACGGGGGAGTATATAGATCACATTCGGCTAGTTGCCCTACCGCAAATTGGTGACATTAATTTTCACTATTCCCTAATCAATATAGAGATAGCAATGGGTTTTCTCCTTTTTTTTACAATAAACTCGTTTCTTAAATCCATCACACCACATTGCACAATTTACACTAGTAAACTATCCTTGATCGCCTCCTTGGATCCCTCTCTTGGCAAAGAAGCAGAAATAATTGTTTAAGGAACTACTGGCAAGCTGCCATTGTCGTCTCCAATCCATTTTCCCATTTTGATTCCATAAAATTTATTTCTGCAGCTAGCATTGGGGTCCTCACTCACTTGGCTCCGGAGTCCTCATTATTAATCATTGAGATCTGGCAGTCCAAGGTCAAGTGATCTTGTTCAGACATTAAAGTTGACTTAACGGCACACTACTAGTTTCCATTTTTAAATCTAGTGATGATACAGCAGTTTCAAGGGCTAGGAGCCAAAGATGTATTGATTGCAGATGATGTACTCCATGTCTTATATGGTTACATGCATGTATTTCTAGTCGACATTTCAAGAGGAGGATGAGACCCCGGAAACTTTTTTTTTTTCTTTTGTCTGTTTGATATTTGATCAAAAGTGAGGAACCGACACAAAGAAAAGTGCATTAAACAAAAAATGAATCCAAAATTTAAAGCTACCGGGAGGTATGATATGGGTCCTTTTTAGTTAGTTTGTTTTGATTTTATTTATTTAACCTAGACTAGACTGAGCAGCATGGCACAGAGTTCATGCATTACTACTTTTGTGTTAATGGAGTAGATTTCAGATGTCTATTTATGGTTTTATGAGCCAACTACCTTTCATATGATCTACAGTACCTTTAACCACGTTCTTGAGTTTCTTAGGACCATTTATTAGATTGGGAGTGCTCTCAGAAGAAGAAGATTTATGTTGGTTGTAAAAATTATGGGTAAATAAGGTCCGAAAACTATTGAAAAATCATGGTATAATCGCCAAAGTCTGTAAGGTATGATGTGAAAATGAGATGTGCCCTTGAGATAAGGCACACAAAAGTAAAGCAAGAAAAAGATTGACCATCATAATACGTTGTTACTTATAAAGTTTGCTTTTTTTTCACCCTCGAAATCTTACTTACTTCATGAAAGTGTGAAATGAATGATTTCTGATTGTTGAACTACTATCATAAGTCTCAAGTCTCGACCCTTTTTCATAAAGAGATGTGAAAAGTAAGTAGTTTCAAACTTTCATGACCGGATTAAAAAGTTGCAATGAAAGAATGAATAGAAAGGAGAAAGGAGAATTGGATTCCATGTGGGAAGATATCATCTTGGCACCCTCTTTTCACCTCATTGGTCTCTTTTTCATTGTCTTTAATCAACCATTTTCTTGTGGGGTATGCATGCTCATGCAATTTTAGCTGGCTCATTCTAAGGATTTATGGATAATAATGTGCCCTTGTTTCACCATTGTTGATGGGGCAATATTTTCAAACAATGGATTAAACAAAGTTTTTTGTGCCGGATGGTAAAATGCAACGGGTGCCATATTGTTTGGGGGTGTACCAAAATATGCATAAGACAAAATGTACAATACCTTTGATAAAAAGAATCGAAAGCATCGTCTTTAATTTGATGATTAATACAAGTGGGAGGAAGCATCGGCAATCTGCCATTGTCTCCAATCCATTTTCCCATTTTGATTCCGTAAAATTTATTTCTGAAGTATTCCGAGTCCTCGCTCACTTGACTCTAGACTCCACTTCAGTAATGATTGAGGTCTGGCAGTGGAATTCACAGTCCAAGGTCAAGTGATCTTGTCCAGACACTAAAGTTGATCTTAACAGCTTTGATTTTGTATTGATTACGGATGATGTACCCCATATATTATATACAGTTACACCCTTATTATAACATGCATTGTATACGTACATGTATTTCTAGTCGACATTTCTATATGACTCTTTGAGGTTTCAAGTGCAACCACACTTCAAGAGGAAATGAGACCCTGGAAACAAAATTATTTTTTTGTCTGATTCATATTCATCAGAAGTGAAGAATTCTTTTGTATACATTTCATTCATCATCATAAGAGGCACCCTAGGTACGAGTTTCAAAAGCTCTCATCTTTTTTTGGCCGATGATTGTATTTTATTTTCAAAAGCTTCGATGAAGTCAGTTCTTAATTTGATGAATATTGTTAATCAATTCTGTGACATTTCTGGGCAAATGATCAATCTTCATAAATCTAGTATACATTTCAGCAAGAATTTAAGTGAAGCAGCAATTCAAAGTCTTATTTCAGTGGTGAAGATGAAATGCATGCCTTTAAATGAGAAATATTTGGGTATCAATTTGTTCATAGGGAGGAATAAAAATGCTTGTTTTGAAGAGACAGCAAATAAGATGGATTCTAAACTGAAATCTTGGCAAGGAAAACTGGTTAATCAGGCAGGGAGGAGTACATAGATTCAAGCTGCTATTGCTTCAATGGCTCAATTTCAGTTGGGATGTCTAAAAATTCCAGATAAATCAATCAAGAAACTTGAATCTCTGCAAAGGAATTACTGGTGGAATAAAGCTAACTCAAAGGGATGCAGACTTATTGGTTGGTTAGAATTAAGTAAGCCAAAAAGAATGGGAGGTCTGGGATTTAAGAGAACTAAAATTTTCAATGAAGCCCTCTTAACCAAACTGGCTTGAAGAATGCTTCATGAGAAAGAAGCTAAATGGGTTCAATTGTTGGAAGCTAAATATTTCAGAAATTTAGATCCTTTATATGATAATATAAAAAGGAAAGGAACCTTGATTTGGCAAGGCATTCAACTGGGATTACATTGGATAAGGAAATTTCATATATGGGAAGTAGGAGATGGATCAAAAATTGATGTTGCCAATGCTCATTGGTTTGGTGCGGCTCCTAATCAGAATAATATGACTTCAAACAATCACAAATAATTCTGTTCTTAAGGTTTCTGCTCTTATTGATCATCAGCATAGGGTATGGAAACAAGATCAACTTCAACATTTATTCAATAATGATCAGATTTCTCAGATAAATGATATCAGAATTCCTCCTCAACCTGCAGTGGATGTCATGAGATGGTCTCTTACTAAGAATGGAGAGTTTTCAGTTCTATCTACATGTAAGCAATTTTAAAGCAAAGTATGCAGCAGGTGGTTACTAAGCAACAAGAAAAAATGTGGCTTCTTATCTGGCATTTAAATATCCCATTTAACTGTCACCTGTTCATGTGGAAGATTACTAGAGATATCCTGCCAGTTGCAGAAAGGTTTTAAAAAATATCTAGAGTTAATAACAGCAATTGTGTGATGTGTGATAATCATTTAGAAACTAAGGATCATTTGCTGTTGCATTGTCCATTTGTGCAGGAAGTTTGGTCTAATGTTTCTCAGGATATTATTCAAGATGCTTACAATTATTCTACTTTGCAAGAATGGGTGTTATCGTGGACTGAAAGGGATCATTTGGTTTGTAGTGCTAGAAAAGATTTAATAAACTTAGCAGTCATTACTATGTGGAAACTTTGGAAAACTAGATGTGTGAAAGTTTTTGAAGAGAAGCAACTGCATCCTAGAACTGTCATTTATCAAATCTTTAAGTTGTGCCATCAGTATCATGTCTGCATACACCCTAGTCAGTTGCATACATCTCTGAATCATAGTCTAGATATCTCTAGGCATTGGCATCATCCTCCCATTGACTGGCTTAAGATGAATTTTGATGTGTCTATTTTTCCTAAAACTAATATTGCTGGTATGTCTTTTGTGGTTCGAAATCATACAAGAACCTTTTTGGAAGCCATGGCCTTCACAATGAGGGTTAGAGATGTTGACCAAGCTGAAGTCCTTGATGCTTTTCAAGCTGCTAAGTGGATTGCTCAGAAGAAATTTAGCAAAACTATCTTAGAAATGGACAACAAAAGTATCATGGAAGTGTTAAAGTCACACATATTGGAAGGAGTAAGATGGGAAGACAAATCTTTATTAAGAGAATGTTGCAGTTTGGTCAATAATTTAACTCAAGTTCAGTTTCAATATCAACCTAGAGAATGCAACAGGACAGCGGGTACCTTAGCAAAGTTTGTGAGGAAATATCAATGTAACAATCATTGGGTAACTAATCCTCCAAGTTATCGTCTCAACTCTTCTGCAGGATAAGAGTGATATGTAGTGTTCTTTTCTGTTGTTTAGGTTAGGTTCTGCTCCTTTGTTGTTTTAGTTTAGATGTGAAGTGTTCTTCTGTTGTTTTATTCTATTTAGTGCAGTATCAGTTTGTTAGTCTCAGTTGGGTTGTTGTGTTGTTGTTTTGTTTGTTGTTTCTGGTCCTTGGATGGTTGGTGTAATCTTTTCAGTTTTAATAAATTATATTTCTTCAAAAAAAAAGGTACGGGTTTCAAAAAACGAGGATAGACTTTCTCTCTATCTCCTCTCCTCCCCTCTTCTCATCCTCCTTCTAACCCTAATAGTCGTTTCCATGGCGATTAACGCAGTCAGAGAGTAAAATCAAGACCTCCTAGGGTGATAGTTAGATTAAGGGCTAGGGATTATGGATCTGAGGAAGTTGATAGAAAGCACAGGAGTTTGTTGGGTGTAATAATCTTTTCTCTCTTCTTGTTTTTGGGGTTAAACCAAATGTTTATTCGATTCATGTTTAGATGAGGGTTTGCATTTTTGTTTATGACTTGATTATAACATGATTTAGTTTTCTCTTAGTATTTGGAAGGTTTAACCTTCGTATTGTCTCGAATCTGTTTTAGATCTAATAGGGATTGTATGCTTTTCTATTTCCTTTGCTGCTTCTTATCTTAGATGATTTCTGATCTTCCTCTTCTAGTCTTTCTATTTCTCTCTATCTTGTTCTCTTTATGCTGTGATAAAAAAAAAAGGAGTTAGAAAAGGGTCCAAATGGTGTGTGTTAAAACCGGGTCTGTTAAAATGGAATTTCAAAAATGGGTTCTGGTCAATTGTTGAAGATAATGAAAATCTTCCTAGAGTTTGGTTCCTATTAGGGTTTGTATCTTTATTTCGAAAAAAATTCTTGTGATCTTGTTTTTGATTGGGTTCTGTGAAAATGGGGGTTTGAAATGCGAACTAAAAGGTGTTTTTTTAATTTTGAGACTCCTAAAATGGAGTCTCAAAATGGGGTTTTCTGTATGTGCAGGAAATTGCAAAGTTTTTTATTGTTTTGATATCCAATTTATTGAATATTAGTTCAAGTTGTGCTCTTATGTGTTGATTATTGTTTGTGTGGGTGTTTTCTTCTTAATCTATGGCTCTTGTCCTCAGTAGACTTGGGTCTTCTTCTGTCTCTGTTATATGTTTTTACCTTCATGTCTCTTCCTTAATTTTTCAGTCTTCTCTTTAGTTTTCTGTTAGTGTAAGAGTCCTTGTCTTCTTTTAATTGAGTCCCTCTAACTCTCCCCTATTTTCTTCTTGTATTGAGGTTGGTATGGAATTCTTTGTGGCTTTTTAGCATGATATATTGATGTTTGTTATGAATGTATGGTAATTTTTTATCTCTGGTCCCCTGCTCCATTTTTTTTTACAGATCTTCTAGATGACTCTCTATTTTGAATTCCTTGAAATGGCTTGAACCCTTTTTTCTGTTATGTGCTTGTTTAAATTCCTCTATGAATTCCTATCATGCTTGTTGGAAATTGTGTCTTATTTGTCTGCCGAATAACTGTCAAAATGAAAAAAATACCCTTAGTTTCCACCCCTAGCCCCTCTGATCTACCAAAGCCCCCAGGTAAGTCCATCCAAACCTCCCTGTTTTCCGTTATATTCATCTTGCCGTTAGTTTTTATTTTTCTTTAGCTTGTTTGGTTTCTGTTAACTTTCTTTGCAAAGGTCAGATTTTGATCTCAAGAGGAGCTCTTTTCAGTTTGGTCTCTTCTAGTTCCTTGTAGTAGGACAGCTTCTCATGCCCGACCAGAGGAGTAACTCGGGTTGTCTACACAGGGGCCTGTTTCTTACTCTTGTCTTTCCCATCTTTTCTCCCGATTTTTTCAGTTTCTCTCTTTGTTCTTATGGATTTATTTCAAGTTCACTAGATGACTTGCTTTTAACTCTAGGTTTATGACCTTTGGATACTCATGTGCTACTTTTCAAGTTACCTTTCTGCTTCGTTAGTTATTACTTTATTATAAGTTGCCTTTCTTCCTGGTTGGCTTGAGTAGCTAGGCAAATAGGGTTTATGCCTTTTTAGACTAGAATTCAGGCTTAATTTTCGTTTTTGGTTGTATTTGGTTGGTTCTTTGCCTAGGATATTTATATTTCTTTATTTTTTCGCTTCCTTGCTTCTTGTTTCTAGATACTAAACTAGGCTTTTATTAGTGCTCATCTTGTACAGGTTTTTCCTTCTTTATTTTTGGTATTTAGCTTTTGATTATTTATCCTTAATTTTGCTTTTCTGTTCACATGCTTGGTGCATGTTTTGCTTTTGGTGCCTGTTTTGCTTTTAATTACTGTTTTTCAAGTACTACATTATTAGTTTTTCCATATAGTATGTACGGTGCTTGTTTAAGGTCTGTATGTAACTTAATCTTCATTTGTGCTTCCTCTTTGAATAGGAATATAAAGGCTCTTGGGAAACAACATGATGTTGAAATCAATACTGGCTATGTCAAACTGGCTTCTTTTTTCAGTAGATTAAGCTTAAAGGATGGTGGTCCTAATGGTGGCGTTTTTTCGAATGCAACCTCAAATCTCACCAAATGAATCCTCGATTGTGGAGATGCACCCGCCATCTGCAATCAACAACAGGACCCCCCATTCCTGGATACGTCGTCGTGACACTTCTACCACTCATGAGGTGACTAGAAGGGCGCAGGAACCCATCTTGATAGTACTATCGCGAGCTGAGGAGCTCATCTTCCACAACTTGTTTGCGGACTACATACTGCCAGTATTAGAAGACTTCTCATTGGGCATCAAAGGAGGACTGAATTTTCTTAGTTCACTAAAGATCTACTATTGTTTAGATTATGTTGAGACATTTTCGATTGTTTTTTACTTTCGGACTTATCGTTTTACTCTTTCCTTCGTCAAGGTTTTCTCCTACGGGTTTTCCTTGTCAAGGTTTTAATGAGGCAACACTTACGTGTCCAACACCGGATCTCTCTAGGGATTTTGGTGGTTCTTATCTTTTGTTACTGTTTTTGTTTCTTCACTTCCTTGTAAAAACCTTTAATTGAGTATTTAAATTTTCCTAAGGAAAAAAAAAAAAAAAAAAAAAAGGGGAACCGACACAAAGAAAAGAGCATTAAACAGATGAAGAGAAAGAACCCATATTTAAAGCTTTTCGGAGAGGCGTGGGTCCTTTTAGTTAGTTTGTTGGGACATTTTGTTTAACCTAGACTTAGCATCCCGAAGTGATACACTCACGGACGATTTCTCCCGATTTTCATCTCAAAGAGGGGAGTGGACGGCTCGTGCCGCATTCTGAACATCGAGATCGTCAATGGGGTGAAATGGGGCCCAGCCATCATTTTTTGGTCGGATTTTTGGTCATTCAAGCAAGCATTTTCCCGTAACAGCAGTATGGCACAGAATTCATGCACTACTGCTTTTGCGTTAATGAGTTTCTTAGGACCATTTAGAGTCATAGAGACCTCTCAGAAGAAGAGCTCTACACACACTAGAAGAAATTCCGAACTTTTCCTAAGAGGTGTAGTTTTGCATTAGCTGTGAAAATTATATGTGTAACTGAGATCTGAGTTTCATACTAACGACCAGATTTACTCAAGAAACAAAATTCCAGGTGGGTTGATCACTTTATTCTCGAAATATCAAATCTATCTAGACAAGTCACGGGGTGTGTGTTTTCCAATAAAATAATCCATTGAACAGTGATCGCAATGCACTTTAAGGGATGTCTCTATTTTGTCTTTTTTATTTTTGATTTTTAAGTTAGTAAATGAGATGTACCCTTGAGATAAGGCATACAAAAGTAAAGCAAGAAAAAGATTTATGACGCCAATTCCTACGCATATGGCAAATATTATTTTTTTCTTTGTATGCACCGATTATGGGGATGCCAAAGTGCCAAATTTATATGTGTTAGAATATGGGCATCTAACTCAAAACCAATTGACAATGGGTGGAGTGGCCCTATAGAGTATAACCTGCAGGATCTTAGATAATCCAGATAATGTGGGACAAATAATCTCAACACGCCCCCCTCACGTGTAGCCTTGTTGGGTCTAACACGTGGACAACAATAAATCGGGTGACGCGGAGTAAAGGTGCGGTCAAATGACTCTACACCACAAATAGCCTGCCTTCTCTAAAACCATGTTAGAATATGGGCATCCAACTCAAAACCAATTGGCAATGAGTGCAGTGGCCCTGTAGATTATAAACCGCATAATCTTAGATAACCCAGACAATGTGGGACTAATAATCTCAACAATATGCCTATGTGTCAATTATAACATATAGGCATACACGATAGACTTTCCAGCGAGCGATATAGTTTCCATCACTAGATGGTCTAAATATCGCTCGCTAGTCATTCCAGCGCCAGCGCTAGTGAGTATGTCGCTCGCTGTTTTGATCATCGCTCATCAGTTCCTCATCCAACGGCTACTATTCCCCTCCTATAAATACCCATTTCAACTTGCACTATCCCAACTTCAAATTCATTTCACTATGCCTAGTGCTCACATAACCGAAGTGGATTTCACCCGAGAAGAAGATATTTCTCTAATTCGATGTTGGATTTCAGTTGCAAGTGATAGAGATTTCAATTTAGAGACTTTAAACTTGTGGGACACTGTGTTTCAAAGGTTTATGACGTTAAGCCACGTAAATTCAAGCAAAACAAATGATTCTCTTCAAAATCATTATTGTTTCATCAATAACGATGTGAGAAAGTATCAGGAAATTATGTGGATGATAAAAGGGGATAATCCTGGGTTTTCAATTGAAGAACTAAAAATTAGAGCTCATACCAAATTTGCTGAAGACAACAGAAGATGGTTTAGTCACGACGAATGTTATGAACTCTACAAGGTTCACATGCAGGGATTCAATTTTTAAATATTGTGTTATGCAATTAAGGTTAATTTTTAATGAAATGCAAAACTAGTTTCTATTTGAATATATTAATATAAAAGATAGTTTCATTAATTAAAATAAAAAGATTACATTTAAAACATTTAAACTAAATTACGTCCATAAACTACTCATTTCTTTCTTGACCAAAGACCTAATTGCCCGCATTTTCTGGATCAAGAGTTTTGTTCAACATATTAGTTAGCGAGCCGGTTTAAGACTCGCTTGGTGATTGAGTCTCATTAGAATCACCATAACCTTGATAATCAATGAGTCCATGGAGAAAAATCTTGAAATGCATGCGAGTTGTTGATATGCTCGTGAAGTTTGCTGAAATGCTGATGAGCTTGAGGCTATTGGGT
>JAJJMB010003142.1:2231775-2279008 GCA_023531105.1 Papaver atlanticum | reverse complement strand
GGGGGGGGGGGGGAGGCAATTAGGGTATATAGAGTTGATTGCCTAATTGCTTCCATGTTCACACCACCACCAGGAGTCATTATGTCAGTTGGCATTTTCCTAAACAGACTTGCAGGAGTTGTATCCATGTCAATGTTTTCTTCACCTTCACGTACTACTTGAGTATCTTACACTTGGTTTGGAGTAGAACTTTATGGTACCTCCTGCATAGAACGATGTCTCAAAATTCTTTCACTTCCACGACTTGATCTACTGGGACTCATGCCTCTACCACTGGGACTCAAATGAGTCATTCCTCTACCACAGGGACTCAAATGAGTAATTCCTCTACCATTGGGACTCATTACTCTAACACTGAGACTCATGCCTCTACTACCGTCTTGACCGGCAAATCCTTGACTCATGTCAAACATCATGCTTTCCCTCAGTTTTTGCAACTCATCCAAGTGGAATCTCTGAAATCCATGTAATAGAGCATGATAATCGTTCAACTCGGTCTGATACTGCTCCGGTGTAGCATTGACCCCCCCAATATGGATAAGTCCGATAAAGTGCACTGGAAGCAATTGGATAAGTAACAATCTCTCCAGATGTGGTGGATATAGTCTGTACATGGCATAGTTGACGATGAACCCGCTTGAGAAGGATATGCAAATGCGTCGCAAAACTCTGGTGGAGGTTGGGAAGGAAGAAATTCATCGCCTAGTTGCATCCTACCTAAAGATGGGAAATCCAACCGACCTAAACTTTGCAGTTGCATAGCCATGTTGGTCTTGAAAATAATGTTAAACCAAAATAGGTAGTCATTTTTGTCCATTGGTTCTTGGATCAATTCATCATCTTCTTGCCAAATATGACCTTCCCTTATCAATTTAAAGGAGACGTCTTCAGAAACCTCTGAACTTGGATAGGGGTTGATGGTATCACAAGTCTTTTCTGCAACTAGAGAAGTTGTCTTTCACCATAATACCAGACACCCTTTTAAGAAATAGGGTTGTATAACACGATCCTTTTAAGTCTTAGATGTACAATTCTCTAAGATTGTTCTTCTTCGAACTCAAGGATTGATTCATACGTCTGGGAGAAAAGATTAAGGCTTGTTCTACACAACTGTTGAATCTTATGAACAATAGCAGTGTGTTGACCATCTTCAATCTGTTCTGCTTGCCAATTCTCAGAATCGTACTTCAGTATGACCGGAAAAACATTTGTGTGATTCTTAAGAGAAGGTTCCAAAACACGGAAATATGTATACCACCAATACTAAAAATAATAGCATTATTGGTTAGTAAATTTTTCATGTGAAAATAACAAACTAATAGTGTGAAAAATATTCGTTCTTACCTCCAACACTCCCCAAAAAGCATTAAAACTATCTTTGACACACGCCGAGCAATTACCGAGGGATATGTAAATCTCTGATAAAATTGGAGACCCCCAATCATATGTTGGTGCTTGCTCTAAATCTTTTAATGCTTTGAGAAAACCAATTAAAACCACTGAGCTATCATTTGGAAATAGACATTGGCCTAGTGTCCACAACACAAACAGACGTTCGAGCTCCTCATAATGTTCAGGGAACAAATGTTGATTATTTGGTAACCTGTTCTCATTCATTTTCTTAGCATAACGTTGTAAAAAACTTTTCAACCCAGCCACTTTTAACCAATCTATATGATTGACTTCCTTCTACATCATTTGAGTATAAAGGAAGTCTTTGTTTCCATCTATCTTCTGATAACCAATTTAGTCTGTTAAATGGAAGTAAGTTTCCGGCACATGGAAATCCCGTTAACGTGTACAAATATATCCGTGTAACTCCTATTAACAACATTTCTTCATAATTAGAGTTTGTTGAGTTTTATAAAACAAAATACATAATCTAAAAATTTAATTACTAGAAAAAACTGGCTTACCACATTCAACGTTTTTAAAAAGAACATTTTTGTAGTCTTCCACCATCGTTCTAATATAACTTGAACTCATGTCCCGTGGTTTCTAGGTTGTATATTATATAAATGTCGCCAAGGATATCTTCGGACTCTCTCTTGAACAACAGAGGGAAGTAACTGAAAAATCGTACGGAACTCAGACCATCCACCGCTTAGAAATATTGAATTAACTCACTCCGGATGGTCAGATATGTGATTAGGGAACACACCATCACCGCCTACTTGTCTAACATTTTGAAACTCATATTCGTTATCCACAACAAAACTTAATCCACTGGGTGGGTTACTAGTAGATCCTTTTAGTTTTTTGTTTCCTTTTCTGTTCTCACTCGCCATATTTGTTTAGGAAGTAAAACGAAAGATAATTTTCGTTTGAGGAGCATAGAAAAGTTGAGAAGAGAAGAGGAGGTAAAGTGTGAAGAATAGATGATAATGTGCGGTATTTATAGGCGTTAGAAAGTCGAACGTTCGCGATATCGGTTATAACGCTAGCGCTAGAGTCAATATCGAGCGATATTCATGGAAGCGCTGGCGATAAGGACTTTATCGCTAGAGATATTGTCAATAATGTTCGCTACAAACTCTGTCGCTCAGTGGTTTTCCCATAGTGGTGTAACTCGTTTGCCATGCCACCTGGTATGCTAAACAACATATTTTTGGCATGTGCATAGGAATAGGCATGATAAAAGTAAAAGACAAAAATGCGTTACTATAGATCTGGCCTTTTTACACTCTTTAATTCTTATAGTTCCTTCGTGAAAGTGTAAAATGAATGTTTTGTGATTATTGAACTACTATTATCTTAATAACCCTTTTCAAAATGAGATGTTACATGTAAAAGTACTTTCATGATCAGACTAAAAAGTTTCAATATCAAAGAAGGAATAAGGAAAATGAGAATTTGAATCCATATGGGAAAATATATCATCTCGGCACAAATCGTTACAACTAATTTAACCGATTTGATCTTTATTCAAATTTCTTAATAATATCACGTACCAGGTGTGCCAGCGTTTCCTCAAGAGGTAAACTCACTTCACACAATGAGATGAAATTGGAAACCTCAAATATAAGTCTGTCAATATGACCCAAAATCTATAATGTGGCTCAAAATCTACTAGTTTTGTTCCTCTGCTTCACTGAATGGATTAAATACTTCAGGCATGTTGACGAGTCCTCTCCCCCATTTACTAATTGGAAAATTAAATAATCCATTCTTTCTTTCTCTTTGAAACAAAATAATCCCTTCTTTGTTCACAGTTTTTTTTTTTTTTCTTCAATACTATTCTGCATACAATGAGCACAACATGAAATAAATTTAATCTTAATCTGTTATAGAGACTAGTTTCATACACAGATGGGAACCATGCTCATCTATCTTCCGTTTTCACACCACATATGCAAAATACATGTAACATGAACATGTGAGGGGAGAGAGAAGTTTTTAGGTTCAAATTTTCCGGTACAGTATTAATCTTGTGTATGGTGCTCACGTTAAATCTCACCGGATAATATTTGTATAAAAGGACTGAAAGTGGTTTCTAGTTTCATTAAGACGGAGTTCACTATTCACTGGGAAGATATGTACAAAGTAGCTTTTAATGTGCCAAATTGAGATGTTGGAGAAAACTAATAACTATACGTTACGAAAACCACAGTGTAGATCAATACTGGATTAGTGAATTCATTCACAAAAACCTTAAGGGTTAGAACAGATTGGTAATTTGGGTGCATACTGATCTCCGTTTTTATATCTAGTGATGATACGGGCGGGCAAGGAGCTAATATAAAGGACCATTGTATTGAATACCGGCGTGGGTTGTCCTTTTAGATAATTTGTTGGGATCTTTTTCTAACCTTAGCAGCATGACACAGAATTCATGCATTACTACTTTTGTGTTCCAGTGTAGATCTCATTTATCTTTTGTTTTATGAGCAACTACCATTAATTTTACCACGTTCTTGAGTTTCTTAGGACCATTTATTAGATGGAGAGTGCTCTCAATGGAAGAGTTCCTCACCCGCTGGGAGAAAATCATGTGTAATGGAGATTAAAGTTTCATAGATAACGACCAGATTTACAGACGGAACGAAATTGTAGGTGGGTTGATCAGTTTTATTTTCAAAATATCAAATCTCATAGTATGTTTATTATTCAACTCCACAATCGATTGAACAGTGATTGCAGTGAAATCCAAGAGATGTCTCTATTTTATCTTTTTATATTTTGTGGTCCAACATTTTAAAACTATGAAATGAAAAATCAATATCTAATTGCCAAGTTTTTAAGATACAATTTGAAGTTAGTAAATGACATGTACCCTTGAGATAAAGGCACAAAAGTGAAGCAAGAAAAGATTGAGCATCATAATATGTTACTTATAAAGTTTGCTTTTTTACACCTTTGGAATCTTACTTCCTTCATGAAAGTGTGAAATGAATGTTTTCTGATTATTGAACTACCATGATCTGAAGTTTTAACCCTTTTCACAACGAGATGTTAATAGTAAAGTACTTCCAAACTTTTATGATCAGATTAAAAAGCTTGAATCAAAAAATGAATAAAAGGAAAAAGGAGAATTTGATTACATGTGGGAAGATATCATCCTGGCATCCTCTTTGAGTCACATGGTTCACCTCATTGGTCTCTTTTTCATTGTCTCAAGCTTTAATCAACCATTTTCTTCTGGGGTATGCATGCTCCTGCAATCCTAGCTGGCTCATTCTAAGGATATATAGTATTGTGCCCTTGTTTCACCGTTGTTGATGTGAATTTTTTTTCCAACTTCTCCAAGAGGAGCAAGGATTAAACGAAGTTTTTTCTGCAAGTTCCTGAATGGGAAAAAAGAATCCGAAAGCATAGTCTTTGTTTCAATTAGCATTTATTATTAATTTTTTTTGTACACTTTCTCCAAGTACAATATCTTGCTTCCCTTTCGATTGCACAACAAGATGATAAACAGTTTCAGTATTTATCTACTCGAACCAACTGTTGCACATCTGCAATTCCCTAAACTCAAGTTACCATACTTACACGAAGCCTTCTCTACAAGTTCCTTCAATACTGAAGGATGCTCAATTGGCAAACTATAAATAGTTTCCTGGGTACTTGCAATAATAATATAGAAATTGAAACAAAACACCATAAAATAGAATTACTACCTTTTAAATTTAAGCTTCTTCTATCTTAGAATAAGGAAGAAACAAAAATTAAAGTTCTTCTCTATAATACTTAGAACTTCTACCCGAAATTAATTGGAAGTTGCATGCTTATTGAGGCATCTCCTAACATCAACTCAACTCAAAGAGAAAGATTGAAGGAAAGAGGAAAACAAGGATTCTATCCTAGTATTTCTTAAAACAAAACTTGGGAAGAGTAGGATAGAACAAGAAATAAAACGAAAGAAAGGGGGCAAAAGAGAGAAAGAGCTTAACAAGGGTAGAAGTGGTATTTAATGTATACCACTATGCATCATCCTCCCCTACGTAAGAGAAATCCGCCCTCGATTTGTCAACATCGGCTTCCATGGCATTGTCATCCCAATATGGAATCAAATGCTTCAAGTTAAACACATCGGGTGTGCGAATGGAGCTTGGTAAGTTGAGGCGATAAGCATTGTAGTTAATCTTTTCTTCAATTGGAAATGGTCCAATCTTCCTTGCCTTGAGCTTGTTGTATTCACCTACGGGAAAACGTTCTTTAGTAAGAACCGCATAAACAAGATCTCCTACTTCAAACTCAACCACACGGCGCCTTTGATCAACCTTGTTCTCGTATTTCCTTAAAGAAGCTTCTAAATGCTTTAGGGTACTTTCATGTATAAAGTGGAGTTGGGAAACAAAGTCTTCCGCTTTAGCATTTGACCTTTTTAAATCCGGTACTAAAGACAAGTCAAGTGGTACTCTTGGATTGAACCCGTACACCACCATGAATGGTGAATACCCACTACTCCAGTTCACCACATGGTTGTAAGCAAATTCCGCCTTATATAAAACTTGGTCCCATGTCTTCAAATTCTCCTCAACCATGCAATGGAGAAGATTACCTAGGGAACGGTTCGGTTTGTCCATCCGTTTGAGGGTGATAAGCGGTGCTAAAACTTAAATTGGTCTTGACCAACTTCCATAAGGTATGCCAAAAATGCCCCACAAAACGACTATCTCTATCCGAGACGATGGAAAAAGGAATACCATGTAAACGGTAAATCTTTTTAAAAAAGAGTTGAGCTACCATGACCGCATCCATTGTCTTTTTACAAGCAATGAAATGTGACATTTTTGAAAAACGATCTACCACTACAAATATTGAATCCATACCTCTTTAAGTACGCGGTAATCCCAAGATGAAATCCATACTCAAATCTTCCTATGGACGAGAAGGAATAGGAAGTGGCATATATAATCCCACATTAGTGGCCGTTCCTTTAGATACTTGACATATATGACATCTCTTCACATATCGATGAATCTCCTACCACATTCCCGGCCAAAAGTATGAGCTTAAAACCAAGTTCCAAGTACGAGTAGTCCCCATATGCCCCTCATCGTGAAGCTCCTTAATAATTTTCAATCTCAAGCTTGATTGCGGAATGCAAAGACAATTTTTCCGGTAAAGGTACCCATCGAAAAGAACATAATCACCATTTTGGAGTGACCTTTCATCAACCATAAGAGGACCAAAATAAGTATCATTTTTTAAGAGCTCCCTAATATCATCGAATCCCAAAATACGTGCCCTCATTTGTGTAAGAAGAGAAGTACGTCGACTCAAGGAATCCGCTACCTTGTTTTGTACACCCGACTTGTGCTTGATGGAAAAAGTAAATTGTTGCAAATAAGAAACCCATTTACCATTCCTAGTAGAAAGCTTGTATTGAGAATTGATGTGCTTCAATGCCATGTGGTCCGAAAATAAGATGAACTCATTGTGAATAAGATAGTGCCTCCGATGTTTGAGTGCTTGAACAATAGCATAAAACTCAACATCATAAATGCTATATGCAAGTCTAGCCCATTTCAACTTTTCACTATAAAAGGCCACCGGTTTCCCTTCTTGACTAAGAACCGCCCCAATGCATAGCTTAGAAGCATCACAATGAAGTTCAAATGGTTTATTAAAATTGGAGACATACTTAACTTTATTTTTACCAATTCAAATGCGTCATCCGCTTCTTGATTCCATGAATACTTGCCACCATTTATGCATTCGGTTATTGGAGCCATTATTCCACTAAAATTTGCAATAAATCGATGATAGAAAGAAGCTAACCCATGAAAACTTCGAATATCAAACAAAGTTTTTGGCTTGGGTCAATTCTTTATGCATTCCAGTTTATCTTCATCGACCAAAATCCCATCCTTACTAACCACATAACCGAGAAATTAAATTTTATCGGTCATGAATGCACACTTCTTCAAGGTAGCATAAAAATTTTGCGCCCGCAAAATCAACCTCACGAAGGTGATGTATATGAGATTCCATATCGGTACTATAAACAAGTATGTCGTCAAAGTAAACAACCACACACTTCCCAATCAACGGTCGAAGTGCTTGATTCATTACTCAGATAAACGTACTTGGAGCATTTGATTATTTGCAAATGGCATAATCATCCATTCATATAAACCATCTCGAGTCTTGAAAGAGGTCTTCCATTCATCTCCCACCTTGATACGAATTTGATGATACCCACTTTTAAAATCAAGTTTGTTAAAAACACATGCTCCACTTAATTGATCAAGTAAGTCATCTAAACGAGGAACTGGAAATCGGTCAATGTGATTTTAATGATTTCCCTACTATCCACACACATACGCCATGAACCATATTTCTTTGGTACTAACAATGCCGGTACCGCACAAGGGCTAAGACTCGGTCTTATAAAACCTTTGGCTAAGAGCTCTTCAAATTGTTGACGTAATTCTTCATGTTTTTTGGGACTCATCCGATAATGGGCTTTGTTGGGAAGACTTGAACCGGGTACTAGATCAATTTGGTGTTGCACTTCTCTTAATGGTGGTAATGCATCCGGTAAGTCGGTAGGAAAAACATCTTTAAATTCTTCAATAATTGGCTTGACTTGAGGTGGGACGAAATCATATGATGGAGACTCTTTAGCAAGAAGTATATAGAACACCTCTGAATCATCCAACTCTTCTATGAACTTGTGATAACTAAGTAGATTTTTACCATCACCATTTTGTGGCTTAGGCATAAGCTTACGATTGGGTACAATAGTCAACTTCTTATTACTCCACATGAAAGAATAGTTGTTATATCTCCCATCATGATTCACAAACCGATCATATTGCCAAGGCCGCCTTAGAAGTAAATGACATGCATCCATCAAAACAACATCACACCAAATTTTGTCTACATATTTGTTACCAATAGAAAAATTAATAAGACAACGTTTAGTGACTTTTACCTCGTTTCCTTGGTTAAGCCATGATAACGAATATGTTGAAGGATGTTCTATTGTCTCTAACTTCAACTTTCGAACCACTTCCTAGGAAACGATATTTTCACAACTCCCCGAATCAATCACAAGCTTGCAAACTTTCCCTCCAATTGTGCAAGTTGATTGAAAAATATTTTGACGTAGCCAACGATCACCATCATCGAGTTTTGGAGTAAAATAGTTACGCAACACAACCAAATATGGTCCTTGGTCACCGGTGAGAAACTCCTCTTCTACTTCTTCGTCGGGTTCTTTATCAAATAATTGTGGCTCCATATGATCCAAATATACATCATCATCATCATCATCACCATGAACAAGTAAGTTCTTCCCCGGGCGATCACTCTTCCTACATTCATATGCTTTGTGGCCTCCTTCTCCACACTTGTTACATTTACCTTGGAATACTTGTTGAGAAGTATTGGGTTTGGATGGAAAGTTAGTCGTTGGAGCTCGATTAGTTTGCATTGGAGAAGTAGTAGTTTTAGCACCTCCTTGAGTGTGAATACTCCAATTGGCATGAGAAACTCTACTTGCATATTGCTTCTCTAAAGATAATGTCTTTTGATAAGCTTCCGAGACCGAATAAATATCAAATAAATTTAAAGTATCTTGATATTTGATTCTCAAACCTCTTATATACCTTGCTACAAGTTGTTCTTCCGTTTCGTTGATATCGTTCTGTGAAATCAATTGATAGAACTCTTTGGTGTAGTCATCAATCGACTTGGACCCTTGCCTAAGATTTTGGAGTTGTTGATAGATAATTCTTGTATAATTATGGGGTAGAAATGCAAGTCTCATATGTTTCTTAAGCTTCTCCAAATATTCGATTTTAGCTTAACCTCTCCTTAACCTCATTTGTTTAAGTTGTTTCCACCAAGCACCGACTCTTCCTCGAAATCGTGTTGCAACCAACCCAACTTTCTTATTTTCGGGAACTTCCTTTAAATCCGAGATTTCTTCAACCGTTGCCAACCAATCAACGAAATCTTCCAGAGCTAGACCCCATGGAATTTCGGAATATCAACCTTAAGTCCACCTTCCCATCGGTTTGAAGTAGTAACATTGTGGTTTCTCGGTCCTTCTTCAAACATTTGTCGTCTCCCTTGTGGATGAACATGACTATCAAAATAAGTGGTCTCCTCATCAGTCACTTCTTCTTCATAATTATGATGTTGAGTTCTAGACTGATCTTGATGGATATTTAAGTTACCAAGTCTTTAAAAAAAAAATCTTAGAATTTTGCATCCATTCTTTGTTGCATTTCATCAAACACTTCATGCTTAAGGACTTCCAATTCTTCTTTCATAGAAATTTCACCTTGATTAACTATTTTTCTTGGAGACATAATGAAATCACAAGGAAAATGAACCCAATTCGACAATATTACACAAAAAGATTCAAAACCCTTAATTACTTGACAAATAAAAAGTGAGTCAATCTCCTCTAATAATTAAAATCTTCACCACAACCTTCCGCCGAAAAAATCAACCAAAGCTCTTGATACCAGCATATAGAAAGTGTAATTTCTACTTGCAATAATAATGTAGAAATCGAAACAAAACACCATAAAATGGAATTACTAACCTTTGAATTTAAGCTTAATCTACCCTTAGAATAAGGAAGAAACAAAAATTAAAGTTCTTCTCTATAATACTTAGAACTTCTTTCCAAAATCAATTGGAAGTTACAAGCTTATTGAGGCATCTTTTAATATCAACTCAACTCAAAGAGAAAGATTGAAGGAAAGAGGGAAACAAGGATTCCATCCTAGTATTTCTTTAAAAAAAACTTGGGAGGAGTAGAACTAGGTTTTGAAAACATATTATAGAGATAATGGATAGAACAAGAAATAAAACCAAAGAAGGGGGGCAAAATAGATATAGAGCTTAACAAGGGTAGAAGTGGTATATAATGTATACCACTATGCATCAGTAAGTAGGGACTTCATGGGTAAGTAGGGACTTCTTGTCACTATCATCGTACTTTGTAATCTAACTCAATCACAGTTTCCTTTTTATAAACTTCAGAAGCCTGAATTTTAAAGTAGTTTACATTTCTTGGAGGCTTTTTAGACTCCAACTGCTCCATTTAAATCAATTAGGCCTATTCCTATGCACAAGGTTAAAAAAACCACTGTTTGACATATTAGGTGGCATGGCAAGTGAGTTGCCCATCCATTATTATCAACAGCGCTGGCTATATTATGAATATCGCTCGAGTCATCAAACCCGCAATTTACATAATATTGGTTATCGATTAGTAGTTATTTTGCAATGGCTATTTTCCCCTGCTGGTTCCTATATATACGCCCTTGTAATTTTTCAAATTACCCAACCCTACTTCTACATATGTTTCACCAATTTCTCTATCAGTATTTTCAATTTTAAATTTCATAATCATCAATGGTGAGATCCAATAAAGAGAGGAATGTTCTTATGAATCGTTTAGATTACAGCAAGAAATGCATTAAAGGAGGTTGCAAAAACTTGACGATAAGGAAGCTGAAGATAGTAAACTAATCGACACTCTGATGCTCGTACATACAGGCCAAATACCTAGAGTTCCAGAGCCACAACAAGTATTCTCAAGAATATATATGTATCGGGGGAGGGAATTTTACCACAAAAAGCTGATGCACTATTATTTTTTTCCCATTTGTGTGTACTCTGATCAAAATTTTCAAGGTCGATTTCGTATGCCTCGGCATTTGGTGAAAAAGATTAATTAAGAGCTTTGTTGAGTAGAACCTCAATTTAATTATCAGCTTGATGCACTGAATATTAAAGGTCATAGTCTTGAACAAAATGTTACTCCGACTTTAAGGATTTTAGGTTACGGATGCGAACGATGAGTACCCTCGTATGGGCAAAACAAATTCATTCACTTACCTTTCATTGTTTTGTGAAGTAGTGATTAATCATTTTGGTCCAACATATTTACGAAAACCAGCCGAGGAAGATGTTAGACAATATTGAGGGAGAATGAGGAAAGGGGATTCCAACAAATGCTAGGTAGCCTTGATTGTATGGATTGGGTATGGCAAGGATTCCCTGTTTATTGGGCCGGTCAATATAAGAGTGATTATCCGAAACCAAGTGTTATCCTTGAAGATGCTTCTTCTTATGATTGTTGGATATGGCACACTTTTTTTTGGTCTTCCGGGTTCAGAAAATGATACTAATGTTTTGTACAAGTCGCCTCTGTTTGAAGATCTGAAGTATGAAATTTGTCTCCAGGTCCGTTTCATGATCAATGGCCATCAGTACATTCATGGGTATTATTTTGCGGATGGTATCTACCTAAAATGGTCAACCTTGGTTCAATGTTACCGTCATCCCCCTGCCAGTGCATTGGGCCATTCATACCGACATTTTAACGAACGCCAAATGGCGGTGAGGAATGATGTGGAACGCGCTTTTGGAATTTTGAAGAGGAAGTTCGCTATCATTTGTGGGTCATATCGTGGGTTCAGTCCTCCTGAAATGCACAAGACTATGCTCACTTGCATTATTCTTCATAACATAGTAATTCAGGAAACCTGTCGTGATAAGGAGTGGACTAACTATGAAGATGAAGATCTGAGGCCTAAGATTCAACCACAAAGAGACGTGCCTACAATAAGTTATGCTTAAATGACTAATTACATTCAGAACCAGAATCGGTATGACAGTCTAAGAGAAGATCTGAAAGTGAATCTT
The DNA here is from genome assembly GCA_023531105.1 of Papaver atlanticum. Taxonomy (NCBI): domain Eukaryota; kingdom Viridiplantae; phylum Streptophyta; class Magnoliopsida; order Ranunculales; family Papaveraceae; genus Papaver; species Papaver atlanticum. The sequence goes on along the minus strand of JAJJMB010003142.1, from coordinate 2,266,891 downwards.
TGGGCAGAGTATGGAAGAGCGGGTGGGCGTAATTATTACACTGTTAATTTGTTTGTAGTTTGTTTTATTCAATATTAAGTAGAATGTAACAACATTTCAAAATAACCAACTTTTCATTTCAAACTAATATTAAGTAGAATGCAACAACATATTAAATTCAAAATGCAACACTTCAAATTAAAACTTAAATTAATACATCAATTATCTAGAGGCTCTAACACATCGAACTCATTATCGAACTCATCGTCATCATCATCACCACAAAGTTGGTTGTTATTAAATCCAGCTTGTTGTTCAATCTGTGCTTGAATCCTGTCAAATTCGATTTGTCACAGATGTGTTTGCTGGGGGTTCATAATTGAAGTGTCATCTTGAAGAATGTTATGTTTATCATAGTCATTCACAAATTTTTCTTGAGAAAGATGACTTTTCTTACTCTCCGTGTTTTGAAATTTCCTATCAACCTCTCTTTGCTTCTCGACGGTCTTCTGATGTTCCTTAAACTCCGCCATGTTAAATCCATCGGAGCTTCTATCTTCTTGATTTAATTTTCTAGCAAGTCTTGCTCTGTTTCTCCTAAAGATTTTTTATTAACATCATCATTATTGATAACTAAGCTGACATCTGAGTTTCTTGGGGTATTAGTGAAGAATTTGATGGACCTGCTGAAAATGGTGAAGAATTTGGTGTTGAGGATGAAGAATTGTATGGTGACTTTCAGGTACTTGTTGATTAGCTGCTAAAACTTCTGAATTATATTTGTTCAACACCTTCAAAATATGATAACAACTTTCGAAACCGAAAATTTTGCCATTTTTTCGTTGCCATTCTGTACGAACTTGTCTTTCAACATCACCATCCACAAGACCACTCTCCCGGACTCTCTTGGCTTGCATTATCGCAGCAACATATTTGGTGAATTCCCTATTGATTACAATGAAGCGTTCTGACAACCCTTTTGCATCACAACTACTGATGTTCATGGTTTGTTCTTCATATTTGCGAAATATGTTATCCCACATGGTGTTACCATGTTGTTATGTGCCATCGACACAATCTTGGGTAAAATAAACATAATTACGACAAATGCATTCATCTTCTATGATGGTGTATTTTGCACCCCGGACTTTGATGTTTTAACCTTTGGCTTGACTTTGAGATTGTGAATCCATATTACAAGAAATTAAGAAGTGTAGAGAAGGTGTGATTATTTTAGATTTGAATAAGATTGAGAGATTGAGAAATTATAGAGGGATTTAGAAATTTTGGGTGAGTTGAAATGAGTTTTAAATTGGGTATTTATAGAGGGGGAACTGTAGCCGTTGGATGAGGAACTTGTGAGCGATGATCAACTCAGCGAGCGACAGCATGACTACCGGTGGCGCTGGAATGACCAACGAGTGATATTATGACCATATAGCAATGGAAACTCTATCGCTCGTTAGAGACTCCATCGTGTATGCCTAAGTGGTATCTCTGGCATTTAGGAAGATATGTTTGGCACTTTGGCATACCCATAATGGGTCTAAAGTGGCAAAATAAATTGCTTGACATGTGCATAGGAATATGCCTTAGTAGGTTCATTTTTGCGCGGACTCTATATCTAGGGTAAGTACAATATAGGAAGGAGTAAATAAGAACAAAAAGTCCTTGGAATAGCTATTGAAAAATAGTAAGGGGCCTTGGCTGGTAAAGCTGCATTTTTTCTATCTGTTTAGACCTTAACTGATTGACTTAAACATTGAGGAGCATGTGTATAACCAAAGACGTGCTGGACTAGATCAAACCGACTATTGGAGGAGCCAAAGAAGCTAATGTAATCTCAAAGGATCGATCCAGAACTAGATCTAGTTCTGGCTAACCAACACTCATACATATAGCATCTCTCTCAATAATCTTATTAACTTTGCTAGAACTAATACATCAAAAAAATCAGCCCCATACCATCAATAAGTCTGTCACAGTTTAATCAGCTACGCAGGTCCCTGAAATCAATGATATCCAACCATCGCAGTGTGCACCCGCACAACAAGGGTCTAAAGCTCCACAAGTTTCACCGACATTGTAACATTTTCTTTGGCAGGTCGAAGTCCAATAATTGCAAAAGGTTCCTTCACAGCAATCGGCAACCTTATCCACACCTCTTGCACATTCTTCACCCCCAAGCGCACAGTCTGAATGAACATAATGAAAGGATAGCGAAAAGATCATAACAAACACAAATAACAAACTTGTAATGTTTTTACTCTCCATCTAGTCTTGTTAGTAAGTTTCCTGTATTTCAGTTTTTATGGGTTTGGACTAATACATAGTTTGCTATGATATACTTGTATATATAGCTTAGAGTGAGGTGGTTTTGGTTCGTTATTGAGAACGATTTAATATTTAACATTATGGATTAAAGTATACGATTTAAAGTATACGAGTTAAAGTATACGGGTTATTAAAGTATACCGATTTAATATTTAACATTATTGATTAGAGTATACGAGTTAAAGTATACGGGTTATTAAAGTATACCGATTATTGACCTGGATGTTTGGGCATGATCTACCTATGGGAGGGTGAAGAATCAGATGAAGAACGATCCAAAAGAATCTGCTTATTGCTTCAAGAAAGAAGAAGTGATTACTAATGGGGTACCATTTTACGTAGGGTGTACCAAATTGCATATGGGACAAAACATATTTTGGTAAGGAAATGGTACACCCCCATTAGCAGCATTGTATTTTAATACATAACGCTTAACTGAAAATATGTGTAAATGCTCAAATCATATCGAGGAATTGTTCCTTTAAATTGAGTTTTGGTCAAACTTTTGACCTGCAATGACCATCTTTATTCTTTAGAGAAAATGAGTGAAATAGACATGATTAAAGTTGATTTCAATGGATAAGAAAAACTAAGTTTGGTCGAATGGACCTAGAAAATCTTAGTAAAAACTAAGTTTGGTTCAAGAACTTGTATCATCACTTTTTTTGTTTTTGTTTTTGTTTTTTAGTTTTAAAGGCTCACAAGCCATTCCATCGTGCTCTATTCCATGACTTCGTGAGTGCCCCGTAGAGGTGTTAAACGTTCCGGCACAGCACAGCCCATGAAATCACGTGCTTAGCGTGCTATGTGCCATGCCGTGCTGTGCAATAGATTATCACGTGCCGTGTTGTGCCGTGCTAGAAGGCGTGCTGGGCTGGGCTGTGCCAGAAAAATAAACGTGTTGTGCCGTGCTGTGCTGTGCCGGACACATTTATTTTATATTTTCCAATATAAATGTGATAGACGCATTTATGTGTCTATTTTCATCTCTTTTGTGTATACTGTTAGTACCCATTTCTGTACTAATTTTGGTATTTTATCCCTTTGTAGGTGTTTTTGGAGGAATAGGCTTTTGCGGAAAAATTGGCTCGAAAAGTTGTTAAAGGTACCTGGGAGGACATTTGCTATTCGGACTCTCATTTTGGATAAGGGGTAACCCATTTCCAAGCAGCTGCTAAGCACAGACCGGGACTGGATAGGGGGAGGTCACATTTCTTCACATTTTCAAAAACAGAAACTGGCGGGAAAAAAATTCTTTTCACAGCAGAATTTAGGGTTGGATTGTTGATCGACTTTTAAGGAGATTCAAGGGCTGATTTTCGTTGGGTTAACCATGATAAAGAAAAGACAGGCTTGGTATGTGGGTTTGGATCGATTGAATTGGGTTAGATAACCCGGTAGAATCAAAACGGATGATGAATATCACGGGATACTCTGATTTAGTAATAAAAGAGTTTTGGACGGATTTTACTCGTGCTGTGGATTGGTATAAGCCTGTTTCTGTTAAACAGGGAAGGTATGAGCTGTATAATCGATAAAACAGGGATAGAGATCGAGTTTCTACGAAACAGAGGTGATGGAAGTTTCGGAATTTCTGTTGATTATATTTGGCAGTTACGGGAGATTTAAGGCAAGATAACCTTTCCAGAGATTCGTATCAATCTAATAGAGGGACTGGAATGACCTGTATGGCTTAGAAACGCGTAGAGAGGAATTTGGAAAGTGGAGAAGTCCGAGACTTTCTGCCGAAGAAATGAAGGAATTAAATCGAGTTTTAGGGATTTTGTTGGATATAAAAAGGGTTGCTAGGAGTCACAAAAAGGAAAGGAAAACTTTAGGGGAAGTTTAGAACACCAAAGAGCCGGAAAAATCAACTTGCAGGAAACCGAGTTCTGCTGCTGCTGCTGCTGCCGGAGAAGAAGACGAAGAACATAAGACCCACGGAGTCAGTCGCAGAGGCAGACTTATTTTCAGTGATAACGAGATACGGTCGCTCCTTCCTGCAGTCACCGAAGCATTTCAGCAACGATTCAGTCTTCTGTTTTAGACTTTCAGCGACTACAGTATACTCTTTTCTCCCTTGTAATCAGTTTTTGAGCTATAAACATGTATTTTGAGCAAGTGATTAATATGAGGAGCTAAACCCCTTAGCCGAGGCGACGGAGGAAGCCATTGTTCCATGAAAAGTGGTATAGTTCTATTTTAATTATTTGTTGCAATTATTTTACATGATTATTTGCATAGAACTTAAAAGAAAAATTGGTTTTTATTGAGTAGTTGTGAAGTGTTTTGATGGGACATGCTTGGTTTTAATACTTTTGATGTTTCATGCTTCGTGCTTACAATTATTACTTCAAAAATCTATTAAAGGCAAAATATTAGAATCACTTTAAAAGAAAAAATTGCATGAATATTGATTAGAATTTATCACTTAATTGGTCAATGGTGGAATCCTGAGTCTCGGTATTTTCTTATTATTGTTGAAACAACTTTATTTAATTTTCGAAAATCCTTCACAAGCCCGAGTTGAACGAACTCTACTATAACTTTTTACAACAACTTAAAATTCACATCAAAATGTTTTCCAAATATTTAGGTATTATATGTATTATGAAAATAAGTCAACAAAACGATGATAAAATGTCAATAATTGGCTAGAATAAAGGCTTTTTATTGAAATATACACAAAATATGATGTATTGTGCCATGTTTTGTAGTATTTTATACATATTATGACGTGCTTTCTTAACGTGTTGTGCGGTGCCGTGCCACGTGTTAATCCGTGCCGCGTGCTGTGCTGGGCTACTGTGCCAATTAGTCAAACCCAGCACGTCCCATTTAACTAACGTGTTGTCCCGTGCTGGGCTAAGTCACGTGTTGGGCTGGATTGTGCTCAAATTTTAGCGTGCTGGGCTGTGCTCGTGCTGGCACAGCCCAATTTACACCTCTAGTGCCCAGTATGCACATGAAATTGTAACTCAATCCTTTATAAACAAATGCATGCTTCAGAAAAAGAAAAGAAAAGCAAGAATTGCTCATTCCGTAAGCTAAACTTGGGGATTTCATTGGGCCTGGCACAACTTATATTTGATCACTATAATCGGCTGTTGCTGCCACATGAATATGCACTTTGCTGGGGACATTTGGGGGAAGGGTAGTGGTAACGAATCCGACTCGGATGTAGTAACGTTAAGTCCTTACTGAAATTCTTAATTGCTCGTCTTTATAGAGCCGAACTGTCCTAGCCTGTTAGGTAACCTTGAGAATTCAGACCGTTCCCCGGTTTGTTTGGACCTGACTCGAGATCTTAAACTAACCTGGTATTTATTTTATTTTTTTATTTTTTTTAATATCTATATTGAGAGTCGAGATCTAATAGTTTTTCTCTTTGAGTCAAATTTAGACGAATCGGATTCAAGAATATGTTGACAGGAAAAAAATGAAAAAGTCAACTTGTTAGACTAATGGCCAAAATAGTTAATATCGTGTATCGGTATCGTATCGGTCAGGTCCGATACACTTATACAAAAGATAATATCGGTTTTTATCGGTGATACATCATCAAGACTAATTTTTCTAAATATTCATAAATGTTTCAATTTAAAAAAATTGGTGTCATATGATGCATTAATTCTCATGACCAAAAGCTTCACCATACAAATTCAATCTCATTCCGGTATCTATCCCATATTTACTACATCTATTTCAGATGACCATGTCGCCTGAATTAATGATGTAGAAGATAAAAGCGTCAACAATAATGAATTCTCATTTGATAAATCTTCAGAAGAAAGAGAATGAGCAATAAGGAATCATAGTTATTTCAAGGATAAGAAACTCATTAAAAAATGAAATAGTTGGAAATTTCTTTGCAGAATGGAATGAGTTTTCAAGGGTTCAAAAAAAGGAGATTAATAGGAGGAAGGGATTTGTTTACATATTTTGAGATTTATATAATTTAATCTACCAAATTACCTTTACCGATATTATCAGTGTATCGGTGAACCCGATATATCGATTTGTACCGGCCGATATGAGCGTTTTTATAGTTCACTCCTTGTATCGCCGATATTTTAGACATCGTAAAGGTTTTTTCCGATACACGATAAAAACCTATTATATCGGCCGATACAACCGATATTGACTACGTTGCAATGGCATATTGGCCTTTAGTTCTAAAGGATATTAGCTGAAGATGAATCTGAATTTATTTCACCTGCAACATATACCCAATCAAGCATAAGTTGGCAAATTTATGTTTCTGGGTGTTATTTGGTTATGTTTCTGAAAAAATTAAAAATACGGCCTTAATCAGTCAGTGTGTTCTAAAGAGAGTAAAAAAATTGTTGTCGGTCGTTAACTACGGTCAAATTCGATATATTCTTTTTACCTCTGTCTAAAATCAACAACCTAAACACCCAATTACATCTCTCACACCACGTCGAGAGTTGCGCTAACCTCCTCTCCCATTCGCCGGTCAACGAAACTCTTGCTCCTGATTGGCCAAAATCAAAGTTAGCCCCCTTACATTTCGTGGCCGTCAATTTCTAATTAAATTGATTCGATCTAATGATCCAAACTGAACGAGTTATTAAACCGGAAAAATAAGAAAAATATACACTAAAATATTTTTTACACGGCATAAATTTGTTTATTAAGTTATTTTTAAGAAGATATTTAAGGAAGCAAAAGACTTGCATACCAAAGAAAAAATATTTAAGGAAGAAACTTCGTTTTTTAACTATTAAGGAATAAAAAAATCGTTTTTTTACTAAAGTAGATTAGGCAGAATAAGAAAAGTATAATTTAGGAAGTAGATTATTTTATAGAAAAATTTATATTAGGGATGGAAACCATATATTCTATACGTGTATACCATTCCTATTAAACCTAATTTGAGAAACAAATCTAAAATTCCTGAGCTAATATGGAATACTTACCATTGTTATTAGGATTCGACGACGATGGTATAAGATTTTAGGGAAAAAATCATCGATGATTTTATGATTTCCAGTTTAACGCTTCTTCTTTTTCTTATTAAGACTTTTGCAGCAAGGTTTGACGTTTTTATATTTCATTAACTGGGAGTTCAATGTTTAGATAATTTTCTTAGTTGATGCATTATAGTGTCAAAATATAGGTTCCGTTTTGAGTTTTTTTGTGCGATTATGGTAACACTAATGAATCTAATCCCAACTTCGATCCAAAGCAAGGTAACACTGTTTTCTTCATTTTATTCTCATCTGTTTTGTTAGGATTTTAGGGTTTTTTTGTTTATTCTTATTACTTTTGTCGTGTTTTTCTGATTTTTTTGGTTTACTGACTTCCTTATGTGTTATTTTCATTGATTTTTGCTGTGTTTTGAAGTTATATGTGTGAATAGATGTCTGGCATCTTCTTCATGATGATTTAGTTTCTGTTTAATTTTATTTTATTCATAATTAATCATCATCTCTTTTAACTCATGTTCTGATTTTTTTTATTTAATTCAGTTTTTTTTTCCTTTGTGGGTGAGGTTTCTTACTTCTGAACCAAACAAAAATCTGGTTTGCTACTTTTCTTTGTTTTCTTTTGATTTTTGATTTATCAAATTCTTTTAATTATGACTTGTTTCTAATTGGACACATTTTCTACAATCTAATATATGAGGCTAATATGTGGTATAGTGTCTACTTGAGCCGATAGCATCATTCAAAGAACCCACACAAGATCTAATAAAACATCATCATTAGTGTATTTTTTTCTTAAATTAGTTTTATGGGTTCTACTATTGATACTTTTTTGGCGCATTTAAGAACATGTCAGTTAATTTAATTTGGTTCGAGTTTCTTTAAATTAGTTTTTGTTAGTGATGCTACTATTTCAAATACAGGAACAACAATATGAATTGAATGACTACGCTTATGTACGTATTAGGAAAATGGATTGTTTGTTGCACTCTATTACCAGTTATCTGCCTCCTCTATAATCTGATGTACAGTTATTTATCGCTTCGAAGCACTTTTAGTTCAGTTTGAATAATCATTTTCATAATTCACAGTTATTTATTGCTTGGAAGCACTCTAAGTTCAGTTTGAATGATCATTTGCATAATCCTTTTCTAATTTGAAGGTGACCAGTTTGCAATCATAGCTCTCCAGACATAGGATAGATTTAATAAAGTTCTTGGAATATGCATTTTGATATTTTAGAATGGCCCATTTTTTAAACCTACATAGGTTTGTTTAGATTCCAACTTATCGTGCTTTTACGCTTCGGAAATCAATATAGGTTTGCATATTCTAACTTACTGGATCCTAATGCAGGTAGACAATCAGGCCACCATATTGGAAATCCCTTATATGCCCTTATATGCACCGTAAACCGGTATTCCAGATCAAGCTTAAAGAAAATAACATGAACAGGCGAGTCAATTTCTTTGCGTCCAACGAATGGTTCCCCGTAAATTTTACCGAAGTTAAAATGTGAACACATCAACTTTGAACCAGAAATCCAGGTATCTCTTTTGATAATTGTTTGGATAACTTAGTGGTAACCTATGTTCTCGACGTCAACCCCAATAATCTGAGAGTCTTCAACTATTACATCTTCTAATAACTTCAGGTCCATTATATGTTTCCAAGAACTTTGGCCCAACAGTATAAACCAGGGATTTTGCCCAATTCGGCCATTTTTCTAAGTCTGATACAATACAGTAAACGGGTTCTCTTATAGACAGCGGAATTTGAAAGTTTGAAGATATGGGGTTGATGGATTAGAAGGTAGCATGAAACAATGTTGTGGTACCCAAATATATTCTTAAAACCTTGAAAAGAAAAATAAGTGAATCATATTCAAGAGGCTCAGTTATCAAATTGCAACACAATAATCTTATTCGATGGGTCCTCGCTTGCTTGCAGTGTCTCTTATGCATAAAAATCTCCTGCTTTCCTGCCTTTCTTTTGGTTGTAAATAAGTTTGTGTCCATGTATTACATTGGTTTAAGGAAAAAAGAGTTTAGCTTCTCTTGACAGACTGTAGAGTCGCTCCACTTGGGATAAACTATTTAATATCAAGTTTACACTTTTGTGTATATTATACTTCTCCATAAGTTTATATTCATGTTCATTGCTTGAGAATCTCTGTACGCAATCGGAAAAAATGAAAGAAGAACCTATTTCAAGCAAAAGCAAAAAAAATGAGCATGTACATAGCCAGGGTCTCAAAGTTTGATCACAACTTTAATTTCATCCGAATTAAAAACTGCCTAAATTGTGGGGAGTGGTATCATACATATCTTTTTCACATCTGAATTACATATTTACAATGTTGTTTTAATGTGCAGTGTGGTCGAGGGAGCGGAAGAAATTATAATATATGTAAAAGGAGGTAAATAGTTCAGACGGTGATTCTAGCAAATTGCAAGGACTACAGGGGTTGGTGCAGCCAGCTTGGGAAGTGGCCGATGTAGAGGCAGGTTATCATAATCTTTGGCCTTGCGGTAACTACTAAACCTTGAATAGTACCATATTTTTCCATCCATTTACATGGATCTCGATCTAACTATGTTATGTTATGAATTTCTATTTTTAACACAAGATACCTTATGAACATGTTTTGACGCCCATCTGATTTTGTAGGTGAAGAGAGCCTAATTCGAAGAATGGGTTTTATTTGCTTCATCTAATTTGATTTGTTTTCTTTTATGGTAATCTCTTCTCTCTTTGGAGCCATTATTCCACTAAAATTTGCAATGAATCTACGGTAGAAAGAAGCTAACCAGTGAAAACTTTGAATATCAAATAAAGTTTTTGGCTTGGGCCAATTCTTTATGCATTCCACTTTATCTTCATCGACCGAAATCCCATCCTTACTAAGCACATAACCGATAAATTAAATTTTATCGGTCATGAATGCACACTTCTTTAAGGTAGCATAAAATTTTGCGCCCGAAAAATCATGAGAACCTCACGAAGGTGACGTATATGAGATTCCATATCGGTACTATAAACAAGTATGTCGTCAAAGTAAACAACCACACACTTCCCAATCAACGGTCGAAGTGCTTAATTCATTACTCAGATAAATGTACTTGGAGAATTTGGTTGTTTGCAAATGGCATAACCATCCATTCATATAAACCATTTCGAGTCTTGAAAGCGGTCTTCCATTCATCTCCCACCTTGATACGAATTTGATGATACCCACTTTTAAAATCAAGTTTGCTAAAAACACATGCTCCACTTAATTGATCAAGTAAGTCATCCAAACGAGGAATTGGAAATCGGTCAATGTGATTTTAATGATTGCCCTACTATCCACACACATACGCCATAAACCATATTTCTTTGGTACTAACAAGGCCGGTACCGCACAAGGGCTAAGACTCGGTCTTATAAAACCTTTGGCTAAGAGCTCTTCAAATTGTTGACGTAATTCTTCATGTTTTTTGGGACTCATCCGATAATGGGCTTTGTTGGGAAGACTTGAACCGGGTACTAGATCAATTTGGTGTTGCACTTCTCTTAATGGTGGTAATGCATCCGGTAAGTCGGTAGGAAAAACATCTTTAAATTCTTCAATAATTGGCTTGACTTGAGGTGGGACGAAATCATATGATGGAGATTCTTTAGCAAGAAGTATATAGAACACCTCTGAATCATCCAACTCTTCTATGAACTTGTGATAACTAAGTAGATTTTTACCATCACCATTTTGTGGCTTAGGCGTAAGCTTACGATTGGGTACAATAGTCAACTTCTTATTGCTCCACATGAAAGAATAGTTGTTATATCACCCATCATGATTCACAAACCGATCATATTGCCAAGGCCGCCTTAGAAGTAAATGACATGCATCCATCAAAACAACATCACACCAAATTTTGTCTACATATTTGTTACCAATAGAAAAATTAATAAGACAACGTTTAGTGACTTTTACCTCGTTTCCTTGGTTAAGCCATGATAACGAATATGGAGAAGGATGTTCTATTGTCTCTAACTTCAACTTTCAAGCCACTTCCTCGGAAACGATATTTTCACAACTCCCCGAATCAATCACAAGCTTGCAAACTTTCCCTCCAATTGTGCAAGTTGATTGAAAAATATTTTGACGTAGCCAATGATCACCATCATCGAGTTTTGGAGTAAAATAGTTACGCAACACAACCAAACATGGTCCTTGGTCACCGGTGAGAAACTCCTCTTCTACTTCTTCGTCGGGTTCTTTATCAAATATTGGTGGCTCCATATGATCCAAATATACATCATCATCATCATCACCATGAACAAGTAAGTTCTTCCCCGGGAGATCACTCTTCCTACATTCATATGCTTTGTGGCCTCCTTCTCCACACTTGTTACATTTACCTTGGAATACTTGTTGAGAAGTATTGGGTTTGGATGGAAAGTTAGTCGTTGGAGCTCGATTAGTTGGCATTAGAGAAGTAGTAGTTTTAGCACCTCCTTGAGTGTGAATACTCCAATTGGAATGAGAAACTCTCCTTGCATGTTGCTTCTCTAAAGATAATGTCCTTTGATAAGCTTCCGAGACCGAATAAATATCAAATAAATTTAAAGTATCTTGATATTTGATTCTCAAACCTCTTATATACCTTGCTACAAGTTGTTCTTCCGTTTCATTGATATCGTTCTGTGCAATCAATTGATAGAACTCTTTGGTGTAATCATCAATCGACTTGGACCCTTGCCTAAGATTTTGGAGTTGTTGATAGATAAGTCTTGTATAATTATGGGGTAGAAATGCAAGTCTCATATGTTTCTTAAGCTTCTCCAAATATTAGATTTTAGCTTGACCTCTCCTTAACCTCATTTGTTTAAGTTGTTTCCACCAAGCACGGCTCTTCCTCGAAATCGTGTTGCAACCAACCCAACTTTCTTATTTTCGGGAACTTCCTTGAAATCCAAGATTTCTTCAACCGTTGCCAACCAATCAACGAAATATTCCGGAGCTAGACCCCCATGGAATTTCGGAATATCAACCTTGAGTCCAGCTTCCCATCGGTTTGAAGTAGTAACATTGTGGTATCTGGGTCATTCTTCAAACATTTGTCGTCTCCCTTGTGGATGAACATGACTATCAAAAGAAGTGGTCTCCTCATCAGTCACTTCTTCTTCATAATTATGATGTTGAGTTCTAGACTGATCTTTATGGATATTTAAGTTACAAAGTCTTTAAAAAAAAAAAATCAAATTTTGCGTCCATTCTTTTTTGCATTTCATCAAACACTTCATGCTTAAGGACTTCCAATTCTTCTTTTATAGAAATTTCACCTTGATTAACTCTTTTTCTTGGAGACATAATGAAATCACAAGGAAAATGAACCCAATTCGACAATATTACACAAAAAGATTCAAAACCCTTAATTACTTGACAAATAAAAAGTGAGTCAATCTCCTCTAATAATTAAAATCTACACCACAACCTTCTGCCCAAAAAATCAACCAAAGCTCTTGATACCAACTAATATAAAGTGTAACTTCTACTTGCAATAATAATGTAGAAATCGAAACAAAACACCATAAAATGGAATTACTAACCTTTGAATTTAAGCTTAATCTACCCTTAGAATAAGGAAGAAACAAAAATTAAAGTTCTTCTCTATAATATTTAGAACTTCTTTCCAAAATCAATTGTAAGTTACAAGCTTATTGAGGCATCTTCTAACATCAACTCAACTCAAAGAGAAAGATTGAAGGAAAGAGGGAAACAAGGATTCCGTCTTTGTATTTCTTAAAACAAAACTTGGGAGGAGTAGAACTAGGGTTTGAAAACATATTGTATAGATAATGGATAGAACAAGAAATAAAACCAAAGAAAGGGAGCAAAAGAGAGAGAGAGCTTAACAAGGGTAGAAGTGGTATTTAATGTATACCACTATGCATCAGTAAGTAGGGACTTCATGGATAAGTAGGGACTTCTTGTCACTATCATCGACTTCGAGGACATCCTTTACTTTGTAATCTAACTCAATCACAGTTTCCTTTTTATAAACTTCAGAAGCCTGAATTTTAGAGTAGTTTACATCATTACGTATGTGAATTGGTATGGAACCTATACTTTATATACATGAAGAACTTTTGTTTTTCAATAAAACTACTCCCTCCTTTCCTAAATTATAGGTTGGTTTCATGTACAAATTACACATATCAATTGGCGATTACAACAGGTATGCGAAATAATGTCTTCAGGATACAATGAAAGCCCTACAACAGAGAAATTGGATTCAAGGTTTGTACCCCTTGACCCAATCAAGAACACACGAGAAATATTTCTGATGATGCTTTTCATAGAGAGAAAACAGATTGAATTGATTGTGAAGAATGGGAGAATACCTTCATTACTTATAAGGATATTTATGCATGTTAGTAATGCCTTTTCATCACCAACAGACGCTTCCAAAAGCCATCAATGGTGGCTTATGGGAAGAGATGCGTCTGTTCAAGTTCGAATAGAAACTTCTAGGTTTTCCAAAGTAAAACCAGAAAAAAATTCCACGAGACGATGTCTCGGTCGAACATAGCTAGGAGGGGCTACGCCCACCCCGGACCCCCCGGATAGCGACAAACAATATTGAAAATATCCAACATTCTCCCCCTATTTTCAAAATTGAAAATAGACACAAAAAACCAAGTAAAAAACTTTTAAATCAAAGTAACTTCCTACGTACCCGAGTGGGATCAAGCCAACATAGTTCAAGATAAATTGAGACTAAGCATCATCTTTGAAATCAATACATAAATGATAGGTATCTTTTGGATTTGAACCTTCACTTAGTGTAAGAAATTAAAAGCCTTATCGAGGTTCTATGGTGAAACTAGTCTTGAACCAAGTACCCCTTACGATAAAACCGGAATCTCCACACATATTGATTTCATAAAAATCATGTATTCCGTAGCTTAACACGTTATTGGCCATGTGCTTATATCCTGGATTCATGAGTCTTCTTTAGAGAACGGTATTCTTCTCTTAGGAAACGACCTGATTTCCATACTCATATAGGTAAGTCTCTAAGGTGTTTCTGCGATACACCTGTAAATAATTATAGACTCATTAAGGATTTATATCCATCTTGTTTTTTTGCAGAACCCAACACTAATTAGAAATGAGAAGTTTTATATTAGTGTTCCATAATCTCTATCCATGACTTGTTGGTACCACATTGAACCTTGTTTATCTTTTTCAAAACATAAGTTGGGTTTATGCTATGGGAGATCAACCTTCTTTCACAGACCTTGGTCCCATCTCTTTACATTTTATTGAAACCACTGAATTTGGTAGACTTTTCGTAAATGGGTCTGCCAAATTCTTATTTGATTCAATAAAGTTAACCGTAACTACTCCTCACTTGAGTAGCTGCCTAACCATTTGATGTCTAAGACTTGCATGTCTAGACTTTCCATTATAAGTCTTATTAGAGATATTATAGATTATAGCTTGAGTATCACAATAAATCAAGACTGCTGGAGATGGCTTCTTCCAAAATAGAATTTTCATAAGTAAGTTTCTAAGCCATTCTACCTCTTTACATGCATCAGTTAAGGCTATCAATTCTGAAAACATTGTTGAATCAGAAATACAAGACTGCTTCTTGGAACTCCAAGACACAACAGCACCCCCTAATGTAAAAATCCATTCATACGTCGACTTGGACTTGGATTCTACATTGTTCCAGTTAGCATCGTTGTACCCTTCCAATACACCGGGAAAGCCTTGGTAATGCAAACCAAAATCAATTGTTCCTTTCAAGTAGCCATAATTCTTGAAATTGCTTTCTAGTGTTCAACTCCTGGATTACTTGCGAAACGACATAACACTCCCACGGCTTGGGCGATGTCCGGTCTTGTGCAATGCATAGCATATATAAGACTTCCAATTAACACTGGAATATTCAAGTTGTGCATGAGTATGACCAGTGTTCTTCATTAACTTGATAATATGGTCTAAAGGAGTAGGTGCTGGATTTTCATCAAAGTGACCACACTAATTGAAAGCCTAACAAGCTAAGCTCCAACAACATACTACTACATTAATTGAACAGGTTGCTGTGCTAGCCTACCAGCGAGCCTCATGGGTAACCTAGCCAAGGGAGCCGAAGCGGATGGGAGGGCTGAGATTGTGTCACAAGGGGGGCAAACTAACTCTACCTTCCATGTTAATTTCTGCAATCTTACGTCATTGGGGGCTCGAACCTGGGACCTCCTGGAATGCATGAAACTTTGGGGAAAAGGGATGACCAGCTGAGCTACATTATTATTATTATTATTATTATATTATTGGATAACGAATATTACATGAAACTAGTTGGAAGCCTAACAATCTAAGCTCCAACAGCGTACTACTACATTAATTGAACAGGTTGCCATGCTAGCCTACCAGCGAGCCTCATGAGGAACCATCCAAGGGAGCCGAAGCGGATAGGGGGGCTGATTATGTCGTAAGGAGGGCAAGCTAACTCTACCTTCCATGTTAAATTCTGCAATATTGCGCCATTGGGGACTCGAACCTGGGACCTCCTGGAGTGCATCAACTTTTGAGGAACGGGGATGACCAGCTGAGCTAGCTACCCATTATTATTATTATTATTATTATTATTATTATTATTGAAAGAGCGCCGTTGAGGCATTTATTAAGAAAAAAGAAATATTTACACGGAGCTGTTTGGAAGGGTTGGGAGCCTAGCAACAAGTTGCACCCCAACACCTTTTTGGATTGTTACACCAATCCGTTGAAAGAGAGAACTGCCTACCTTATAGTTAGCATCATAGTTGGCCATGCAGTTCTGCAATCTATTCAGAAAAATAACAAAACCACTACCTAATTCACCTAATGTTGTGAACGATAAAACACCATATCCGCATCCATGTGTTGTGCAATGTGTTAAATATTTAGTGCGTTTACGGCTAATAGCAGCTACAATGGCCCGTCCTGGAACGAAGCTACGCAGTTCATCTCCTGCAAAAGGAGAGACTCCAGTGACATCCATGCATGTATCTTGACCGTTCTCCCAATTATACACCATGATATCAGCCGGTTTTGAGCCTTTGCCATCGTCGAGAAAAGGAAGTGAGACTTCCTTCCTAGCTGCGACTCCGACTTTGTAGCATATGTCCATAGACACATCACGTACAATGTCGTGCTTAAACTTAAGGCCAACCTCGCTAGCACATTGCATCGCGTGGTCTCCATAGATGTCCATGGGACGATCACAGCAAGGGCATACACTGTCTTCAGGAAATATTGGCACACCTAGCCGGTACTGTAGAATGGCTCTGAACTGACGAGGCCCAAGATTCTGATTGAGGCCTATAATGGGGATAGCTTTAAGAAAGTCCATTGCATGAGGCAGTTGGTTGCTTTGCCAAAGAACAACGTCCCTCTTCGATAGTACAAAATTGTTTGGTACTTCCTTATTGACAACGGCGAAATAACGAACTGCCAATGCTTTCATAGGCTGTGGGGAAGATGTGTTTTTTTTACACGATCAGCGCTGGAATTGAACCCGCAACCTATAGTTTTGGAGCCTAACCCCTGGCAACCTGGGCTAATGTTGGATACTTATAGGATATTCATGCCTGTTAGTATTGCCTTTTCATCACCAACAGACGTTTCCAAAAGCCATCAATTGTGGCTTATGGGAAGAGACGCGTCTGTTCAAGTTTGAATATAAACTTTTAGGTTTTCCAAAGTAAAACCAGAAAAAAAATTCCACGAGACGCTGTCTCGTTCGAACACAGTCGGGAGGGGCTATGCCCCCCGGATAGCGGCAAACAATATTGATAATATCCAACATTCTCCCCATATTTTCAAAATATAAAATTGACACAAAAAATAAAGTAAAAAACTTTTAAATCGGAGTGACTGCATCACTGAAGTGACTGCCTACGTACCCGAATGGGATCAAGCCAACGTAGTTCAAGCTAAATTAAGACTAAGCATCATTGTTGAAATCAATACATAAATGATAGGTATCTTTTGGATTTGAACCTTCACTTAGTGTAAGAAATTCAAAGCCTTATCGAGGTTCTATGGTGAAACTAGTCTTGAACCAAGTACCCCTCACTAGTGGAAAAAACCCGTTTTAAGATAGTTGGAAAGTGTCGTATTAACCAGTTATACGGCACTTTGGAGTTGTCGCAGAAAGTGCCTGGAATGACACTTTCAAGTTGACTCAGAATTACGATACTTTCGAGTTGTCGCTAGGTAAGACACGTGGACTGCGTCGTAGATTTAATTTCTATTAAAAAATGAATCAGATCCAGCTGGCTGACAGCAGTCATTCTGACTGAGATGAAATAATTCTAATTCAAACTCAAATTACACTAACTTGAAACTCAAATTGCGCTGAAATTCAAATTCCAATTCAAATTAAAATGAAATTCAAACGCCAACCAAAATTAGAATGAAATTCAGATAATAAAAGACTGAATCATCCACTAGAAAATGACAACTCCATTTCATTTATACTTTCATGATTTAGTTCAAAATCATACAAAAAAGGAATCAATTCTTAAATAGTAAGTTTAAGGTTTCTGAAAGAGAAGTGCTACAAGTTCTAAAGATTTCGACATCAATATCAGTGATTTTGACCTGGGTACCAGCTTGCTTGAGAGCAAAAGCACAACTCTTTCCAACATCTCCTTACCCAACAACAACAACAATCATGACATCAGTGGACCTCATGAGACCACCGGGATCCATAAAGGTTATCGAACTACATTCATAAGAAGAGTAAAATGTTAGACCTTATATGCTAGGTTACATGACTAGTCAAGCATAATTCTATCAGAGTTAACAACAGGGCACATCAATATAATCAATAAGTATCAAAACATGTTAACGCGTCCGCATAAAATAGTAGGAAGGGAAGCCACATGTATGCTACCTAATGAGTGGGAGAATGCTAATTGCAAAGTCACTAATGAAACCTAGCGCCTGTTCTTGTTCCAAAAACCACATGGATGCAGTCCTTAAAAAAAAGTAGTTGAACTCGATGTAGTCTTTATCATCGATGTCATCTTTTCAAAGATTCTAAGCTAAATAAAGGACTTAGTTATTCAGTTTCCTTGGTCAGTATTCAGTAGCAGTGTGTGGCACTAGAAGACCATTCATGTTTCCTAAAAGAAATAGTAAACAGAACTAAAACATATACTGCAAGAGAAAAACACAATCAATCAGTTTCCATAAAAAAACTTCGCATCTTGTAAGTTCAAACTTCCTATAGCAGAAAACTAAGAAACGGCTATAAAAAAAAATAAACAACTTACCAGCATGAACAAGAACTGGAATCTTTGTTTATTATCTAATTTGAGTAACAAGTTCATAGCTAACCCTTGGGATCACAAGATCAGGTACATCATCGAGCTGCAATGCACATACAAGTGGAGGTAAGAACCAATAAATGATATGAAAGACAACCCTGTAAAATAACTATCCACTTGTTCAATCTCATTACACACTTTACGGAAATTAGGCAATCCAATATCAGCACACCAAAAACCCCAATAGGAACCTAGTTGCAGCATGACAGTGAGGAGCCAAGAATGGAACACCAACTACTAAACATACACACAAGACTTACCATGTCCTGCTGGAGTCTCTGCGTTATAGTTTTCAATGGCAACGCCCTGATAGGTACAGAGCTTTAGAAACCAAAAGAAAAGTTTGTAAAAAGAAAAATTCAAATAAGAATAGAGATGCATATGTAAAACAGGTGAGACATGTTAGATGTTGGATTTAAATAAAAAAGGCGAAGAGTAATGAGTACAATTAACGAACTTTAAGAAATGAAAATTATGAGTTGCAAATTCTACCTGAGAAAGAGCATTACTGTTGGTACCCATGAAAATTCTGAGGGTATGATTTTTATTAGACTGGGATTATGGATACCTTGAATTTGATGCCAAGCAATTTGGTAATGATTGTTCACCAACTACAGGTGTGAATGCTTTTCCATTAACACCCTCACCACCAAATAAAATAACAAGTATCAGTAAACAAAACCATAACAATGAAACTTACCTTCCAACTACAAGGGGGCCACTTTCCTTCCATGACTTACCCCTCTATGTACAACAAATGATAGGCACACGGCAAGAACCTGCGACACACAAAATTAGATAAAAATTCTCCCTTAATCAAACCCTTTAAGAAACACAAAACTAGATAGAAACCTCCCTTACCCCATTACGCTTAAACATATAAGCTTTTAAATTTTTATGTATCGACCATAACATACGGGAAACTGTTTCCAACCATATTATACATAGATAGACGAGGGATGCCTGCCCAACTAATCTGGTCCCAGATTTTCTTAATCGATCCATAGACCAGACTATGACTCAATTAACTTACAAAAAATACTAAACTATAAATTAAAACATATAATCATTACATTCCTTAATCCTTACGAAATAAGTTAAATCACGATGCAGGAAATGAACTAACAAAACAAATAAAATATTATGCTAAGGACACTTCTGCTTTAAGGTCACTTATGAAAGGTTATGCAGAACAACAATAAATACTCTTTAGTTAAAATTGCATATAACAGCAAGCTTTTGCAAATCATAGTTCCATGGAACCTCAAACCGCAAGTAACGCGAGCCATTGTTGCGGATATTAAATGTCTTAAATCCCCAACTGTTAATCACAAACAAACACCATACAAGCAATTAATTTGTGTATAATATTGAAGTAATAAATGAAAACAAGATAGTATATAGTAATCAAGGTCGAGAGACTACAACTAGGAGTAGTGAGATTAAGAGTCCTGAACTCACAAAGCGATTGAGATCCTGATCTAAAACAAACACAGAAAATTGATAGAAGACTTAGCAGAGAATCCACAAACTTCACCAATTGAGATCCTTACCCAGCAGAATTGCCAGTTTCCACTCATATGAAGGTCCATAGCAGCATTTCTTAAGAGTTCTATGCACAAATTTTAAATCCACCAACAGAAAGTTCAAACAAAATGGAATTATCACAAAAATAACATCAAGAACACTTATGACCAATCCAACCATGTGTGAATATGTATTGATTTTTCACCTCTACATCTGTATGACCAGGAGTCCCAATTCCACCCAAATCTCGATGGCCAACATTTACTTGACCAAAATATCTCTTTTTAAGCTTCTTTCAGACTTTCGGTGATCAAATTTCCACACAGACCTATAATGGCAACAATTTTTCAGTCACATACAATCCTGGCCAATTCCTAGGTACATGAGATACCTTTCTCTCCTGCAAATTCGAGACAAACCCAACAACTTTAAGCAATTCTAAACTTAAACATTCACAAATCTCATACCACTGCTCTTAGTAGGACTTCCTTACTGTGAGAATCTCTACCATCCATCAACATCTTTCAAGTTCAAGTAGCCTATGAATCAAACAAAACCCATATGTCTGCGAATCAAAATAAAAAATAAGCATAATTACCAGAACTATAAAAAAAATATGCCAATAACAATCCCTAAATTTTTAACAACAAAAGAAGAAGAAAAAAAACAAGAATCAGAGGAAAAGGATATTAACATACATCTGATTTCCTATTGGATTTACCAATTCGGCTAAAGACATATCAAATTCACTTTTGGACCAGATTCTTCATATCCCAGTTTTAAAACTTTTTCTACGTATACCGAATTCTTCATTAACTTCTTCCACTGTAAGTCGACCAAAAATAATCAAGCGTTAAAAATATAAAGGAAAGAAAGAAACTATAGATAAAATCAAACCTATAAAGAACAAAATATATTATTCGCAGATTCACCTCAAAATCAAAAACATAAATCTATCATTCTACTTTTTAGAATACTTGATTTTTCTTAAATTTTCAAAATCTACTCTAATTTCTGTAAAATGGGTTTGCAGATATGAGCTTAGATTATTGAGTTCTCGCAGGTTTAGGTTTTATTTTTGATATTGAGTGGTTTTTCTGATTTCATCAGTTCAAGGAGAAAGAGAGGCAGAGAAGGAGAGAAAGAGGTGAGGGAGAAGGATTCTGTTTTTGTCTCTCCGTTGGGATAAGATAAAGATAGATAGGGTTGAGGTGAGATACTTAATCCCGCCGTTCATTTTTTTTTTTGATCCAACCGTTTCGGTGGAATATCTTTTTTATTTATTTATCAATAGATGGAACGAAATCTTGACTTTAGTCAGCAACACAAGAAGTATGTATCGTTGTCTAAGTCAACAAAAGTCCTAACACAACGATACTTTGACTTTAGTCAACGACACTTTCCGTATATTGTTATTTTAAGATATTTAGTTTGTGTCGTTTCGTTATGTCCCAGATAGCCCATTTTCCACTAGTGCCTTACGATAAAACCGGAATATCCACACATATTGATTTCATAAAAATCATGTGTTCCGTAGCTTAGCACGTTAATGGCCATGTGCTTATATCCTGGATTCATGAGTCTTCTTTAGATAACGGTCTTCTTCTCTTAGGAAACAGCCTGATTTCCATACTCATATAGGTAAGTCTCTAAGGTGTTTCTGCGATACACTTATAACTAATTATAGACTCATTAAGGATTTATATCCATCCTGTATTCTCGCAGAACCTAGCACTAATTAGAAATGGAAGTTTTATATTAGTGCTTCATAATCTCTATCCATAACTTGTTGGTACCACATTGAACCTTGTTTATCTTTTTCAAAATATAGGTCTGGTTTCTGCTATGGGAGATCAACCTTCTTTCACAGACCTCAGTCCCATCTCTTTACATTTTATTGAAACCACTGAATTTGGTAGACTTTTCGTAAATGGGTCTGCCAAATTCTTCTTTGATTCAATAAAGTTAACCGTAACTACTCCTCTCTTGAGTAGTTGCCTAACCATTTGATGTCTAAGACTTGCATGTCTAGACTTTCCATTATAAGTCTTATTAGAGACATTATAGATTGTAGCTTGATTATCACAATTAATCAAGATTGCTGGAGATGGCTTCTTCCAAAATCGAATTTCTATAAGTAAGTTTCTAAGCCATTCTGCCTCCTTACATGCATCAGTTAAGGCTATCAATTCTGACAACATTGTTGAATCAGAAATACAAGACTGCTTCTTGGAACTCCAAGACACAGCAGCATCCCCTAATGTAAAAATCCATCCAAACGTCGACTTGGACTTGGATTCTACATTGTTCCAGTTAGCATCATTGTACCCTTCCAATACAGCGGGACAGCCTTGGTAATGCAAACCAAAATCAATTGTTCCTTTCAAGTAAGCCATAACTCTTGAAACTGTTTTCCAGTGTTCAACTCCTGGATTACTTGAGAAACGACATAACATTCCCACGGCTTGGGCTATGTCCGGTCTTGTGCAATGCATAGTATACATAAGACTTCCAATAACACTGGAATATTCAAGTTGTGCATGAGTACGACCAGTGTTCTTCATTAACTTGATAATATGGTCTAAAGGAGTAGGTTGAACACAGCCAGGAGGGGCTAAGCCCCCTCGGACCCCGGATAGCGGCAAACAATATTGAAAATATCCAACAGTTCTTAATTAGGATATCAAGAAATAAATACAACTACTTAAAATGTTAAGACAACTTTCAAATTGGTAATAAAAAGCTATATATTTCTCAAGAAAAACATTATATTTCTCCTTTATTATATTTCTCAATATAAGCCAGTTCAAACTTTCCCAAGAAAAACATTATATTTCTCTGTATTACAAGTTCTTCAACGGTAAAAAGAATCCGAAAACATAGTGTTTGTTTCAGTTTGCACTATAGAATGAATTTTGGTACACTTTCTGTAAGTACAAAATCTTGCATCCTTCTACTAGAAACAACCGTTATAGATCTGCAATGCCCTATACTAAGGTTATCATACTTACACGAGGCCTCCTCTGGCAAGTTCTTCGACGATAAATAAAAAGCTCTAGGAGAAGTTAAGGATCCCCTAGTGTCGGGTACACCCAACTGCTTATTCATGGGAAAGAAGGGATTTTTCGTCACTATCAACGAATTCGAGAGCATCCTTTACTTTGTAATCAAGTTCAATCACAGTTTCCTTTTCATAAACTTCAGAAGCCTGAACTTGAGAGTAATTTCCTTCTCTTGAAACTTTTTCCGACTCTAACTGCTCCATTTCGGATTCAATAAGTGCGTTCATTTTTGCACGGTCCCTGTCTCTAGGGTAAGTACAATACAGGAAGGAGTAAATGAAAACACAAATAGTCATTGGAATAGCTATTGCCGTGTAAAGTGCCTTGGCTAATGAGGCTGCATTTTTTCTATCTGTTTCAACCTCAATTGATTGACTTGACCCTTGAGGAGCAGGTGTATAACCAAAAACATGCTGGGATAGAAGTCCGACAATTGGAGGAGCAAATGAAGCTAATATATTCTCGAAGGATCGATCCAGTGCATAAATGCTCGTTCGTGATTTCTCAGGAACTATCTCTGCAAATATTGGACTGCATATATGACAAACATGAAATATCAGCAGTTGCTCAAAGCAAGTAATTCAAAAAGAGTAAATGGGATCAAATAGAGAGTCTTACTTGTTTGTAGCCGCGGCATTCCAGGACGTAGTCAGACCAATAATGACAAAAGCCAGACCGTGTTTGAATGCGGTGGAGGGATCATCAGGTAATCCAAGCATCAGAATCCATGCCAGTGGGATGAATGAGCCTGCGCTTATCTGAGATAAAATGATCCTGCCCGAGTTCGGGAAATGGACAGAAAGTACATCTCCCATCTTTCCTCCAAAAAGTGCACCAATAGAACCAGCCGCTGTAAACATACTCCAGAGGAAAGCTGTTTCTTTGTGGGTGAAGCCGATAAGTTCTAACCACATTGGCGCAAACGCAAAAGCCGACCATGGAAATGATCCGCTAACACCCTGTGCTATTAAAATCTGGAACGATGGGATTTTCATCACGGATTTTGCTTCTTGAAAAAACTCCTTTAACTCTAATGATAATGATTTTCCTGCACTTGAATCCTCATTCATTGTGTTTTTCTCTACAAACGTAGGATCTTTTGCATACAACCGCACTAAGATTCCAACTATGATACTCACAATTGCAACTATAAGAAAGGAAATTCTCCAACCAGCAATACCCATGAATGATGTGGAAGCAAGAAGAATTGACAACATGCCACCCAAAATGGAACCAATATTTCCTGTTAGTTGAAGCCATCCAAAAGCTACACCCCGGTTATGGTCCTCAGTAGAATCAGCAACAAGGGATTGAATGGCTGGTATAACCATAGCTAGTCCAATACCGTTCAAACCACGCGAAACGGCCACCTGAATATATCAAAAACGAAGTCTATAGCTTTTAGCATTCACTGTTTTCAAATGCACCAAAATGAAAAAAATGTTTATCTATTCCCTCTGCAGGAAATCTAGTCCAATCCCAAAGAGCCATTGAGTTTGTAACAAAGTATGAAGATAGTGGAATGAATGAATGCAAGGTGAGTGGCCACACCATAAGCCAGCATCACAACACGGCCATTTAACGGTAACGGCCGTGAAAGAATGTGAAAAATATGCCCCATCAAATGGATCTAGACATCTTAAATTCAAAAAAGTCAAACTGAAATCCAAAACCAAAACTGAGCAAGCAAATGAAATTACTGAAGTAATAATTTCAGAAAGCAATAAATCTGACTTTATACGTCATAAAGAGAGAGTACCTGAAAGAATGTGGATGAGATGCCAACCAAGAAAGTTGCAAAAGCCCAAAGAAATGCACCAAGAGCAATAACATGAGTACGATTATGGCGAACAGCGAGATACATAGCTAATGGATAACACAGCGTCTGAACAATTGAACGAAACAGAGTCAATGAACCTAAACCAGTTGGGTCAGTATGTAGAGCTGCTCCAACTTCTTTGTAAACACCTGGCAATAATGACTCATCTGCTCTTTCCATAATTCCTGCAAGATTCACTAATACTAATGTTAGCGTTTCAGACTTCATCTTAAATTCTGTATGTCTCTTCTTGTTTCAGAGGTTTAGAGAGAGAAGAAGAAGCAGAGGAGATCCATGAAAGGTGTTTTTGTTTTGTGTTGACTAACACAGTTTACACTGACCAGATGAGTCGACTCACAGTGATGAATATTGAATAAGAACTGAGGAAAAGATTCCTTGAAAGTGGGACAGCCTGAAAATTTAAGGAATCTTTCTATGTAATAATTAAAAAAATTGATTCAGAATCTTTGGGATGTGAATGAATTGAGATATGGCACGTGTGCAATGTAGTACTCTCTCGGTCCCAAATTAGATGACCTAGTTGTAGTTTGCACAATTCTTAAGATCATCTCCAAAAGAGGGTGAATTTTTGTTTTTAGTGACACATAGGATTTTAGACCCCGTTTGGCATAAATCCATCTCCAACACTAGGGTCTTACACACTAGGAGGGACCAATTACTAAATATGAAGGTGTTCAAGAAAGTGTTATCTATACCTCCGGCTTCACCTCCATGTCATATTTTTCACTATTTTTCATAAAAAATTCTCTACTGTTGGAGATGATTTTTTAGATATGAGGTCATATATTTACTGTATGTATAGACCCCATAAATAAAAGGACTAAATTAGAAAACCACGTGGGATTTTTTGCACCTTCTGTTGGAGATGCTCTAAGGCAAAGAGGAAAGTGGAGTATATTTAAGTATTTTTTACACTTATACCCTTATGGATAATAATTAGTAAAACTTAGAAATGATTTATCTCTTAAACTATACCACGGTTTTTCGTAAATTTTATTATACCGTTGAAAATCATATTAAAATACCTACACAACGAATATAAACATGGCTATCAAATTATACATATATTTCTTATAGTAACAATAATCAAATACCCTTTAATTAGTGAATAGCTCATTTGGACCGACCGACCGGAGGACCCGTAGGGAGGGAGTCCTTTTTATGCCACTTTTTTTGTTAAAAGAAAATTTTCAATTTTATAAAAAGATTGGGAAGGAATATTCCTAAAAGATTCCTGTCACACTTTTTTCGTTACTATTTTTCACGGACGAATTTACCCTCATCTTTGCTGAACGCATCTTTTTCTTTTCTTTCGGTCCACCACCAGCAACGCTAGACCACAACCGTTACCATCGCCGCCTCCAACACCGTTACCTCCATCGCCACCACCACTAGCGACACTAACCCAATCTCTCTCTCACACCAGAAATGATCCTCCATTAACAATTACCGATAGCTCCTCCACCACCACCAGCAGCTCCGCCATTAATTCCAGCAAAACACCATCATCACCATTACATTCCTGCAACACCATCAATATCACCACCATTACTTTCATAACATCCAGTTTCATCTCCTTCCATCGCTCCACCACCACCCTCCCCTCCATCTCCTTCAGTTCAAAAGTAAAATGAATCAAAGATAATTGCCTAATTTACAATTCGAATGAAAAGTAAACCCAAACTGATTTACAATTCGACTGAAACACCATCAAGGTCAAGCTTTTAACATTTGATGCGCTGGACCCTCTATTTTAGGTGATGAAGTATGAAGCATGACTGCGTGCGACCCAATCGTCTAATCTTTTAGACTTTTTTTTCCCCCTAAAGATTTTTTGTACGAGTCTAGATTTATGTCTTCGCTTGGTTGGCCTCTCAACGTGTACACGGTCATTTAGACACGAAAATAAAAGCAAATTGGTTATATCAGTTATTAGGGATCACAAATTTTTGTTTTTTATTTACAAAGGCGGGTTTTTTTTTATCTTTTTCGATCGACTCTCCCCAACATGGCAACGGTGTTCTAGTAGACGTGGGGTTTTCTATTTGGTTCAAACTTCCCAACAGAATTTTAGTCGGGGCGCAAAATATAAAATATCAAACAGGTTGGTTGGTTGAATTAAATTAAAAAATAAAAGATCAAACAGGTTGGTTGGTTGTTTAATTAGTAATGATGCTAGGAGTAATGTTGGTAGGCTTATTTTTTATAGATTAGGCATTGTTATCCAAAAAGGTGTTGGAGCCCAACTTGTTGCTAGGTTACCAACCTATAGCTCTGTTTAAAAAGTCCAAAATGACTCGTGATTATTATCTTAAAAATATTCAAACAGGTTAATTAAAAAATAAAAGATCAAACAGGTTGGTAGAATTAAATTAAAAAATATTGTGCGGTGAAGGTGGATCGAACAACTGACCCTGACCTTAGGATATTCAGTCCTAGCTCTCCCAACTGAGTTATCCCCGCTGTTGACGTGTTCCTATATTTAACTAATTATATTACCTAAAAATAAACTTAACTAACACCACAATCCAAATCCAAAGCAGGGCCCGTCTTAGCAAGTTTATCCGCCGAAAAGTTTACCTCCTCCCTGTGCACATGGCTAAACTGGATGCTAAGTTGAATTTTCAGAATTCTCTTCCAACGAGCTACGATTATCCACAGCACTTCATTATTGAAAAAGCTCTGAATCACACGTTTAGAATCTGAAACAAGCTAAACAGCAAGAAACCTCTTGTACATGCCCACTCCAGAGCCAAAAGAATTGCCATCGATTCAGCCACATAGTTTGTCTGAATTCCCAAACCAACAGACATTGCATAAACAAATTCACCTTTATCTTTTCTGCAAATGAAGCCAGCCCCAGCCAAACCTGGATTGTCTCCAGCTGCCCCATCACACCAATCTGATTCGGATCTGGCAATTCCCCCCTGCATTCAATAATTCTCTCCCTTCTGCTACGACTGCAACCAACCCCAAAACTGAAACAACTGAAGATCATACACAGAGTTTAACATATTACCAGACATCCTCCATTTACATACACACTTTGCACAATTTTCTCTTTAATCTTCTGTAAAGACCAACTTGCATCTTTGAAATGATAGCATTTCTCATCACCCATATCCCAACCATTTCGCCAAATACTGCAACCACCCAAAGCTCTTTGACAGCAGGATTTATATGTTTAGCTTCATCACAAATTAATCAATCTCATCCGAATTGCTTCTGTCAATTACAGAACGAGCAGATCAACAGTTCCTGTTATCTTTTGTTCATAAGACAACCATTAAAGATCCTCCAATGCTCTAAACTCAGGTTATCGTACTTGCTCATGGGTAAGTAGGGTCTTTTCATCACTATCATCGACTTCGAGACCATCCTTTACTTCGCAGTCCAGTTCAATCGCAGTTTCCTTTTCATAAACTTCCGAAGCCTGAATCTGACAGTATTTCCCTTCAATTGGAAGTTTATCCGACTCCAACTGCTCCATTTCTGATTCAATTACTGCATTCATTTTTGCACGGTCTCTATCTCTAGGGTATGTACAGTATAGGAATGAGTAAATGAGTGCACAAATTGTAATCGGAATAGCTATTGATGTGTAAAGTGCCTTGGCTAGTGATGCTGCATTTTTCCGATCTGTTTCTAACTCAACTGATTGGCTTGACCCTTGAGGAGCAGGTGTATAACCAAAAACATGCTGGGATAGAAGTGCGGCTATTGGAGGAGCAAAAGAGGACAGATTCAAAGGATTGATCCAAAGCATAAATGCTTGTTCGAGATTTCTTGGGAACTATCTCTGCAAATATTGGACTGCGTATAACATAGATGATAGATATGAGATATCAGCACTTGCTCAAGTAAGTAGATCAATTCCTAAGAAAAATATACACACCCAGTCATTATTTAAGAAATCACTCCAATCGAGGGTAAACGCGATTCGTAAATTGTGGAAGCTCTTTTTGGCCATTTCAAAATGCAATTGTACATATTTATCGGGGTTCATTACCTAAGCCACTCAGAGTTAAGTAAGAAGTATAGTTACTAGATGGTGTTTTGTAAAGCTTGATTCAGCACTTGATATTAAAACTAAGGATTTTCAGTAATATGGTCTCTACCAGATTGTTTGTACAACCACCTGCTCATATCTTAATATCCAAAGCTCGACAATTAAGCATGGACAGGCTAACTTTCTTTGCTAACAGGATCCTAAATTGCAGCTTCACAACAAGTGCTACCATCCATTGGGTCAATCAAGATGAGTTTCTCAGGAGTACCAAAACCAAGCATGAAATAGAACATATATGAGTGGGTTAAATTTCAGAAAGGCAAACGTCTTCTAATTTCAGAACTCAAACATATATGCTGGGTTTAATATTAATTTTGCAACTTAGCGGCACAAGTTCTCCTTAATTCAAAAAGGGTAATTGGGATCAAATAGAGACTCTTACTAGTTTGTTGCCGCGACATTCCATGACGTGAACAGTCCCATGATGAACAAAGCCAGACCATGTTTGAGTGCGGTGGATGGTTAATCAGGTAATCCAAACATCAGAATCCATGCTAGTGGGATGAATGAACCTGCACTTATCTGAGATAAAATGATCCTTCCCAAGTTTGGGAGACGGATAGAGAGTATGTCTCCCATCTTTCCACCAAAAAGCCCCCCAATAGAACAAGCAACTTGAAACATACTCCAGAGAAAAGCTGTTTCTTTGTGGGTGAAGCCAATAAGTTCTAACCACATTGGTGCGAACGCTAAAGCCGACCATGGAAATGATCCACTAACACCCTGTGCTATTAAAATCAGAAAGGAGGGGATTTTCATCACCGATTTTGCTTCTTCAAGAAACTCCTTCAACTCTAATGATAATGATTTTCCTGGACTTGAATCCCCATTCACACAGTTTTTCTCTACAAACATAGGATCTTTAGCATACAATCGCACCAAAATTCCAACTATGATGCTTACAATTGCAACGAGATGGAATGAAATTCTCCAACCAGCAATACCCATGAATGAAGTGGAAGCCAGAGAATTGATAAAAGGCCACCCAGAATTGACCCAATATTTCCTGTTAGCCCAAGCCAACCAAAAGCTACACCGCGGTTATGGTCCTCAGTTGAATCAGCAACAAGGGACTGAATGGCTGGTGTAACCATAGCTAGTCCAATACCGTTCAAACCACGTGAAACGGCCACCTGAGTATCATAAACAAAATCTATTAACTTACAACATTCACCGTTTTGGCATTCTCAAGTGCACCAAAATGAAAAAATTATGCATGGACAATGAAATCTAGACATTGCACAAACAGCCATCGAGTTCCTGTACTAGATAGTGGAGTACTGGAGTGTGATTTTAGGTGAGTGGGCACACCATGTGCCAATATTCAACAATTGAACGGAAAAGAGTTAATGAACCTAAACCAGTTGGATCAGTATGTAAAGCTGCTCCAACTTCTTTATAAACACCTGGTAATAACGATTCATCTGCTCTTTCCATTATTCCTGCTAAATTCACTAACACTAATGTTAATGTTTCTGACTTCATCTTTAACTCTCTCTCTGTCTTTCTTCTGGTTTCAGAGGTTTAGTGAGACGAAACCCAGGAGATCCATGGAAGGTGTTCTTTGTTTTCTGTTGACTGGGAGCTGGTGAAGTAAGAAGTGAGGAAAGAGAGTGAAAGTGGGACAGCCTGGAAATAGATTCCAGAATCTTTGGAATTCTTTAATTCAATATATAATTAGGAAAAAAAAAAAAAAAAAAAAAACCCACTCTGAAGATAGTGAAATCATATTAATATTTGAGCTTTTACCCAGCTTGGTTCAAACTTTTCCCACGGGAAGCAATGGATTTAGAGTGTGTATCTATTCTCTGTACATCAAATCAATTTTGTTCTTAAGTTTTCTCTGCAAGTTCTTCAACGGTAATAAGAACCGAAAACATAATCTTTGTTTCAATTAGAATTGTAAACTTAAATTTTGTACGGTCTCTTAAGTACAAAATCTTGCTTCTCTGTCAATTGCACAACGAGCTGCCGTAAACTCAGGTTATCATAATTGCTCATGGGTAAGTAGGGTCTTTTTATCACTGTCGTCGACTTCGAGGCTATCTGTTACTTCGTAATCCAGTTCAATCACAGTTTTCTTTTCATAAACTTCAGAAGTCGGAATTTGAGAGTATTTTCCTTCTCTTGAAAGTTTTTCGGACCCCAACTGCTCCATTTCAGATTCAATAAGTGCTTTCATTTTTGCACTGTCTCTATCTCTAGGGTAGGTACAGTAAAGAAAGGAGTAAATGAGGACACAAATAACCATTGGAATAGCTATTGACGTGTAGAGTGCCTTAGCTAGTGAGGCTGCATTTTTTCTATCTGTTTCGACCTCGACTGACTGACTTGACCCTCGAGGTGCAGGTTTATATCCAAAAACATGCTGGGATAGAAGCCCGACTGTTGGAGGAGCAAAAGAAGATAGTACATGTTCAAAGGATTTATCCAGAGCATAAATGCTTGTTCTAGATTTCGCAGGAACTATCTCTGCAAATATTGGACTGCATACAACATAGATGACAGATGTGAGATATCAGCACTTGCTCAAGTCATGATAAATGCACAAACCCGTGTATTACTTAAGAAGTGACTCCAATTTATGCTAAATGTGATGCACAAATTGTGGAAGAACTTTTTGGCCATTTAAACATGCAAGCATTTATAATAATGGGTGGTTCATTAGCTAGGCGGCCTATGCCACTCAAAGTTCAAGTAGAAGTATGGGTAGATGGTATTTTTGTAAAGCCTAATTCAGCAGTTGATATTGAAACTTAGGATTTTCAGTAATAAGATTTGCTCTGAATACAAAGCCTGACCATTAAGCTTGGACTTGTTCTGAATTTGGCCAACTTTCTTTTTGCTAACAGGAACCTAAATTAAAGCTTTAACAAGTGCTATCATTCGTTGGGAAAATATTGGTTCACTTAAGGTTTGTTTCTCCGGAGTACTAAAAGCAAGCGTGAAATTGTTATCAACATAATGGGTTATATTTTCAGTTTGTAACTTATCAGATACCATGTTTTCCTTAGTTTATAAGTTTCTGCGAATCTGTCATTATAGCAGAAAAAATAGTGATTCAGAAAAGGAAAATGGGATCAAATAGAGAGTCTTACCTGTTTGTAGCAGCAGCATTCCATGACGTGCACAGACCAATGATGAACAAAACTAGACCGTGTTTGAATGCGGTAGAGGGATCTTCAGGTAATCCAAACATCAGAATCCATGCTAGTGGGATAAATGAACCTGCACTTATTTGAGATAAAATAATCCTGCCCGAGTTCGGGAGACGAACAGATAGTATATCTCCCATCTTTCCTCCAAAAAGTGCCCCAATAGAACCAGCCACTGTATGCATACCCCAAATAAAAGCTGTTTCTTTGTGGGTGAAGCCAATAAGTTCTAACCACATTGGCGCAAATGACAAAGCGGACCATGGAAATGTGCCACTAACACCCTGTGCTATTAAAATCTGGAAAGAGGGGATTTTCATCACTGATTTTGCTTCTTGAAAAAAATCCTTCAACTCTAATGATAATGATTTTGCTGGGCTTGATTCCCCATTCACACAGTTTTTCTCCACAAACAGAGGATCTTTAGCATACAATCGCACTAAAATTCCGACAATGATACTTAAAATTGCAATGATATGGAAGGAAATTCTCCAACCAGCAATGCCCATGAATGATTTGGAAGCTAGAAGAACAGACAGCATGCCACCAAGAATTGTTCCAATATTTCCTGTTAGTTGAAGCCATCCAAAAGCTACACCCCGGTTATGGTCCTCAGTAGAATCAGCAACAAGGGATTGAATGGCTGGTATAACCATAGCAAGTCCAATACCGTTCAAACCACGTGAAACAGCCACCTGAATATATCAAAATCAAAGTCTATAATTTCAAGCATTCACTGTTTTGGTATTCAAGTGCACCAAAATGAACCAAATATTTATCTGTCTATTCCCTTTCCTGGAAATTATTTATAGTTAGACTGACATGTCATGCATAGACAGTAAAATTTAGACATTGCTCAAACAGCCATTTGGTGGGCACACAATAAGCCAGTACATAAAAAAAGTCAAATTGAGATCCAAAATCCACAACAATGGAATCAATATAAAATATAAGCAAGAAAATGAAATTACTGAATCAATAAACGCATCTTGAG
This sequence comes from Papaver atlanticum, assembly GCA_023531105.1. NCBI lineage: Eukaryota > Viridiplantae > Streptophyta > Magnoliopsida > Ranunculales > Papaveraceae > Papaver > Papaver atlanticum. The sequence goes on along the minus strand of JAJJMB010003142.1, from coordinate 2,233,609 downwards.
AGATTATACCTGAAAGAAAGTGGAAGAGATGCCAACCAGGAAAGTAGCACCAGCCCATAGAAAAGCACCAAGAGCTATAACATGAGTCCGATTATAACGAACAGCGAGATACATTGCTAATGGATAACACAGAGTCTGAACAATGGAACGGAAAAGAGTTAATGAACCTAAACCAGTTGGATCAGTATGTAAAGCTGCTCCTACTTCTTTATAAACACCTGGTAATAACGATTCATCTGCCCTTTCCATTATTCCTGCTAAATTCACTAACACTAGTGTTAACGTTTCTGATTTCATCTTTAACTCTGTATCTCTTGGTTTCAGAGGTTTAGATAGAGAAGAAAGATGAAGGGTGTTCTTGGTTTCAGCGATAGGATGAGTTGACTCACAGTAACGGATAAGAACTGAGGAAGAGTGTGAAAAGAGAGATCCATGAAAAGTGTTCTTATTTTCAATGCTTTGTGTTGACTTTCTGTGATATGATGAGTTGACTGGGAGCTGGTGAAGGTTGAAGTGAGGAAGAGAGTGAAAGTGGGACAGCCTGGAATCTAGGGGATGTTTGGTTTGTGGTGTAACAAGAATTTTAAGGAGCTTTTCTGCAAGTCTTCAATGGTAAAAAGAAGCCGAAAATTTGACTCTTTGTTTCAATTAGCAGTGTAAGATTAATTTTGTACACTTTCTGGAAGTACAAAATTTTGCTTCTCTGTCAGTTGCACAACCAGTTGATCAACGGTTTCCGTATTTTTTAACATAACTGTGGATCCGCCAATGCCTTAAGCTCAGTTTATCCGACAGAAAAACTTACCTACCTGTACACATGGCTAAACTGGATGCTAACTAGAATTCTCTTCCAAGGAGCTTCAATTATCCTCGACACTTCATTATTGGTATAATTCTGGAGCACACTTTTAGAATCTGAAACAAGCTTAAAAGCAAGTGTACATGCCCACTCAAACGCCAAAAGAATTGCCATCGTTCCAGCCTCATAGTTTGTCTGAATTCCCAAACCTACAGACATTGCATAAACAAATTCACCTTTATCTTTTCTGCAAATAAGCCAGCCCCAGCAAAACCTGGATTGCCTCTAGCTGGCCCATCACAAGAATCAGATTCAGATCTGGCAATTTCCACCTGCATTCAATAATTTCCTCCCTTCTGATATGCCTGCAACCAACCCAAAAACTGAAGCAGCTGAAGATCATCCACAGAGTTGGACATATTACCAGACATCCTGCATTTTCATTCATATACACTTTGCATAATTTTCTTTTTAATCTTCTGTAAATACCAACTTGCATCTTGAAAAATGATAGCATTTTCCATCAGCCATATGATCTCACCCATTCCACTAAATACTGCAACCACCCAATACTCATTCACAAATTCATCAGTCTCACCCAAATTATTCTCTGTCAATTGCAGAACAAGCAGATCAACAGTTCCGTTATCTTTTCATAAGACAACCACTATAGATTCACCAATGCCCTGAACTCAGGGTATCGTACTTACTAATGGGTAAGTAGGGTCTTTTCATCACTATCATCGACTCCGAGGCAATTCTTCACTTCGTAGTTCAGTTCAATCACAGTTTCCTTTTCACAAACTTCAGAAGCCTGAATCTGAGAGTATTTTCCTTCAATTGGAAGTTTATCCGACTCCAGCTGCTCCATTTCTGATTCAATTAATGCATTCATTTTTGCACGGTCTCTATCTCTAGAGTATGTACAGTATAGGAATGAGTAAATGAGTGCACATGTAATACCCCGATATTCGGCAGTGGTTGGCCAAATGGAATATAAGTAATGATTTGTCCTTTCCTAACACCGAGGCCTGA
>JAJJMB010003142.1:1986832-2231765 GCA_023531105.1 Papaver atlanticum | reverse complement strand
TGGGGAAAAACTTCTCAGTTAAGCGTGCTCGGCCGGGAGTAGTCACATGATGGGTGACCTCTCGGAAAGCAGCTGCTGGATGACCGCAGTCGTTCGCTTGTGCTCGGGTGGGGGAGTATGCTGGGGGATTATGCCAGATACTACTCTCATAGGAGACAAGGAACGTCTACATTATACCGAGGCCTTTTCAGCAATTGGCTCAAGAGTTGGCAGGAAACTCTGCAGTTAAGCGTGCTCGGACGGAAGTAATCCAAGGATGGGTGACCCTACGGGAAGTTGCTGCTGGATGACCGCAGCGGTTCCCGTTGAAAAACCCCACACTGCCGGATGACCGCAGTGGCTAAGTGGGGACAGTATCGGTGGAGGGACGGGTCATTACAAATGGTATCAGAGCCGACGACGGGTCACCTGCAGAGGGTGGGAAGGTACGCTGGACGGGGGGGTTGATCCAGGTGCTTCTCATGAGGGGCAGGGAACGTCGGAGATCTGGGCTTACGAATATATTCTGGAGCCGGCTCCAATTTAAGGTGGTGGTATTGTAATACCCCGATATTCGGCAGTGGTTGGCCGAATGGAATATAAGTAATGATTTGTCCTTTCCTAACACCGAGGCCTGATGGGTTCACTTGACTGATTTGTGGGGAAAAACTTCTCAGTTAAGCGTGCTCGGCCGGGAGTAGTCACAGGATGGGTGACTTCTCGGAAAGCAGCTGCTGGATGACCGCAGTCGTTCGCTTATGCTCGGGTGGGGGAGTATGCTGGGGGATTATGCCAGATACTGCTCTCATAGGAGATAAGGAACGTCTACATTATACCGAGACCTTTTCAGCACAACTGGCTCCAGAGTTGGAAGAAAACTCTGCAGTTAAGCGTGCTCGACGGGAGTAATCCAGGGATGGGTGATTTTCCGGGAAGTTGCTGCTGGATGACCGCAGTGGTTCCCGTTGAAAACCCCACATTGCCGGATGACCGCAGTGGCTAAGTAGGGACAGTATCGGTGGAGGGACTGGTCATTACAACACAAATGGTCATCGGAATAGATATTGACATGTAAAGTGCCTTGGCTAGTGATGCTGCATTTTCCCTATCTGTTTCGACCTCAACCGATTGACTTGACCCTTGAGGAGTAGGTGTATAACTAAAAACATGCAGGGATAGAAGTCCGACTGTTGGAGGAGCAAAAGAGGCTAATACAGATTCAAAGGATTGATCCAAAGCATAAATGCTTGTTCGAGATTTCTTGGGAACTACCTCTGCAGATATTGGGCTGCATATAACATAAATGACAGGTATGAGATATCAGCACTTGCTCAAGTAAGTAGATCAACTGCTGAGAAAAATATACACACCCAGTCATTATTTAAGAAGTCACTCCAATTGAGGATAAACATGATTTGTAAATTTGTGGAAGCCCTTTGTGCCATTTCAAAAGGCAATTCTATATATTTATGGGGGTTCATTAGCTAAGCCACTCAGAGTCTAAGTAAGAAGTATGGGTACTGGATGGTGTTTTGTAAACTTGATTCAGCACTTGATATTGAAACTTAGGATTTTCAGTAATAAGGTCTATATCAGATTGTTTGTACAACCACTTGCTCATATCTAACATCCAAAGCTTGACAATAAGCGTGGACTTGCTCTTGGTATGACCAACTTTGTTTGCTAACAGGAACCTAAATTGTAGCTTCACAACAAGTGCTACCATCCATTGGGCAAATATGGGTTCGATCAAGATTAGTTTCTCCGGAGCACCAAAAGGAAGCATGAAATTGAACATATATGTTGGGTTAAATTTCAGGAAGGCAAACGCCTTCTAATTTCAGAGTCAGACATATATGCTGGATTAAATTTTCAGTTTGGAACTTAGCGGCTAACATGTTTCTAAGTTTCTCTGATCAAAGCAGTAAAAATAGTGATCAAAAAGGGTAACTGGAATCAAATAGAGACTCTTACTAGTTTGTAGCCGCAACATTCCATGACGTGAACAGATCCATGATGAACAAAACCAGACCATGTTTGAGTGCGGTGGAGGGATCATCCGGTAATCCAAACATCAGAACCCATGCTAGTGGGATGAATGAACCTGCACTTATCTGAGATAAAATGATCCTGCCCGAGTTTGGGATAGTATATCCCCCATCTTTCCACCAAAAAGTGCCCCAATAGAACCAGCCACTGTAAACATACTCCAGAGAAAATCTGTTTCTTTGTGCGTAAAGCCAATAAGTTCTAACCACATTGGCGCAAACGCCAAAGCCGACCATGGAAATGATCCACTAACACCCTGTGCTATTAAAATCTGGAAGGAGGGAATTCTCATCACGGATTTTGCCTCTTGAAAAAGGTCCTCATCTCTAATAATAATGTTAGTCCCACATCGATCAAAAATAAACTTTCACTTGGTATATAGACCCCAACATTGGGCTCTCCAGCATCGACCTATCGTACAGGCTCTGTAGTGTAGGATCCGAAGGTGGGTTAGCTGCGGCTAGCCTTGCTTCCCATCTTGCCACAAGTTCTGTATTGTGGATTTTTATTTTTGGCCTCGCCGTTTCAGGCTAGCATTTTATCTTTATACTCTCTGTGCATAAGCTTCTCTACAAGTTCTGAAAAGAATCCGACAATTATAACATTAAATTTCTTACACTTCCTTTTAGTACAAATCTTGCATTTCTGTCAGTTGCACAACCAGCTGGCCAACAGTCTCTCTGTACCTTTATACATAAGACAACAACCACTGTCGATCCGCCAATGCTCTAATCTCAGGTTAATCATAATTGCTCATGGTTAAGTAGTGTCTTTTCATCGCTATCATCGACTTCGAGTCCATCTTTAACTTCGCAATCCAGTTCAATCACAGTTTCCTTTTCATAAACTTCAGAAGCCTGGATTTGGGAATATTTTCCTGCTCCTGGGAGTTTTTCTGACTCCAACTGCTCCATTTCCGATTCGATTAGTGCCTTCATTTTTGCGCGGTCTCTATCTCTAGGGTAAGTACAGTACAGGAAGGAGTAAACGAGGACACAAATTGTGAACGGAATAGCTATTGAAGCGTAAAGTGCCTTGGCTAGTGAAGCTGCATTTTTTCTATCTGTTTCGACTTCAACTGATTGACTTGAACCTTGAGGAGCAGGTGTATAACCAAAAACATGCTGGGACAGAAGTCCGACTATTGGAGGAGCAAATGAAGCTAAAATGTTCTCAAAGGATTGATCCAGTGCATAAATGCTTGTTCGAGATCTCACCGGAACAATCTCTGCAAATATTGGACTGCACATAACATAGAGGTCAGCACTTGCACAAGTAAGTAAATATCATAAAGAGGAAACTGGGGAGAAATGGAGAGCCTTACTTGTTGGTAGCTGGAGCATTCCACGACGTGAACAGGCCAATGATAAACAAAACCAGGCCATGTTTAAATGCGGTGGATGGATCATAAGGTAATCCAAGCAACAGAATCCATGCTAATGGGATGAATGAAACTGCACTTATCTGTGATAAAATGATCCTGCCGGAGTTCGGCAAACGGACAGAAAGTATATCTCCCATTTTTCCTCCAAACAGTCCTCCAATGGAACAAGCAACTGGATACATACTCATGAGAAAAGCTGTTTCTTTGTGGGAGAAGCCAATAACTTCTAACCACATTGGTATGAACGCCAAAGCCGCACCTCCAAATGATCCAGTAACACCCTGGGCTACAACAATCTGGAAGGTTGGGATTTTCATCACGGATTTTGCTTCTCTGAAAAACTCCTTCAACTGTAATGATTTTGCGGGGCTGGAATCCCCATCCACACAATATTTCTCAACAAACCGAGAATCTTTTGCATATAATCGCACTAGAATTCCAACAATGATGCTTACAATTGCAACGAGATGGAATGCAATTCTCCAACCAGCAATACCAAAGAATGAAGTGGAAGCTAGAAGAACTGACAACATGCCACCAAGAATTGCCCCAAGATTTCCAGTTAGTTGAAGCCAGCCAAAAGCTATACCCCGGTTATGGTCCTCCGTTGAATCAGCAACAAGGGATTGAATAGCTGGTTGAACCATAGCTAGTCCGATACCATTCAAACCACGCGAAACAGCCACCTAAATTTCAAAAGAAAGTTCAACATTCCCCCCATTTTGGCATTGTCAACTCAAGTGCACCAAAAATGAGAACAGTGAGTGGAAAATTATGCCTATACAGTGACATTTAGACACACCAGCACCATAAGGCAATACAATACAACGTTTGTAACACGGCCGGTTAACGGTAACGACGAAAATCAGTGTAAAGACATATGCCCCCATCAACATCAATTTTGGATCTAGACATCTTAAATTCATTAAGTCAAACCTAATTCCAACACCAAAAAGGGCAAAAACTGAAAAAGCAAAATGAAATCACTGCATCACTAAATCTAGAAATCAATGAATGTTGGGTTTATACAACTTGAGTAAATACATACCTGAAAGAATGTGGAAGAGAATCCAACCAAGAAAGTAGCAGCCGCCCATAGAAAAGCACCAAGAGCAATAACATGAGTGCGATTATGACGAACAGCTAGATACATTGCTAATGGATAACACAAAGATTGAACAATTGAACGAAACAGAGTCAATGAACCTAAACCAGTTGGATCAGTATGTAGAGCAGCTCCCACTTCTTTGTAAACACCTGGTAATAACGATTCATCTGCTCTTTCCATTATTCCTGCTAAGTTTACAAGTATTAATGTTAGCGTTTCTGACTTCATCTTTAACTCTCTATGTCTTTCTTCTGGTTTCAGATGTTTAGAGTGAGAAGAAACAGAGGAGATCCATGAAAGGTGTTCTTTGTTCTCTGTTGACTAATACTGACCAGGTGAGTTGACTCAGAGAGTCAGAGCTGATGAAGTAGAAAGTGATAGTGACAGCCTAGAATCTAGGGGATGTTTGCTGTAATAAAGACTTTGATTCCAAAATCTTTGGAATCTAGATGTGGCACGTGCGACTGTTTTTGAATTTTGAGGTTGCATTCAATTTTTGGGAAGATGTTAACGGAACCTAAAATGCAATAAAAATCCCAGCACTAGCAGGTGCAGTACCCAAATACTGGGAGTGGGAGCCTCCGCGCCAGAAAATGAGCCAAAAATTGCAAGCACTTCTACCATTAGGTGCAAATCAATCTGTTCAGTTTTCTTCTTTGGCCCTCAGCACCTACAATCACACCAAGACCCTGTCTCTGAACAACAATACCAAACATTTCTCTTCTTTTCAATTAACACTAAAAAGTTATATTTGTACACCCTGTTATAAGTACAAAACTTTCTTTCCCAGTCGATTGAACAGCGGGTTCAATCGTTTTTAAGGATATCTCTATGTGGAACAACAACTGTTTTATTGATCCTACTATGTCCTAAACTACACAACCTTTTGCTGTTCAAGAGGTCAAATAAATTTCTTCATGTACATTTTTGCAAATGTGGATACCTGGTTGGTATATTAAACGTAATTGATTCTTATTCATGAGTAAGTAGGGTCTTCTCATCACTCTCATCAGCTTCAAGGCCATCCTCCTCCGCTCCATAATCAAGATCGATGACAGTTTCTTTTTCATAAACCTGAACTTGAGAATAGTCTCCTACAGTTGGAAGATTTTCCGACTTTAACTGCTCCATTTCTGATTCAATCAACGCGTTCATCTTTGCCCGGTCTCTATCTTTTGGGTAAGTACGATAGAGGAATGTGTAAATGAAGCAACAAAGAGCCATTGGAATTGCTATTGCTGTGTACAGGGCCTTGGCTAGTGATGCAGCATTTTCTCTATCTCTTTCTACCTCAACTGACAGACTTGATCCTTGAGGAATGGGTTTATAACCAAAAGCATGTTGTGACAGAAGTCCGACTACTGGAGGTGCAAAAGATGCTAACACAGATTCAAAAGATCGATCCAGAGCGTAAATGCTCGTTCTAGATTTCTCTGGAACTATCTCTGCAAATATTGGACTGGATACGACATACAATTTCATATCAGCAATTGCATAAGTTTAAGAAATATTGAATACACCTAGCACAGACCAACCAATAGACTTAAGACGTGATTATGAATGGATCCAACAATGACATCTTGGCCATGTCACTATGCTTTGTTTTGATACCAACGGCATCATGGCTCATTATTTCAGCCAGAAATTTATCTGTTTATTAACCTACTAAAATTCAAAAGAATCAAACAAATATGGGAGTCAAAGAAAGAGACTTACTTGTTTGTAGCCGCAGCATTCCAGGTTATGAACAAACCCATGATGAACAATATTAGGCCGTGTTTGAATGCAGTGTAGGGATCATCAGGCAAACCTAGCAGCAGAATCCATGCAAGTGGGATCGCTGAACCTGAACTTATCTGAGATAAAATAATCCTCCCTGCGTTTGGAAAACGGACAGAGAGCACATCTCCCATCTTTCCTCCGAAAAGAGCCCCAATAGAACTAGCAACTGTAAACATACCCATGAGAAGTGCTGTTTGTTTGTGAGTGAAGCCAATAAGTTCCAACCACATTGGTGCGAATGACAAAGCGGACCATGGAAATGATCCACTAACTCCCTGTGCTACAATAATCTGGAAGGAGGGGATTTTCATCACCGATTTTGCTTCTCGAAACAATTCCTTAAACTCTAACAATACTGATTTTGCTAAACTTGAACCATCTGTACTACTTTTATCTACAAAACGAGGGTCTTTGGCAAACAATCCGACTAAAACTCCAACAACAATACTAATAATTGCTACGAGATGGAAGGAAATTCTCCAACCAGCAATACCCATGAATGACGTGGAAGCTAGAAGAACTGACAACAGACCACCGAGAATTGTCCCTATATTTCCTGTTACCTGAAGCCATCCAAAAGCTACACCGCGATTATGGTCATCAGTTGAGTCAGCGACAAGGGACTGAATTGCTGGTATAACTATAGCAAGTCCAATCCCATTCAAACCACGGGAAACAGCCACCTAAAGTATCAAACATCAAACAGCTTGAATCAAAAAACACTAAAATGCAAAAAAGAATGTGTTTACCTGAGTAAACCATACAGTTCTTGAGCTTTAGCATTTTTAAGTAGATCGAAATGACAGTTGGTGGTTTATCTATCCACACACTTTTGGTAAAATTTGCTAACCCGTTCTAGCTGTGAGCAGTCTGCTATTCAAATTTGCTACACCCTTGCAGGTTCTATCATAAAAATTCACCATCAAAACAGAAATGTTCGCGCAAATGATGAAATTAGACATGTCCCAAGACTCCAGGTACCTTACACTAATCTATAGAGGAATACCAACCGAGTTGTTTAACGTTACAGGCCTAGCCCCTAAGCTCCTAGCAGTGACTTTTCTTAAAATGATCAATCGACCCAACCATCATTTGACTGCCTAGCAGTACCCATTGACACTTCCATTTTTCAAACTTACACCAATAAGAAGAAAATTGATTTTGGAGCTACAAATTATAACTTTCAACAAAACAAAATGAAACCCAAATTCCACTGAAGCATGAACACAATAAACAGATCTATAACCATGGAATTAACTTATAGATTGCTAAATTTTTGGGCAATTCAATTCAGGCAAATTCAAATTAGTTGAATCAATTACGAAAATCTACAAATTGGGTTTTATGGGGGCATTCAAAATTAATCAACAAAAATGAGAGAGAGTACCACCTACCTCCAAGAAAGTAGAAGAGATGCCAACCAAGAAAGTTGCAAAAGCCCAAAGAAAAGCACCAAGAGCAATAACATGAGCACGATTATGACGAACAGCAAGATAAGTAGCTAATGGGTAACACAGAGACTGTACAATAGAACGGAACAGAGTTAATGAACCTAAACCAGTTGGATCAGTATGTAAAGCTGCTCCAACTTCTTTATAAACACCTGGTAATAACGATTCATCTGCCCTTTCCATTATTCCTGCTAGATTCACTAACACTATTGTTAATGTTTCTGATTTCATCTTCATCTTCTCTGGTTTCTCAGAGATTCAGAGACGGAAGAAACAGAGGAGAACGATTTTCTTCTCTTTTTTTCGTGTTCTTGGGTTTTCTTTTGGTCTGACCTTTGACTCAGAGACTTTGGTAAAGGAAAAGGAATGTTCACGGGAACCTCGGGTAAGAATTTTGGTTCCAGAATTTTTGGGACCAGGTTTATTGGGTTTACGACACGTGTGATGGTGTCTGTGTTTCGGCATGCATGATAATTTTTTGTGTTGTTTTGGGAGTTCACGGCATATGAGACGTGTAACTAGAACCAAGGGTCCAAATGAATCGTCGCAGCCATGTTTGAAATGTAAATCTTACAGGTTTTTCAGAGCGGTTTGGTCACATGAGCCAGGGGCTTTTTGTTATCCGACTCAGAAACATCCGAATAGGGAAAAATATCGTTAATTTAGTCCTATTAGGTCCGGGCCCACATCAGTTTAGTCCTTTTAGAAATCACCTTTACCGTTTGGTCCATAATTATTTAAAAATACCAAACATACAATAATACCCCTTCTCTAACTGCTACCGCCTCAAACACAATAACTTCCTAAAAAGACGCGTATATCTTTCTCTCTCTTTTCAGTCTCTTCATTTTCCATTTTCAGAGGAAAAACTGTTTCGTCTTCATCTCTTTTCTTCTCTGAAAAACCAGAGAAAACGAACAGAAAAAAAATTTGAAATTCGCAAAACAAACAATCGGTCGAAAACATTTCAATCTTCACAATCGAAATCAAATCAGTCTTCAAAAGTCAGTAAAACAAAACCCCAAAATCAAAAACCCTAGGAAAATTAGAGAAATCAAAACCCTAAAATTAGGAATGTAGTAGAATCATCTTCTAACGATGAAGTTGAAGAAAGAAAGTTGTGTTTGAAGGAGTTAATCAAGTTGAAGAAGAACCAGTTTCAAAGAAATCAAAATCAAAGAAAACAGCGAAAGGTACAAAAACCTCTAATTCGAAGTACTAGAAGTTGATTTTTGATGTTTATTGTTCTTCTGAAGTTGATTTTTCACATGAATTTTCATCATGTTGCATGTTGATTTCAGTTATGTTCAGTTATAGGTAGGTCATATCTTGTCGGAGTTCATTTTCTTGAATGAAGTTCTAAATCGCATGTATCGTAATATAGTTGGAAAAAAAAGATTATCATGCTTCCCTTAAAAAAAAAAAACCATAAATAAGTGTTGGTGTGTTGTGGTTGGTGTATCTGGTGGCAGTGGTTGTTGGTGGTGGTGGTTGGTGGTGTGTGGCAGTGGTGGCGGTGGTGATTTTTGGTGGTTAGTGCTAATGGTCAGTGGTTGTTGTTGTTGGAGGTGGTGCTAGTTGGCGGTGGCGGCTGTGGTTGTTTTTGCTGGCGGTCAGTGTTGGTTTAGTTGGGGGGTGGTGGTGTGCAGTGGTGTGCAGTGGTGGCTGTTGGCAGTCGGTGCTGATGATCAGTGGTGGTGGAAAAACATAGCATGAAACTCTTGTGGTTTGGGTCCATGAAACTCTTGTGGTTTGGGTTGAGATTGATATAAGATAATAAAACACATATTTTGACTACAAATATCCATAAGAATCCATATATATCCTTGTTCCTAACTATCCTAAAAAATCTTAAATGAATTGAATACCTAGAATATTTATGGAATCTAAATAAATCCTATTTGAATATCATGGATATTTTATGATTCCTTATATATCCTAATTGAATACCTAGGAGTTTTTAGGATTGTTTAATATGCATGTAAATCCTAATGCAATACACCCCTGTTAATTTTGTGAGGTTTTTCTTCTTCTCTATGTTTCAGGATTGAAGTTTAGGCTGTTAAGCAAAAACTAATTAACAAAAAATTCATGAAGAACCTCAAAACGAAATTAAATTTGCTTGAATGGTACTTTGGTGCAAGCTACACATTCTGGTTGGGTTATCATTGAGGTTTGTGGATCAATGTGCAGTTAATTGTGAAATGTTTGATCTGTTACTTAATGTTTTAATATAATTAAACTAATCGAGCATTTGCTTGTTCAACGTATATTATTCTCATTGTGTTTATGTTCAGGAAATATGCTTGGCATCCCAAATATCTAAACACACCTTTCAATTTTAAGGAGAACGGAAGTTCTCGACAGATCATCAGTTTGTTTTTTTCAACCCTGGTGATGTTTAGACATAGGATACTAGTGATGTAAAAGTCATTAATGGCATAGTTCAACATTTCTCTGATGAAGAAAGAGAGATTGAAGAAACAAAGCGCAGAGAATAGTTGGGTTAACTGATACAATATAGATTTTGTTTATTTTAATGACGCGTTGAAAGAGAAAATTATCTCTTTCCTCCACATTGGTTGTTAATCGGCTGTTATGCATTTTTGTACAACGTTTTCTTTATCTCTGTTCCAAAACACTATAAAATTCATATGGTTCAGTTCACATCCTACTCTCTTACTTGATCTAAACACTAATTCGCTTAATTATTTCTTTTAAGATTTCTCTCTAAATTTTATTGTTCACAATGTCCGGAGCAGTCCAGACGCCCAAGAATGGTACTGCAATGAGCAACACTACTAGCAGCAACAAGAATCGCAACGCCAGGAGCTCTACCAGCAGTGTTGATGGCAGTACTAATGGTGGTAAATATCATCAACATCATATAAAGCATACATCTATTCAAGTTGTTGATAAAAAATAAAATAAAAAACACCACACCTTTAAGGTCAGATACTACAATGATAAAATCCGAATAACAGTAACTCATACAGCATCAATTGTCGATCAGTGGATTGAAGATGCATATACAAATTTTGGCGTACTCGACTATCTTGTTGTGGGTCTCAGCGTCGCATGGGTATGGCATAACAAAGTCGACGTATTGCAGCTATGTTTTGCACATCGATGTTTAATATTTCAGTTCATTGGTCACGATAAAAATCAAGTCTCTAAATCTCTTATCAATTTTCTTAACGACGATAGAATTACATTTGTGGGAGCTCGGATGGATAAAGTTGCGCACAAGCTTTTGGTTGATTATGGGTTGATGAGCATTTCAAGAACTGAAGATCTTGGAAGTTTGGCTGATTATAAGCTTGGTACACAAGGCTTTATAAATTCGGGTTGAATTTTTTGGTGAATATTGTGCTCGACAAACATCTACCCAAGTTTAGAAGGATTACCTTAAGTAGAGAGTTATTTAGTATTTGGTTCGTAAATTTTGGTATGGCTTAGTGTTTGGGTTCTAAGTTTGTCCAATTTAGTGTTTGGGTTGTTGACCCGTTAGTCAACTAGGTGTTCCGGTCAAGCAGTTAAAAAAGTACACGTCCGTTAGTAACTGTTTTAGTCTTAACTCTTGAAGGGTTACCAAACCCTATAACTTCTACCGCACATCTCACTCCTTCTGCTTAATTCTTTTCTTCTTTCTCAACTGTAACGACATCAGAGCTTATTCAGTACTCTTAAATCTATGCTTTTATCAATCTTCAGTACTCTCTCCAAGGCCAAAGATTTCTATTTTTATCTCAAAAACTACTTTAATCTGTGTGCCTCAAAATATTACTTTTGTGCTGGTGATTATCAAACAATTGTTAAGGGTTTAATCTTGGGTTAATTAACACTAGTGGCAGCAGAGAGTGTTTATTAACTTAATAATCTAATGATTGTTAGGCTTTTTTGATAAATCTACAGTAGTTAATGGTGTTTACTGTTTACCAACCTAACAATCTATTGATTGTTTGTGCATTGATGCACTAGCAGCAAAACAGTTTGGTGTAAAGATCACTTGATCGATTTCTGCACCCAAAATCTCAAAGAAGAAACCTTTGCTTTTGGTAAACGGTTTTGAACTTTGAATAAAAATAATTTATAAAGTGCAATATTTGTAGCTTTGTAATTAACTGTGTACTCCATGAATTTTGATATGTAAGAATGATTAGCGACGGAACCAGGAATTCAAGTTTGGGTGGGTTAAAAAAAAAATTCCCATGAACTATCAAATTCACTTATCCGGACTATAATTATTTATTTTAGTAGGAAAGATAAATTTCATTAAATTTTAAGTTTTCTTGTACAAAAAGTTTCTCTTTTATAAGAGAATCTAGCCACATAGGAGCTTCATTAGTCCAACAAGATGTAGATGCCATACTAACTGCATCTTTTGCTAACAAATCTGCTGCACAATTTGTTACTCTGGGTATAAGATAAATATGGTAAAATACCTTAAGTGAGCAAAGTTCGAAACACACTGTCTTTCCCTTAAAATTACAACGTATTGAATTAAATATGTTCGCCTTGTAGCTATTTCAAACAACAACATTGATATGCACCTTAAAGCAATAATCATACAAATGATCCACTCGATGGAAAGTAAAATTTTAGACCAAAATAATAGTGTCGTCAGATAGGTGCTTTCGGGTTCTCTTTCTTAACTCGGAATAAGGATAATATACTTTTGTCAATTACCACTAAATGTGACAAAAACAATAATAAAAGCATAATTATTCTACAATAACCAGATAGATATAACCGACACCTGTCAGTATAAAGATAACACTATGCTCTGACAAGTTACTAGATGACTGCTTGCACGATGATATACCAATACCAGAACCCTAATTGAAATTTCACACCTCCTATGTAAAAATAAATAAACAACTCGGGTCTTAATTATTGATAATACACTCCCAAAAATAAAATAAAATAAAATAGAGCTGCAAACTTCACTGCCGACCCTTGTTATTGATTCTCATTCTATAAGATGAGACTTACTACATGGCTCTAACCCTACCGGATTATGTATAGCTAATCCATGTGTAAAATCAAAAACAAAATAAATAAAAAACTGCTAATTATGACCTATTAAGTAGTCTAACAGCTAATTATGTTCAATTGGAAGAGAAAAAAAAACAGGAATGAAATACCAAAATAGTAATTTGATCGTAAAATAAACAAATTGATAAGTAGTTATAAAACAGGTGGATGAAGCTGAAGTCTCGTCCAAACATCCACCGACATGAGAACGTGTCCTCACTTTCTACTTTCCAAGTCCCCATTATGCATTAACAGTAAATTAACTAGTCATTTTAAAGTACAGCTAAACACCCATTATATGCCGTTAGATCTTTTCAAGATTACATTTTGGCTTTTCTTTTTAGTTTCTCTCAGGCTAATCAAAATTGTTACCTGGGCTATACGTTTTTCTATGACCAATTACAAGGCACAAGTAACACTTTTACGGATTTTGGGGTGGGGGGTGCAGCCTAGGTAAGCCATCCCCACCTCCGTCACTGAGAATGATCATCTAATGGTTGTATGTAGCAGCATCCTTTTAATTAAGAAACTTCATCAATTTGGGAGATATAAATTTAAAGAAGCGCAATTGGCAAATTCAGATTTACATGAATTTTTGAATTGCATCAAAGTTGTTTGCTGAAATGCCCAAGAATTTTCGATTCAGATGTAAACAAATTCTAAGTGATGGCAAATGTGTAATAATGAACGTTAACTCACCTAACTGTTTGACCAAAAAAACGTTGTCAACGACCCAAATACTAAATTGGACAAAGTTAGGACCCAAACACTGTACCATACCAAAACTTACGGCCCAAACACTAAATAACTCTTAAGTAGATGGGACCGGGGTACTTTAAAGGACGGGCATAGAGCTGGCAAACAAGCTCAAAACCCACGGGTTGGCCCGGTCCGGACCATAAAAACCCGCACCCGGCTTGGCTGGTTTCTAAACAAGCCGGGTTAGGGTTGGGAAAATGCTAGCTTGTAGGGAAACGGGTAAACCCGGTCCGGACCGTGAAACCCGCGGGTTGAACCCGTTACCCGCAGTTCTATTTCCCACAATATATTACGCCGCGTGGCCCCTCTGTATAACGTGTCCCCTCGGTTTCTTTCTTCTTCTTTTCTTTCATTTTCTTCATCCGCAGAGAGATCCACAGAAAGTGAGAGACGTCTTCAGTCGAGATTTACAGAAATGAGAGAAATTGAAGCTACAAATTATTTGCAATTGAAGTGGAAGAAGAAGATAGGTTCAATAGATTATTTCATATGGATCGAAGTAGGGTTTGATTTGTGAACTGAGATCTGAAATTGATGAGGATTTAAGAATTCAGAAGAAGAATAAGAAATTCAACTATTCAAGCTTCTTTTGTTGAATCGAAGATGGGTGTTGATCTGAAATTGAGTGGGTTTTTATTTTCTGTTGTTTATGTGAACACAGAAACGAGTGATCATGAAACTATTGGTGGTGATAATAAACTCAGGGGAGATCGAGAAGAAGCTGTCGCCGCTGAGAGAATCAAATCGATGAAGAGATGATCTGTTGCTGCAGAAATTAATGATTCAGGGTTCTGTTGGAGGTCAATTTAATTACGAAGAGGTTAAAGAATTGTGAATCTGAGAGATGCAGTTGATGGGGGGTTTTGTTAGTGCAGAAATTAGGGTTCTTGCCTTCTTGGATAATGAACTCATAGTCTATGAATCGGAAGAAGAAATTGAAGTTTGATTTTGGAGATAAAGGAATTTATTGTAGGAGATGGTCAATGGGTCTGTGAGGAATCAAAAAAAAGACGGGTTTGGAGAGCTTCAGATCAGCAATGAAGGAGATTGGTGGACTGTTAGGACAGGGTTTGATGGAGTTGATGAAGTTACTAAAGGGCTCAAGGGGGCTTCCGGTGGCTGGTGATGATACTGTTGTCGTGGATTCAGAGGCCAGAGCAAGGATGCTTAGTTCATCCAGGACAAAGAAAAAGAAGAAGGGAAGGCTTCACATGATAAAGGGAGGGATGATTGACAGTCTGACGAGGAGGAAGGGGAAGGAAAGACGAAGAAAAAGAGTTTAAAAATCCACAGAGACTTGAGTTTCCCTACTAGTTAAAGGGGGTGTTCAGAGAACTGTCCAAGCTGTTAGATGCACTAATGAATCCAGACGGTTCTCAGGTATGGCGTGGTAAAAGGTTCCCCATTTGCAGCAAGGTACTCCATCTTATATTTTCGTGATTGGAGAGTACACTTTGATTAGCTTCCCTCTTATTATATAGCATGAAGGAAATTCGATATAATGTCTAAGAAGAAAGTGAGTTAAGTGACAAGGCTTTAGTTAGATATAATTTCTAAGAAGAAAGTGAGTTAAGTGAAACCAGGGGTGGGGGCAAGGATTTAGATAAAAACTGAACATAAATTTCTTTTTTGTTTTTTATCAATCAAAATTCGTAAAGTATGTTTACCCATTGTACTTGTATTTATAGCTAGTGGTGCGTGGACACTGCCAGATTGTTCTATATGAATGATACGTATGACCAAGGTGTATGCTGTTTGAGTTTTGAAGGTGGCTATGTTGCAGAAGCTATAACATTTGAGTAATGGGTTCAGGCAAGAGGAATTTTGTTGATGAAGCACGGATCTGAAATGGGTTTGTTGCAGTGGCTTATGACTGTGTGAATGAATTGCAGATGGCTTGAGCAGATGAAGTTACTGTAATGCAGTAAGAATGGCAGGATATGACTCTGGTGTTGCAGAACAAGTCACAGAAGGCTGAATGCAAGCTGTGACTTTGGCTTGAGAAGATAATGGTGGTGATGGTGTTCTTTTCTTTCTTCTTTTTCTTCGTCCGTAGTTGTTGTTGTTATTGAAGCAGAGATTGTAACAGTGTGTAATGACTTGAATGTGTGATTGCAATGAATAAATTAGATGACTGTTAGGGAAGGAACTTTATACGGCCTGAATGTGGTCGGAAATAAACCAGAAACCAGCTAACCCGTGAGCCCGCAAGCTTTACCCGTTACGGGTGCGGGTTGAATAAATGACGACCCGTGAAGAATATCGACCCGCAGGTTTTGGCCCGTGTTAACCCGAACCCGTGTAACCCGTAACAAGCTAGCCCCGACCCGCCCGTTTGCCAGCTCTAGACGGGCAGGTTCAATACGCTTGTTTAGATGCTTATGCTTCGTTTCTTTATTTGTTGCGTCAAGAAACTAACCAGGATCAAGGCGCGAGGAAACCTATCCAAGGCGTAAAGGGCACCAAACGCAAGGATTTTTTTGTTTTTATGAGCAAACTCAGCCATTAATTTAAAACCGCGGTCTGCTTAAACTCTCAACTACATACATTACTAATTTTACTCATAAATAGATGTCGCAGTTGAGTCATTTGATGCGGATTCCAAACCTTTCATTTGATGATCCACCATTTCCTTCTCCTGAGACCAAGTCATCCAAGAAATAAACCCTTTGCATCTCGGCTTAATATTGAATAATTTGGATGTACCGATAGATTTCGAATTACTTACCCGAAAGTTTTCTTTTTGGAAGTGAGTATCTGTATTTGTATATTCTGTGGGATTTGGTATTCTGGCGTGCCAATGGTGCGACATGGTCACATAGCCAGATTAAGATATCATACCCATGAGAGTAGGGTTGCATGGTCACAACTCCCTAAACCGTTTGAACATGATTGGGTATACAATTTTATTTTTAGAGGTTTGGGTACATTTCACTAAACCTAAACGGTTTCGGTAACAACTGGCACGTCAAGTGGGTCACATTAATCAAGACGCTACGAATTTCCTTATTTAGAGGATTCCAGTTTCCCCTCTGCTTCTAATTACGTACCGAACTTGGGAAAGGTATTAGCCTATAAATAATACCGAACACTCTTATTTTCTTAGTTCAGTTTCAAAGTTTTAAGGTCAACCAAGCAAGAGATTAAGAGAGCAAACGATGTCAAGCCTTCCAGAAGACGTTTACCGCAACATCTTTTTAAGGTTACCAGTGAAATCAACCTTAGCCTGCAAGTATGTTTGTAAGAGTTGGTTTTCCATAATTTCTGATCCGAGTTTTATTAGAATGCATCTAAAAAATTCTCCCCATAGTGATAGCTCTCATCATCTCTTGGTTGGAGGTTATGATAAAGGCCTCAAGGACGCAATCTACTCCATAAGTTACGATTTATTAGAAGCTTCTCTGAGGAAGTGGGAAATCAGTGAATCTGGAATGCATTACTTTCATAAACCCCGTTATGGAGTTGATTTATCTAGAACGTGCTACCCGTATAAATCCATAGGTTATGGAGTTGAATTATTAGATTCTTGTAATGGTCTGGTTTGCCTTGTGTATTTTGACAGTTGTATCCATGTCGATGGTGTTCCTCGTGAGGAATTATTCTTCTGTCTCTGGAACCCGGCTACGCAGGAATACAAGAAGATAAGCAAACCAACAAGTAACTTTACTTATGTGAATATCTCGATGTGCGCTTTTGGGTATGATCACAAGAGTGATGATTACAAGTTGGTAATTGGTGCAAATAACGGACAAGGTTCTTCATCAGTCCATGTCTATACATTAGAATCCGATTCGTGGAAAAGCGCCGTAACAGTCAATTATTCTTTCTTTTCTGATCGGAAAGCCGGGTTGTTTGTGAACGGAGGTTTTCATTGGTTAGCCGATGCAGAGCAAGGAAAGCTCATAGTTCCATTAGATATCAACGAAGAGAGATTTGGAGAAATGGAACTGCCGATAGAACTTCAGGCGAATGAACGCTGTTGGTATATTACTGAAGGATTGTTGGACGGGCGTTTATGTGTACTCGTCGCTGATAATGTTGATTATAATCCTCGTACAGTTGGAGTGTGGGTAATGCAAGATTATGGAGTTCGAGAATCTTGGGCTAAATGTTATAACATTAACCATGAGATGATAATTAACGCAGTCTCTGATCGGTATAGCCCTTGTTTGAAGTTCATATGTTCTTTGAAGAATGGTGAGATTCTATTCATGACTCTCGATAAGTTGGTTTTATATGACCCGAAAAATAACAGTGCTGGTGAACGATATATGGGGAGCGCAAGGGGCTTTAGATCAAAAGTGAATTATTTTGAAAGCCTAGTTTCAGTTCACTCCGGTACTTGCATGAGGAAAAGAAAAAGAGAGGAATAGATTGAAACACAAGAAGAAAAACATGAGAATGTGTTTGTTAGTGTGGTTGGTTTTTGTCTATTCAAGTTTTAGAACCTATTGGTAATTTCTCAATAAAAATAATTTTTTTCCATATATGCCTTGCAAGTATAAGTTGTTACATTTGGTTGCATATTGGACTGGTATGGACTGTCTATATTGTTCTAGGACCTGGGAAGTGGCATCATCTAGGAGCCAGCTGGGCACTCCCCAAACAGTCCACACCTTAAGTTTCTGTTACTGATGTGACAATCAAATTAAGGTTCAGTTACATGAAGTTTCTCACAAACCAACTTGGAAACATAGAGTTTCAGCAGGTAACACTATTACTACTGCTTGCCTCTTTGGCTAAAACATCTGCCATACTATTTGTGGATCTAGGAACATTGGATACTTCCCATTTATTAAAATTCTTAAGAAGTTCTAAACAATCTCTAATAATTGAGTTGTCCGTCCATTTTGAGGACGCAACTTTTCCTTTCAAAGCATTAACCACATTAAGACTTTCTCCTTGCAGAGATAGATTTGTGATCTCCATTCTCCTTGCTAGCTTGACAGCTTCTAATGCAGCCATTGCTTCAGCTTGCTCCTCTCCTTCTGTTACTGCTGGGATACACCAGGCTCCAAGAGTCGCACCTGTATCATTAATCACAATTAGTCCAATACCCATTATGTTGCTCTTACAACAGTGATAGGCACTTTCAACAATGAAAATACCATTTGGAACTGATGTCCAGATCAGTCTGTCCCCTCCAATGTTTGGGAATCATTATCCTGCAAATATCCCTAACCACATCAGAATCAAACAAAGTAGTCAAAATATCCAAATTCCACTGATTACAATTAGGTATCAATATCATAAGCTGATTAACTATTTTCATATTAGTAGACCTGCACCTAGAAATCAGTAATTGAGTTCTAGATGGTACCCACCTATCATGCCATTTCGTTCCATCTCCATCTTCCCAACAATAATGAGCCCTTATCAATTCTAGACCTTGACGTTTACCCCTCCATACCCAAGAACCCTCAGTGTTTACACAATCCAATGGATTATGCGCAGGAAAATATTTATGACGTAAAACTTGAACCCATTTAGCAACTTTTTCATTCAGCATTCTCCAGGCTAATTTAGCAAGAAGAACTTGATTCAACTCAGACGTCTTTTTGATGTTGAGACCCAATGCACTTTTGGTTTAGCAACATTATCCCATTTTACCAAATACAAGCCTCTACCTCCATTCTTTTTATTCCACCGAAAATTTCTCTGTATTCCATCTGATCTATTCGTAATTTCTTAGGCATGGGAAAAACAGCAAGATGATGTGAGGTTAGAGTACCCAACACTGATTGAACATTACAGTCCTAGAAGGTTGGTTAAGATCCTTACCTTTCTAGTTGGATAGCCTCTCATAAAAGTTTTCCTGAAGATGGCCAAAAGTCTCCATTTTATTCTGCTGGACCTAAATATTTGTCCTTAAGAGCTAATGTTTTGATACTAAAAATACCAACTATTTGACTCTTAATTCTAGGATCCATTTTAGGACTACCATTCCAGATTTATCCAAATTAATGGACTGACCAGAATACTTACGAAAATTCTCAAATATACTCTCCAACTGCCTAGCACTACTTAGATTTGCTTTGCAAAACATTAGACCGCCATCTGCAAAAAAACATATGACTGATAGGTGGGCTAGTTTTGGATTCTTTTATACCATGCAAAAGATTTTCTTGTTCAGCTGAAATTAGCATTGTAGAGAAACATTCCATGACAATGGTAAACAGACAAGGCGTCTTCCAATCTAAGACCCCTTGTAGGAAAGAAAACTTCACCTGGAGATCCATTCAACAACACAGAAGTGGAAACTGTAGAAATACATTCATGCATCATAGTACACCATTCCTCATGAAAGCCTAATTTTCTAAGTGTGGCGATAAAAACCCATTCAATTCCGTCAAAAGCCTTTGACATATCTATTTCACCGCCATTAGACCTTTTTTAGCTTTATTCTTCCTGATAGTGTCAACTAATTCATGAGCTATCACTATATTGTTTGCAATCCGCCAAGAAGAAAGGAAAGCAGCCTGAAAGGGACTAATGAATTTGTCCATAACTAACTTGAGCCTAGAAGCTAGCAACTTCCTTATTATTTTATAAGCTTCTTTACTAAGACTAATAGGTCTAAAGTCAGTCGCATGCTTAGGAGAAGCATTCTTAGGGATTATTTAGTTGAAATTATGATTAATTTGTTTCAACAAATGTTTAGAATGGAAAAATGATTGGACCATTTTCACAGTATCATCACCAATGACTTCCCACATTTTTTGACACCCTGGAGGATAGCCATCTGGACCCGGCAAGGTCCATGGCTGCATTTGGAAAACAGTATTTCTGATTTCATCAGCATTCTAGTAAGCATGATATTCTCAGCCTCAGAAATACAAGGAGCTAGATCCTTTATAAATTATCAGGGTTGGCTAGACGACCTACTCATTCTAAAGAAATGATTTCTAAGTTCATGAGCAATACCATCCCTATCAGTAAGCCAAATACCAAGATCAGATTGTAAAAAATCAATTTGGGTTCTTTTCTTTCGAAATTTAACCTTATCATGCAAGTATTTAGTATTCATGTCATCAAAGGTCAAAACATTTTCCTTAGCTCTTTGCATATAGAACTCATTCTTAACATCATACAGCTAAATTAGCAAAATTTGAGATTGTACGTCTCTAATCTGCGTATGAAAGTTCCCAAATGTATTCATATTCCAATCCTTAAGAATATATTTAACATTCTGTAATTCTTTAGTGTGCTTGGATGCATAAGAACCATTAATATCAACAGACCAATCTTGCTTAATCAATTCCATACAAGAAGCAACAAGAAACCAACATCTGTCAAACCTATAAGGCTCCCTTCTATTGGTAGAATTATTCTCTCTAGCACTGACAAACAAGATGGGACAATGATCACTCCCATTAGGAATCAGATGATACACCACACTATTAGGATGTTCAGAAAATCAATTTATATTTCCCAAAGCCCTATCTAATCTTTCAATATCAGAGAACTATCATTCCTTTCCTAGTAAAATTTGAGATGGAGTGTTACCACCCAATTTACCCTCTTTCCTAGTAATAAAATTAATGTCTCCTACAACTATCCAAGGACATTGGAATTGACGTCTAAGTCGACTTAGATAATCCCATTGGTTCCTAACACACGCATACAATAAGAGATCTGTCCATTCTAGTATATCATTATATCTAGGTCTATACCATCCTTCCAAAGAAGAAAAAGCCCACCAGAAACACCTATAGGGTTAACATAACAGTAATGGGGAACCCTGATCTTTGAGTGAACTGAATCATTCTTTTATCTTGATTTTTAGTCTCAGAGAGGAAAACCAAATCAGGATCATTGGCAGAAGTTAAATCACTAAGATGATACCTAGTGTATTCCCAAACCCCTGTACGTTCCAGGAAAGGACCTTCATACTATCGAATTTGAAAAATTTTGACCTAACTGATTTGAAATCCAATTGCACTAAATAATGACTTAATTTTCCAAAATTGAAATTACCCAACACACAAAAAGTATACTGATAGGAAAAAGTTATAGTAAAAACCTGTTTTGCATTATTCGACTGATTCCCGGTAGCAGCGAGGTCACACATAGTTCCATCTCCTTCTCCCAATCTTTCCATCTCCACCATTTGATAGTCTTCATCATTGTGAGTTGCAGTACCATCCTCTTTGGCAATCAGATCGTGTTATGATTATGGTTTGAGATTTGAGTGGGATTAGGTATCTGAGAAATAAAAAGAAGATTTTGAACGATGATTTGAGAATTTTCCTCTACACAATCATTTCTGGATCTTTTATGTTTTCTAGGATACGGTTCTGAAAAATGGGTATTGCCAGGCCCATCAGTATTTGATCCATCTTCATAATTGTTTTCTTCTCCTGCTCCCTGTTCCATACCATTTCTCATCGTTTCTTCAATTTTATGTTCATTCTCAGCAAAATGAATATATTCATTCCTCTTTCATAAAGCCGAATGAACATATATGTTGTCTAGCAGCAGTAAAACACATGGAGAAAAGATATTATTAGTATAAGATGCTATGATAAAAAACCATATGAACAGTTAGAATGCTAATCGTCTGGGCAATTGATCTTGAGGAATCACCTTGTTCTTTCGATTGTCTTTGGCTCTCATCAACAAGCATATCCTCCAAGTCAAGCTTTTCTGTCTACACAACACAGATATATGTCACGGTTTAGCAAGGAAATCTTTCTGAGTAACTTAGAATCTATGACAAAGGAGGGAGAAACACTTAACCAAAATAAACTACAGAACCTTGACTAGCATATATAAAAGACCGACTTACTAACGTAAGCTGCTTCACTTATATAAGTCGAAAAGATACTTTCTAAAAACAAAATTACGTAAACAGCATATATAATGAAGTGTAGGGTAGTAAAAAGATTACAATAACAATTAGATAATTTAGAATAAGAAACCGTCACTCATTAAGGTAATAGCTCCTTCGAAACAATATACCAGCATCAAACAAAATAATCAATCAACAGCGAAGCTAAGATCTAATAGACAATAAAGTGGACAAACAAGCCTCTTTGCTGCAGTGCCAAATATAACTTTGAGCACGACAGTTAACTAAGTAACCATTAAAGAAACACAAATTGCCAAAACTTTGTCTGCCAGGCTAAAACATGTGCTTGCCCCACTAATATCTACCTCCCAAAGTGCTTTCATTCAGGGGAGACAAATTACTGACAGCATTCTCATGGCTACGAATGTATCAATTCAAACTAACATCTTAAGGAGCCTGGTTGGATTTTCAAGTTGGATGTAGAGAAGGCATATGACAAGGTTAATTGGGGATTCCTGATTTGGGTCTTTCAAAATATGGAATTGGTTTTATGTGAAGGAAGCGGATCTTATGACTTATCCTGCATGCACCACGCCCATTCTGCTGTTTTGGTGAATACTGAATAGGCATGCTGGAACGAAGTTCAAGAGCTGGTGATCCTCTGTCTCCCTTCCTCTTGACTATTGTAATGGAGGGTCTTTGCAGGCAGAGGAGGAACCAAAATTGAAGACGGGGGGGGGGGGCTTGGAAAAATAAATTTGTGCCCTTCTGAATAAAAAAATTGCGATGCCAAAAAAGAAAGAAGATTACCTATTAAAAGAACATCGGAAGTCCTAATAGCAAAACCGTATATCATGTCCCTTTTGACCATTTTTTCCAGCTGATATGGGCATCAGCTCCTGAATGTACTTCCTGATGGACAAAGACATTATTAGCAACCCAAGAAATATGTTCAAAATTTACCTCATCAACTTCCCTGAATCAGCTAATATTAACTACCCTGGAATATAAAGTTTAATTGAGTCAAGTTTAGTGGGAGTACTTCCACATGAATAACAGCTAGAAAAGAAATAACAAAAATGAAAAATGTTTTCACTAAATATTATGGACGAGAAGATGTTGCATATACACCATTTTTTTGGTTGCTCAGCTGTCACTGCAAAGAATACTAGGATAAGTCTAGTCATATGATACCACTTAGACCACTCAACTGCAATATAGAGCCACAGCATAAGCAACCTCATAGTACTGGCAGAGGACTTATATTGACAGAACATAAAAAGAATGCTATTGAAAACATGGAATTTCTGGAAAACAAGGTTCTGATAGATCTAAAAATTCAAGCCCACCTCCACTATGATTTCCAATTATACAATTATCAACCGTAAAAATAGTATCATAGTAGCCTATAGTAAGACAAAGCTATGCTCCTTTTCATGGAATCCGGGGGGTAGTTAGATACAAAATTTCATTTAGTAACCCAAACTTCTTTCGTCCAATAACCTTCACCTTACCTCGGTTTTCCTAATTTCCATCTTTCTTCCTCCCACTTCTTTTAGGAACCTGTCAATTAAATTCTATACCCGGGCTTGATGGTAAATTCCTACCCAGGCCTGACTACCTTCAAAATCAATTTTGTTTGATTGACCCTGGCTTCGCCAGGGAAAGCCTGTGCATACTTCCGCCCCTGTTGGCAGGATGCTAGCTAACCCAGCAAGGATCCACTATGTCTCATTTACTATTTGCGGATGAGACTCTTTTGATCTCTATTGATACCGAAGATCACATCCAGAATATAAAAGGAATTCTTATGTGTTTTGAGATGTCTACTGGCTTGCGAATCAACATGTCCAAAAGCACAGCCATTGGTGTTGGTGATTATCAACATAGTTTAGCAGTTCAATCTTTTTTGGGTTATAATTTTGAGGAGTTTCCTTTCAGATACTTAGGAGTGCCAGCAAGGGCTAACTACAGATGCAAGAAGATCTGGGATCCGGTGTACTGAGTTCTCTTGCTATCGATTGTCAAATTCAGGTTCCAACTAATAGTACCAAAGGTACATGGCGAATAAATGAACAATTAAAATATGAAACAACGAGTAATTATTGTAATTAAAAAGTAAATAGAGAGCTTCGTTAAACTTCATAACATTGCCAGAGCAGATACTTTAGATAAAATGATCCAACAACCAAGCAAAAATCAATGGATTCACAACAGCAGGAGCAAAACCAGTATAAAATAACTAGAAAAGATGAACTGCATCGATAAATTGTTTTTGAAAATATAGACTACTTATATAGGGTTAGTAACTAACAAAACTTGGAAACCAAGAAAGAAATAATTCTTAAAACAACAAAAACTATGAGAAGGAAATTCCGCAATTTAGAGTCTAAAGTAAACAAGATTCTGAAATCCTAGGGTTTGCATTCGCGATGAATTCAGAACCAACATTATAGCCGTGAAACATAAGCACATAGACCTCTGAAATGCATAAATAATTTCCATACCTGTCAATATCAGGTAGCAGCGGCAGAATTTCAGTAAGCTTTAAGCTTTTATTAGTGGCATGAACCAGCCACAACTTGCACCTGCTTTTCCCTGAAATAGTTGTTAAAAATCCATTAAATATACTAAGTTTGATGGAAGGAAACCTGTTAGTAATATTATCCAAAATATAGCTACCTCCTCTGATTACTCTTAGATCTTTAGCTTGTTTTTCACAAAGGGAATGCATATGGAAAATGTTACATAAAGACAAACTTGAGTTGGGAACAGTTTTTACTGCAGGATTCTTGATTTGATAGCTCAGAGCAGGTCGGACATACATTGATGTAATATGATCACCGAATTACTATAGACATAATGTAAGTATTAAGACGCAGGTGATTTTGCAGAAAGCAAATGTGGCTAAGAAGATAGAGAGCAAAATGATGATGTCTTAAGGGGGACTAAGGAAGGGAGAAACAAGCTACCTCTAGCTGCATGGAAGACGATTTGCAAGGATAGAGAACACGGCGGTCTCTGTATAAAGAGCATAATGGAGTTGACGGTCTCTGTATAAAGAGCATAACGGAGTTGAATGACGCCCTTCTCGGCAAATGGTTGTGGCGCTTATCAACAGATACAAATGCTTTCTGGAGACAATTCTAAGAGATGAATATGGGTATAAGAAAATGGTTGGGATGCTAGGCCAGTTAAGCAAACTTATGGCACCAGCTAGTGGAGAGGCACTACTAACAGGCTGGAGTTTTTTTCACAGGGTATCGAGTACAAGGTTGCCAATGGGAGAAGAACCATGTTTGGAGTGGGGACACCCCTCTCAAGCTGAAATTCCCTGGTTTGTTTGAAGTATCCAGGAACAGAAAAGGGTGGGTTGTGGAGTTCTATAGAGATGGAGCTTGGGACATTGATCCTAGGAGAAGACTCACTGACTTGCAGATTCAAGAAGCAGCTCTTCTTTGTCAACAACCAGCTGATGTAACTCTCAATGACGAACAAGATACAAGACGATGGAGATGGGAAAATGATGGAATTTTCTCTGTGAGATCATGTTAAAATGCAATCACTAACCCAAATATCATCTCCAACTTCCCTAGTGACAAGATCTGGACTCCATTAACATCCCTAAAAAAAAATTTGTTTGGCTAATGCATCACAACTCCATTATGACTCAAGACAATCTCACTCACAGACCAATGACATGTTTCAATCGAGAAATTAACAAACCCTGGAACTGAAATTAACATCTAATAATTCCATACAAGAATTTGAGTAAAAAAAAGAGATAGAATGTACCTATCGGTGCACCAGAGCGGGATCGAAATTGGTGGATATGAAAATGTCCAAGTGTGTCATGATTGTAATTGTGTTTCTGGTTTCATTTCCAGCACTGAATTTGGTTGCGGTTTTGATGAAGGTGGTGGTGATGAATCTAGGGTTTTTATTCGCCCTGTGATAAGAGCAAGATGATCTTCTCCTCTATCGAAAAATCCTTCTCCTTCGAACTTGGGTGTGGGTGACATAGTTTTGTTTGCTGTCGATTTGGAAGTTCATGGCAATGAGATTTGTAGAGTCTTTTTTTATTTTTGTTATAGGGAAAGCCAAAATGAATTGAGGAAAGCTGATTTTTGACCATTAACAACAGTCAAGTTCACATGTTCAATACAATTTTTCCTTAGATTGGCTTCTCTTTTACTAGATGACTGCTACAGTAGTGGGAGACCATTAACACGAAAATGGTTTACACCCCCTATCAACCGAATCCATCTCTTTTACGAGTAATTCGGGTCAAGATCCTCCGTCTCCATAAACTCCTTGTCTCCCTGTACCTCCGAATTACAAAACGACACCTGTCCTCCTTTGCATTTAAGTGTTAACGGAGTTGATAAATCAGTTACATAATAAAGATTATCGTATCTTTTTTTTTCGTTTTCTCACTCTAAATCTTGAACGAGAACATAAAACTGAATTCACAATGAGATCAAGGGTCAAAAGGGATGAAACTGGAAAATGATGATGAAAAATTGGAAATATCAAAATACAACTGATACAAGCTTAGGAAATTAGAAAAAGATTGATCGGGATTATTGACTAAAAACAAAAAACTTGAAGAAGTTCTTACTTTTAATCTTTTCTTTTTTCAGGATGGATTCGGCTGATATTTGATTTCCATGAAAATTTGGTTTTTAATTCATGATGATCCAAATAGTTTTATGGAATTTCGGTGTAAAAAAAATATGTTTAAATTAGGATTTTGATCAATAAAATCAAGATTAATTATTCGTTTATCACTGTTGAGGGGTGATTTTGATTTTGGTTCTACAAGTCCTAACCACAACCCACCAAATTCCCAAGAGGAGAGAGAGAGAAGGCCCATTTCTATTGCATTATATGCCTCCTTATATAAACTTTTCAAAAGCCCATTTTTTTATGATATCATGCCACATGTCCTAAACATCCTTAATTACTACTAATGTCATTCTTTCTCTAATACAACCTCATTCTTTCCTATTAATTCCTCCCTTGTCCTTTCCATCTTATGGATACTTTCTTAGTGGACTTGGGCTTTAGTCCCTAGGTCCCAATGTTTCATGTTGGGTTTACCTCCCTTTTGGGGGCACACTAGCCCGGCTAAGAGGTAATATTTTTCATGTATCAATATTAGTCTCCTGGCTATCGGGTTAATTGTCAAATAACCCGATAGTCATATTACATTCCATTCTAGCGCCCCTTGTGTTGTCTTCTCGAGTCGAGTCCCCAGTCCGCAAGTTTGAGTAATTTATGAAATGAGAATAGTTTTTTGCAAGAAATTTTCATCATGTGTGCGGGTGTTTGGATAGGCATTTTCCAAGAATTTTTGCATGAAATGACTGAAAATTTTCTTACACCTTTGGATTGTATTACCAACACAATTTGAGGGTCTCAGTGCGAGAGTGATGAAGACATGGCGTAGACTTTACTTAGCCCCACTCTTTTCTTTTCTTTTCTTTTCTCTAACTGTTCCGCGTGGTTGGGGATGTCTTTAGCTTGTATCCCCGTCTTACCTTCGGGACGAACAGGCGCGCCTGTTGGTGTTAAGAGGGGAAGTGGGTATGCTATGGATCCCCACTGATTCGTCATGACAAAGCGCGTAAGGAATATGATGAACATGAAGACACTCTTTCATTCACGCGTGGGGCACAAGCTAAATACGATTATACAGGATATCCACAAGTTGGTAGCGCGTTCGTGCCTCGATGAGGGGAAATGGGGCATGTGGTTAAACGCGCCTATTCCCACTTTTTTTGTGGAGGATGGGCTAGGGTGTGCCTATTCCCGCCTTTTTCTGTAGAGGATAGGCTAGGGCGTGTGGTTAAACGCGCCTATTCCCCTCTTCTTTTTTGTGGAGGATGGGATAGGGTGTGCCTATTCCCACCTTGTTTTTTGTATAGGATGGGTTAGGGTGTGCCTGTTTTCTTCGTGATTATGTCTGGGTAGGCAAAACGCGCCTTCGAGGGGTGAACCCCTTGTAATGGAGGTAAGTCCATATGCTTCGCCCCTCCTTTTTCTTTCCTTTTCCAAGGTAGGCAAACGCGCTCCCCTCTTTTCTGTAGCCGGTCGGATACGCAGAATAGCCCGTCGCCTTTTTTGTACATCTGTGGCCGATCGGATGCGCGGAGCAATCAGTCTCCTTTTTTGTAAATATGTGGCCGATCGGATGAGTATACCAACTCGTCGCCTTTTTGTAAATCTGTGGCCGATCGGATGAGCGGAGCAACCCGTCTCCTTTTTGTATATATGTGGCCTATCGGATGAGAAAATCAACCCGTCGCCTTTTTGTATATCTGTGGCCGATCGGATGAGCATATCAACCCGTCGCCTTTTTGTAAATCTGTGGCCGATCGGATGAGCATGTCAACCCGTCGCCTTTTTGTATATCTGTGGCCGATCGGATGAGCATGTTAACCCGTCCCCTTTTTGTATATCTGTGGCCGATCGGATGAGCATATCAACCCGTCACCTTTTTGTATATTTGTGGCCGATCGGATGAGCATGTCAACCCGTCGCATTTTTGTGTATCTGTAATGCTGGCTCGATTGGAATTCGCGGCCTTTTGCATAATCATCAGCCAACCTGGTGTCTTTGGCATTCCCGTAGCCTTTTGTATAATCATCAGCCGACCGGGTGCCTTTGGCATTCCCGTAGCCTTTTGTATAATCATCAGCCGACCGGGCGCTTTTGGCATTCCCGTAGCCTTTTGTAGATTTTTCAGCTAAGTGGGCGCCTTTGGCATTCCCGTAGCCTTTTGTAAATTTGTCAGCTTATTGGGCGCCTTTGGCATTCCCATAGCCTTTTGTAAATTTGTCAGCTTATTGGTAGTAATACTAAAATGCAAAAAAAGATAAAGAAGGGAAACACACGTCAACAAAATGCAGAAAGGGAAACACACCAAAACAAAATGCAGAAACACAAAGAAACATGATCGACGATTCCCAGGTATCGTTTTATTTTTTACTAGGCTGCACTGTGCTTATTCTTCGGCAATGGTAGATGTTAAGGAAGCTTCGGGCATCTTCTGCAGACGGGGTTTCTTGGTAGGTTGTTCATTATCGGTGACAGTCTCGTCTTCAGTACAGATGATTACGGTATTCTAGGCAGATATGGTTGGAGTTGGTGCTGGTGCTGGTGCTGGAGGGAGCGAAGGCAGCTTTGATACTGTGAAGCTTGGGGTATCACGATATTTCATGTTATACGGGTTTATCATTATGACGTAATCCTGAAAGACACCTATGAGTGGTTCAAAGGCAGCCTGCACCATCACAAATCCCTCAACCTGGTTGGAAAATAAATTATTCACTTAGTTAAGTAACACAAAAGAAACTCATGTTGGGATTGTAATGGCAATTCGTGTACCTCGCCCTTAGCCACAACATCCAAGGCTGGTACCGCAACCATTTTTTGGACTTCAACATCCATGGCTACAAAAAAGGCGGTTCCTTAATTACTACTAATGTCATTCATTATCTAATACAACCTCATTCTTTCCTATTAATTCCTCCCTTGTCCTTTCCATCTTATGGATACTTTCTTAGTGGATTTGGGCTTTAGTCCCCATGTTTCATGTTGGGTTTACCTCCCTTTTGGGGGCACACTAGCCCGGCTAAGGGGTAATATTTTTCATGTATCAACAATCACAAACTCATCTTTGTTGCTTCAAAAAAATAAAAAAAAACATCTTTGTTGGCATAAAATCAAAATGGCAGAAGTCTAAAATCAGATTCATCATCAAAGGAAAATATATAGTGAACTTTGAAGGGATAATTGATTTCTAGGTTATGCAAAATTTGACGGATTTAACCTACAGTTACAGCAAAAACATGTGGCTTCTTCTAATAAGAACGCGCAGGGAGACAGGGAGTTTTTGGAGACAGAGGATCTGCAGCCCTCAAAGTCGTTCCCCCAATTCCTCCCCCAGGACGTGTCATCATTCTAGTGGCCCAATTTAACACTAATGGACCCCCTGTTTGCTCCGGATGTATTGAGGAGATGACACGAAGATGACACATCACGGGGGGAATGGTAGGGGTGTGAGTTGGGGGTACGTAGCAGGGTCGCAATTAACAAGTGATATCTGATTTTGATTTTTGTTAAAGAGAAAGCAAAAAGTGATTTGAGGAGAGCAAAAATCGTAGCCAACTCACTAAAAATGAC
The DNA here is from genome assembly GCA_023531105.1 of Papaver atlanticum. NCBI lineage: Eukaryota > Viridiplantae > Streptophyta > Magnoliopsida > Ranunculales > Papaveraceae > Papaver > Papaver atlanticum. The sequence continues at coordinate 2,201,235 of JAJJMB010003142.1, read as the reverse complement.
CTGGTCAATATATTCTCCCAACTTAGGCCAAACTACCCCGTTAAGTACACCCGGTATTTACCCAAAATTGATGTTCTTCCTCTGACAACATCTTCCCTATCAAACTGCCGAGATTAATACTCACTTTGCAACTAATGGATTAATGATCATCGCCTTCTTCCTGTGGCATTAATGGATTAATACTCACCATTACAAATAGATGGTAACTCTGTTCTTATCAAAACAAACACTTTAATTTTCTAATCGTCTGAGGCATAAAATCTACTGAATCTTTCAATAGAATTCGGTTGTCCTAACTTTTTAATTAAATCCCATCTAGATATTCTTCCTCCATGGCTTTGGCCATCGTTCCTAGATCTATCCCTTATCAGCAGAAATAAAGATAAGAGAAACCCAAACTTGAAGTCGTCGATTCAATATCCTGCATGGTTTTTATTTTCTCAATTGGAAACGGGATTTGTTAGTATCAAATACTAATCACCATTAGCATAAAAAAAAAAAAAAATACTAATCACCATTATCACCTGATAAACCAGCTAGGTAAATAAACAGCTAATCGATTGAGTAACATATTTCCAAAGTGGAGATTCGACAAAAACTCCTATTTTGTTTGTACCATCATCAGTTTCATGTCCAATTTGCAAAGATGATCAATTGGTTAGGGCATGGTAGTGGTACGTATGATAACTTAATCAAGTAAATCAACTAAATAAGTTCTTTTCGTAAAAATAAAAAAATTGTTGAATAAACATAATCTTTCATCCAAATCCTTTCTCTGTGAGTTGTTTCGGAAATCGATTAAGTTATATAATGAGTAGGGCTAATTTAGCCCGAGTAAGAAGAACACACATTGAATCAGCCCTAGTTGTTGAGTTGATCACGATTTTCGCTCTCCTCAAATCCGTTTTTGCAAAATCATGTAAGTGTGAACCATAAAGCAAAACATAAAAACGAATGTAGGCGGACTAGTGGCAAGTTCGCATGAAAACGAGGTGCTACTATTCCATTTGTAAAAAATATGAAAGTGGTGAACTATAAGATACGTGTCAAAGATACGAAAGTGGTGAACTATAAGATCATGTTACTGAATATTCACGGCTTAACAATTTTATTGTAATCGATGAATCTAGGGTAGTATCGTGTAATAGTTTCTTAATAATTTAATAAATTTCATGCTTTAAAAGAAAAAGGAAAAAAAAAAAACGTGTGAAAGCTATCAAGCCTCATGATGCATGTGTTGCATCTGTTTGATTACCTTGAAGCAGCTGGATAATCTCATCATTTAATTTCGGAATGTGAAAACTCTTAACATTAAAATTTTATCTTCTAACATTTTCTCCCCTAAGCCAACATAAAAAAAGAAAAAAACTTTTCTTCCTTCCAATCTCTCTCTATCTTTGTCTGAACAAATTATAATTCAAAACTACGACCACTTATGTGAAGCAAAGTCTGAAAAGTGTAACCAATGTTCTCTCCCTTTCTGCTTCTGTCATTAATTAGTCGGTGAGTTTTTCATTTTTAGTTTTCATTTGAAACAAATACTACTTTTTATTTTTTGTTAGCGTTTTTACTGATATAACTATTAACTACGCTGCCATTAAAACCATTCAAAACCATTCTAGTCGCACTAGATTTTTTTCTCCACAATTCTTCTTTTTCTCCACATTCAAGATCGGAATTAAAAATTTAAAAAGTATAATTCACAATTTTGAATTTTGAATTCTAATAAAGTATGAAGTTACAAAGTCCAGAGTTGGATCAGTTTTGTTTTGAAGATTACGTTGGTGTTCCACTCATGGAGAACGAAAAATTCTTATTTTCTTAGGTTAGAAAACTACCAAGAATACATTATATGGAGAGATAAGAGAAATCTTTGTGTCCACCCATCTTAATCTTTGGTCACCTTCAGTTGACTAAAAGTCAGCTTTTCCCGATCCGTTTTAGCTTTCCTTATAACAATTTTTTTATTTTTTTTTATTTTCTTTACCATCTATTTGAAAAACTTGGCTGTAATAAGTAGAAAAATTAGGTTTGCAGAACCAAGAACGGTTAGGTATGTTCAATTTAGTAATGCAATTTTATTCTCTAAAGTTGTTATTGTTGGCAAAACAAGAACAAATAACTGTAAATTCAAAAAAGAAAAAAAAATACATGAAAAGTTACAGTTAGGTTTCTAACCGTGATTTTTATACGATTGGGTTCGGCTTTCGGAAAGACTAACCGTAAATAATCCCGAATAACAACAGTTTCAAGTTTGGAAAAAATAATTATGGCTGAATTTTATTAAAATATACCAAATGTATTTTGATACAGTTTTTTTTTTTTTTCCTTTTTTTTAAGTAACCATAAAAAAGAAAGTACACCGATGCTTAAAACTAAGGATGGAATGAATTGGTGTTTATCTTCCTCAACGAGTGAAAATAGAGAATTATCATTAACTATTTATAGAGAGATTACAAGGAAGCTTGGTTTACAAGAGAATACAAAAGAAATGAAAATATCCCTAAAAAAATAAAAGACATAAAAAGAAAATAACCAAGCAAGCAATATTGTAAATCAATTATATTGAAGTATGTGTATAAGTAGACTAAAACTTATGTGGAGACTAAAACTTATCTATCACTCAGAAGTCTATTCTATTTTATCTCCTATTGAGACTAAGTCATATAGCTATATAGATTTTTACATTATACACATTAGAAATTTGTTGGAAGCTTTTTTCTTTAGCTACGTTCATCGTTATTCTTGACGAGTTTAGTTGGAAACAATTAATTTGTTGGAAACTAAATAATAAGTCAAAAGATGATCATGTAAAAATTGCCTTGAAACATCTTACATGATTTGTGTGAGACAGTCATTTGATGTAGACTCGGAATGTTTCGTATTGATCACTCGATCACTTGAAAATTACTTATAAGCTAATAGTTTGTGTGAGACAGCTTTTGTTATCTTCTAAGGATGTTTCAATGATAGAAAAGGGAGTTTACAAAAATTAAGCAATGTCTGGATATAGCACAGTATGCATACCATTATGCAAACTGTTGTAGTCTGATTTAGGTCCGGAAACCAAGTTTGCATACTAGTATGCAAACGGTTTTAACTGTTAAAGTCCGGGAACCAAGTATGCATACCAGTAGGCGAACAATTCTACCTGAGTTAGGTCTGGAATGACAGTATGCATACCGATTTGCGAACTGTCGGACAAGACCAAAGTCCGGAACTTAAGTTTGCGTACCCGTTTGTAAACTAAGTTGGTTTAAGTTCTAAAATCGGTTTAGTATGATTTAATACTCATGAACAAATACATTAATAAATTAAGGAATGCAGTCAAAACGTGGCTTAATGTTCATGAATTGATTCTTGAATAAGTACTTTGTACAATCATGAATCAACTCCGATTTTGTTCCAATTGTGTCTTGTATACTTCTATGAGAATATAAACAATTGAAAAACTCTATGAGTAACACAATTAGATTCATTTGATTATCATTTGATCTAGAAGTGTTAGATGAATGTGGTTAATACAAAAGTGTTCATATAGCTAACTTCGATTAACTGTTATTGAGCCAACTCAATATACACGTTTAGGTACGGTTACCCATATCTAAATGAAGGTATATTTCATTTGTGTGTAACAAGCTAAGACCATCTAACGGTGGAGAGATATTGCTTTTTTTTTAAGAAAACTTAGATCGAATCTTAAATCAGGATTTCATCTAACGGTGAATATTGATTGCTTTGTTTTAAAGCTATCAAACCCTGATTTGAAGACTATATAAGGGAGAACTCTATAAAAAAGCGGGGGTCTAACAACCACACCCAATATTACGTTTCGGCAATCTGTATGGACTAACTCCAATATATTTCCAAGAGAATCAACTAGACAGTCAGACTCAATCAATGAAAATACATCCAAGAGTTATATCTCTGTTTCTCAATGTAATCAGCAAATCAAATAGATAGAAATCCGCGAGCCTGATTATTATGAGAAACAACTTGAACTGTACCGAAGACCAATGTTCAAGTGTCAATCAATTTATATCAACAACCAAAGGTTGGATTATCTAATTGATTGAACTACGCACAACCTGTGATATTTAAATTATATAAATAAATATAATGCAGAAAAGAAATAACACAGACACCAGAAATTTTGTTAACGAGGAAACCGCAAATGCAGAAAAACCCAGGGACCTAGTCCAGATTTGAACACCACGCTGTATTAAGCCGCTACAGACACTAGCCTACTACAAGTTAACTTCGGACTGGAATGTAGTTGAGTCATAACCAAGTCTCACTATGATTAAGGTATAGTCGCGTTTCTTACGCCTCTAGAACCACGCCGGATCTTGCGCACTTGATTCCCTTAGCTGATCTCACCCACAACTAAGAGCTTCTATGACCCAAAGTCGAAGACTTGATAAACAAATCTGTCTCACACAGAAAAGTCTATTGAATAGATAAATCTGTCTCCCACAGAAATACCTACGAGTTTTTGTTCCGTCTTTTGATAAATCAAGGTGAACAGGAACCAATTGATACACCGGTCTTATATTCCCGAAGAACAACCTAGTAATATCAATCACCTCACAATAATCTTAACCGTGTGATACCACAATAACTTGTTATACTACCATATAGTTAAGTTATTATGAGGTGATTGATATTTCTAGTCTGTTCTTCGGGAATATAAGATCGGATTATCAATTGGTTCATGTTCACCTTGATTTATCAAAAGCAAAACAAAACTTCATAGGTATACCTGTGGGAAACAGATTTATCTATCAGAATATACTTTTCTATGTGAGACAGATTTGTTTATCAAGTCTTCGACTTTGGGTCATAGCAACTCTTAGTTGTGGGTGAGATCAGCTAAGGGAATCAAGTGCGCAGAATCCGGCGTGGTTCTAGAGGCATAAGGAACGCGATTGTACCTTAATCAGTGTGAGATTGGTTAGGGCTCAACTACATTCCAATCCGAATCTAACTTGTAGTAGGCTGGAGTCTGTAGCGGCTTAATACAGTGTGGTGTTCAAATCTGGACTAGGTCCCGGGGTTTTTCTGCATTGGGCGGTTTCCTCGTTAACAAAATTTTTGGTGTGTGTTATTTCTTTTCCGCATTATATTTGTTTATATAATTGAAATATAACATGTTGTGTGTAGTTCAATCAATTAGATAATCCAACCTTTGGTTGTTGATATAAATTGATTGACATTTGAACATTGGTCTTTGGTACCGTTCAAGTTGTTTCTCATAATAATCAGGCTCGCGGATTTCTATCTGTTTGATTTGCTGATTACATTGAGAAACAGAAATATAGCTCTTGGATGTATTTTCATTGATTGAGTCTGACTGTCTAGGTTATTCTCTTTGAAATATATTGGAGTTAGTCCATACAGATTGCCAAAAAGAAATATTGGGTGTGGTTGTTAGACCCCCGCTTTTTCAATTGGTATCAGAGCAGGCAAACACGTTTAAGACCTTATAAGTCTGTGTTTGTAGCAATCTGACTCTATGGACTGAAACACTATCTCTATAAACGTACCACCAGTCTTCGATGACTCGAATTATCTATGGTGGAAAATTGCTATGTGTGCCTTTCTTCAAGCGCGTGATTTTCAATCATGGGTTCGTGTAGTTAATGGCTATGATCCTCCGATTGTTACAGAAGGCGCTGTAACTGTTCCCAAGGATATTGGTGCATATGTTCTTGCCGAGATTCTCGCTGCAAAGCAAAATTCTGACGGATTAAATGCTATCATCCACGCAATTACCCCAGTTCTTCAGCACCATGTGACTACGTGCACTAAGTCTAAAGAAGCCTGGGATATCTTAGAAACTGTATTCGAAGGTAATTCCTCTGAGAAAGAAGCTAGGCTTCAAAACCTAAATTATGATTGGGAAAACCTACGTATGGCTGATGAAGATTCATTTGATGAGTTTAATCACAAAGTGTCTGAAATTTTTAATGCATCTTTTGCATTGGGTAAGACTATTCCTGAAAAAGACATTGTTATGTGAATTCTCAGATCGTTGCCAGCCAAATACGATTCAAAAAAACATGCCATCGTTGAAGGAAATAACCTTAATACACTTTCCAGAAATACTCTTGTTGGGAAGTTAAAGATCTTTGATCATGAGCATACATCCAAATCTGGGAAGGATATTGCTTTCAAAGCACAAAAGAACACTAAATTACTTGATAAAAGTAAAAGTGTTGGCAACTCTGTTGGTTATCCTATTGAGACTGATTCATCATATGTAGATCATGACAATTCAGTTTCACTGATCTCAAGACAGTTTAAAGATCTTCTTTTGAAGAGAAGTAAACGATTCATCAGAGACAAACCCAGGTCATCAGTCAAACCTCATGACCGTGCCCCCCCCCCCCCGCGCCCCCGAAAAACAGGGAAAATGTTGATACTAATGATGAGGATATACCACGGTGCTTCAAGTGTAAAGGATTTGGTCATTTTGCTAATGAGTGTCCAAATCATAGAAAATATAATGGGAACAAAGGTATTATATAATAAGGAATGCAATCTTTGCAAACCGTGGCTATAATGTTCATGAATTGATTCGAGTGAATCAAAACCGATTTTGCTTCAATTGTGTCTTGTATACTTCTATGAGAATATAAACAATTGAACAACTCTAGAACTAAATTCATTTGAGTCATTTGAACTAGTTGTGATTAAGATAAACAAGGTTGATGTGAAAGTGTTCATATGGCTAACTTCGGTTAATCATTGTTGAGCCAACCAAATGTACACGTTTAGGTACGATTACCCATATCTAAATATAGGTACATTTCATTTGTGTGTAACAAGCTAAGTTCAATCTAACGGTTGAAAGATATTAGCTTGAATCTAATTAGGTTTTCATCTAACGGTTAATATTGAATGCTTTGTTACCAAGGTAACATTGATTGCAAACCCTGATTTGAAGACTATATAAGGGAGAACTCTAGCAACTGGGAAACCTAATCCCCACACCTCCGGTGTGATACTAGTTGCGACTAGAGTCGATTAATCTTTAATCTAGGTTTTCTAAAACCATTATAGGTTAACGACTTAAAGACTTCATTGGGATTCTGAAGCCAGACCAAACTATTTTCTATGTAGTTGAGTGTTCTTATCTTATTTTGTTCTATCGTATTGAGTACTATCTTCTCTAAGATTTACTCGTAGGTATTTCTATGGGAGATAGATTTATCTATTCAATAGACTTTTCTGTGTGAGACAGATTTGTTTATCAAGTCTTCGACTGTGGGTTGTAGCAACTCTTAGTTGTGGGTGAGATCAACTAAGGGAATCAAGTGCGTAGAGTCCTGCTGAGATTCAGAGGCGTAAGAAACGCGACTGTACCTTAATCAGTGTGAGATTGGTTAGGGCTCAACTACATTCCAGTCCGAAGTTAACTTGTAGTAGGCTAGAGACTGTAGTGTCTTAATACAGTGTGGTGTTCAAATCAGGACTAGGTCTCGGGGTTTTTATGCATTTGCGGTTTCCTCGTTAACAAAATTTCTGGTGTCTGTGTTATTTCTTTTCCGCATTATATTTGTTTATATAATTGAAATATCACAGGTTGTGCATAGTTCAATCAATTGGTAAATCAAACCTTTGGTTGTTGATTAAAATTGATTGACACTTGAACATCGGTCTTTGGTACCGTTCAAGTTGTTTCTCATAATTATCAGGCTCACGGATTCCTATCTGTTTGATTTGCTGATTACATTGAGAAACAGAGATATAACTCTTGGATATATTTCCTTGGTTGAGTATGACTGTCTAGTTGATTCTCTTGGAATTATATTGGAGTTAGTCCATACAGATTGCCGAACGAAATATTGGGTGTGGTTGTTAGACCCCCGCTTTTTAATAGAGTTCTTGATAGACGCATTTATGTGTCTATTTTCATCTCTATTGTATATATTATTAGTACCCATTTTTATACTTATTATGGTGTTTTATGTCTTTGTAGGTATTTTTAGAGAAATAAGCTCTTGCGACGAAATTGGCTCGTAAAGTGGTGCTTTTCACCCTAGGATAGAGTACTAAAGGCACCCCAGAAATGCACCGGAAGCACCCCATAAATACACCGGAGGAACCCCGAAAAAATGTTGAAAACACCCCAGAAAAAGTGTTAAAGGCACCCACCAAAATTACTAAAGGCACCCTGAAAATGGATAAGGGCGCCCCAAGGCAGCCGAGCTGTTAAAGGCACCCGCGTTTTGGATTCAGGGCACTTCACCTTCATCGTTTGAAAAGGAAATTTTTTGGCGGGAATTCTGGATTTAAATTTCCAGTTCCTGCGCTTTTGATTTTTGGTATTTTGTGGAAGATTCAGTCAGATTTTCATCTTGTTTCGGATATGTACCAGCCTGTTAGATCACAACAGAGGTGGTAAGTGCATTCATTTCAATTAAATCACAGAATCTCATCAAACAGAGGGTGTATTATTCTCGGAATATATTTTTGAAATATTTTTAAAGACACTCATTGATTAGAAGATATATTATCCTGGGATGTTATTCTTTATTGACTGGGGGATATTTGAAGCGTAAAGAGATAAACAGAACATTTCATATCACGCAGAGAAAGAAAATAAGAAATTATTACCGAGAATAATATTTCTTTACTGTGAAGATTGTTAGGAGTAATTGGCGAGATTTGGAGGAGCTTCTGGGTTATAAATAGCTTCTGGGATGTAGAGGAAAGGAGTAGAGAGAATTGGGAGCAGTTGGGAGCAGCACAAAATCGAAAAATCGAAGTTGTAGGAAAAACAATTTTTCTGCTGGTGAAGAAGGTACGAAGAACATAAGACCCTTAAAGACCGTCGTTCTTCAACAGTGCCAGTGACGGTATTCTTTTATCGTTTTCTGTAACAATTGATTTTGTAACAAATATAAGTGTTACAGAACCCGATTTTATTCATTTTTCTCCCATTTCATCATTTGTGAACCATTTTTGAGCATTAATAAAGATGAATTTTGAGCATGTTTCCATGATAATGATGAGCTAATTCTCGCGTAATCAAGGCACGGAGGAAGCTATTTATGCATGAATAATTGGTAACCATTCTATTTTTCTCTAATTTGTATTTTATAATTCACTCAATCACTACTTTGTAGAATTTTAATTGTTTGCATAATTTTTCCTAATTAGTTGTGATTCAATTAGATAGGTTATGCTTTGGTTAGATAATCTATGCTTAAGGGATACAATTAATATTTGAGAATATGCTTGATAATTTGTGAATTAAGAAAAAGAAATTTTAAAAATAATTAGAGTTTTGGAATTTTATCATCATTTATTCATGTGTAATAGTGGAATCTAGTGTCTTGGTTATTTTCTCTACTTTTAGTTTAAATAAATCTAAATTCAATTGCTTTCACAAGTCTTACGAACCTCATTCTTACCACTATCTAATATTACATCAGTTCTCCCTTATATAGTCTTCAAATCAGGGTTTGATAGCTTTAAAACAAAGCAATCAATATTCACTGTTAGATGAAATCCTGATTCAAGATTCGATCTAAGTTTTCTTAAAACCAAAGCAATATCTAAGTTGTTAGACCCCCGCTTTTTCAGACTTATTTCTCTTGAGAAGTTCAAAATCGACATATTCACATCCGCGGAGAATTTGAAAATTCATCTTTTCCTTGTTTAGAAACTCAGTAGTTAGTCTTCTCATTGCAAACAGGTTCAACTTTATTTTCCAGAATTGCCTTCTTTCATTTAGCGAACAAATATCACCTTGTACTGTAGACTTTTCTTTGTTGAGAACCTCTAAATGGAATGAATCAACTCAACTTTCTTTCTCTTTTTTTTTTTTTTTTTTTTGCTCTGATAGTGAAGGGAGGAAACAAAACCCGCGTGAAAAGAACCACGATCACTGGCCGTATGAATGATGATGATACGCAGCACGTAATCTTTTTTTTTAATACTTTTTTTTTGGAAGCAAAGGCTTTGTAGTATCTTTTTGTGCAAGAAATGGACATGGAAATGTTAGGGTTTTTTTCTTCTTCAAATTCTGTCATATAACTATGCTGTTAAATTCTCTAAATGTGTATGTTGTCTCTCTGGTAAAGCTATGATTGTTGAGAGTCCCTCTGTAACCCCTGTAAACGTTCCTGAATTGGAAGATTATTATCAGTGGATACGAGACTTGCTTCTTTATTATACTTGTACTAGCATCAATCATCTCTAGCTAAACAATGATTTATGTATCACTTTTGATCATGAAACAAGTTATGGCAATGGGTGACTTTCCTAAAATTCGAAATATGAAACCCATTGCCATAACTTGTTTCATGATCAAAAGTGATACAGAAATCATTGCTTAGCTAGAGATGATTGATGCAATATTTCGAAAATACACGAAGGCCAAGTCTATATTCTAGAAATCAATTTCTTTCTTATTTATATTTTTAGTACAATTATTATTTTATATAATATTTGGAACCCATATTAATGCTTAAAGGAAAGTTTTGAAATGTATTATATTACGATATTATTGAATTTATTATTTTAGCATTAAGGCCCAAATTGAAACTAGAAAATTATATCATTTTAGTGAGAATATATTATATAAAGAAATGATACTTTAATAGGCCACTACCTATGGGCAATTTTCCTAAATTATAAACCTTTTTAAATACTGTAACAATCTCTGCAATGGGAAGTTTTTTCCATCATTTTAATCATGCATTGATTCGTGTACATTTTGTTGTCCAATGCCGCGCAAAGGCAAAACATTTCGCATACTTAGCCTACGACACTATAAAAACAAATAAAATTAGCAAAGATTTCAGTATTTTTTCTCATATGTTCGGTATTTTCGCGGTGTCTATATGATGCATTTTTAACCGTTCGGTATTGTATTTCACACTTCAGCAAGAAGGGTTTTCCGCTTAAAGATGATCAAGATGTTGTTTACATAGAGAACCATAAAGGTAGGCTAATCCTATCACAACTGTAAAAAATAATTCGTTTATATTAGCAGTATGTGTGCGATGGCTTATTGTGAGAGAGCACACCCAGACAATTTTCACTACATGTAATGTTATTACCTAATATAGCAGTATGGGTATTCTAATGAATTGATAGTCTCCAATTTGTTCACTGATAAACACAAACAAGCATGAGGTTCATGCATATCACTTGCAAGTTCACAAATTATTAAAGATTTTTTTTAATAGAAAACACGTACTAGGCAAGACTCCAGCAAAACCATCAGCTCTTTCTATAACTTGATCTACTGATAGCGCGCAATCGACTAGTTGTCAAGGAGAGCAGACAAGGGATATATATTAGTACTCATTCCCATCATCCGTCACGTTTCCTTTGCGACAGACAATTAATCACCTGAAGCATTCATAACCAGTCAGCATTGACAAGTGCACTCACAATATTCCCAACTAGGAGTACAACGCCTGCATTGTCTGATCATTTGTTTTTTGGCCAGTGATTAGGTGGTAATATCAAATGGTACTGCATATTTATTAAAGAAAATAATCAACAACAAACCAAAACTGTTCAGATCTAAAGCTAAATGTATTACTGAACATTTAATCTAGATGTAAACTATTAAAATCATGCTCAACCTCAAACCAAAACCATCTTTTCAATGAAATCAGCTAGTACTTTTGTCAGGGATACAATTGAAAAAAGTTAAAGCTGTAATTACTGATGTTGACCGTCAAATTTAACATGTTAACAATCATTTTTTGTGGAAATCATATATACCTTTATATGAACCTTCTGATGATGATTGTTCCATATTTGCTGAAAATCTCTGAAAGAATAAAGATAAAACACAGATTAATAACTAAAAAAACCTTTTATAAAAACAGATGGAAACCCATTCCAACTTCAAAAAGAAAAAGAGAAAAAAAGTAGTATCCTCATAAAAGATAGAGGATAAGATAATTGATGGAAAACCCATTCCAACTTCCGACACATATAGAGTATTATGGGGTTAGGGTATCATGTCATAAAAATAGGAAAGTTGTTCATAATTTAGCAATAACTTTATATAAAACATTACACAAAGCGATATGTCGAAAATCAATAGGAAGAGAATGGTTTTCTACCTTGGGGATGATAACAATATTAGTGTGGTTGAGCCTGCAATGAATGGAGCCGGAACTAAAATCATTCTTGATCAACTTGACGACGTCGCGACCAACTGTGTTCCAGCATTTTCTATAGAAGCGTACGAGTACTCGAACTGGAAATATTGATGAGAGGCATCTCCGTGGAAACTTCACTTACAAACATTTTTGTAAAGTGACTAATTAGCAGGGATGTTTTATCTTTTCAAACCCTTTAACATAATATGATTTGAGTAGATGCAAATTGAAAGACAACAAATGAATCTCAAATAGAAGCAGAATTTTCAATAAAACTAAAAAATTGGTCAATTGAAATGTAAAGCACTAGAAATGTAGAACAACATAATAAGAATTGATCTTATATCATATACTTATAGTATGATCATCATATCTTGAACCTACTATTCATCTAATAGAAGTACTATAAGTGAAAGGAAATAGAAAAACAAAGAGAACCCCCAAAGTACTCAAGTTTCTTCCTCATAATAATTGAAATTAGATTCCCAAAAACTTAGTTAAGTTTCCTAGTAATAATATAAAACAGATATCCAACCCAAAACTCATTGAAGCCCTAACCCCTGCAATGATTCATCAATTTGCTGGAAACCCCTGTGTGAGATCAAGGGCAGCTAATTTTCTCCTCTTCACTGCATCATCCAATTTCAAACTTGGCTGCTCTCTAATTTTGTGGTGTCATATATTGGTAATCAATGCAGGAATTCTTATTTATAAATCTCAAGCAGACTTAATAAACTCATTTTCCAAGTGTCACTACCGGTAATGTTACTAACTAATATAGCAGTATGGGTATGCTAATGAATTGCCGAATTGTGAGCACATTTTACAACTACATTAATTACCACGTTATGTTTACATAACTAGTTGTAGTCACAATAATGGCCACATGGTAGATTGAATCGGTGGTGACATCCAGAGTCTTATCAAACTTTTAAGGGGTTATAGGCGAAGCACTAAATTCGGGTTGTAAAATGTTTTAGATAATATGCTTTAGGACATACTAATAAAAAAAACTATGTAATTTTTTTTTTTTGCATCAACTTGTTTCATTGTTCATTTACTACTTGTTAAAATGTACATTCTTGATTCTTCTATCTTTACTAACAAACTTCCCAATCAATCAAAAATGCAAAAAAAATTTGATGCAATAAAAAATCCTAAACATAGCTTGTATTTTTTATTGGATCTGTTTTCTTGCTTGTTTAGAAAGTTGTGGATGATCTACTAATTTTCTTGCTTGTGTTCTTGAAATATATACGGGTGTTATGCAATGTAGGTTGCATCATTAGCCGTTATATTGACTCTTTTTCTATTTTATACACTATGATTTTCTGAATTAAAAAAAAATATTTTCAAATAAAATACATTTCTTAGGAAAAAAATTAAAATTTGGTTGCTAATCCGATCAATTGTGTTGAGTATCGTAGCGTCAATAAAAAAATCCTTGATTTTTTAAGTTCATACGACAATATACATTCACAAATAAAGCGAATAATTGGATTTTTTTTTTTGTATGTTAAGCTCATGGAGCATCCAAAAAACCAACCCTAACTATAAACGGGTATATGGAATTGTTTGGGGTACTCATGGTTTTAAAAGATCTTAAACTAGAGAATGCCCCTGAGGGAGATGTTATTAGGGTGACTCAACCGAAACCATTGGAATTTTGAAAGATTTGTTGTGTTTACACAATAAAAATATTTTAAATAATGTTAGAGCTGGCGATTCTACAAAAAAAAAAAAAAAAAAAAAAAAAAATTCTAAGGGGGAAAGGGGAGAAATGCTTGGGTCGTATAAACATGATAGTGTATTATCTCTGGCAGCAGACATTTTGTTGTTGTTGGATGCTAAGTATTTTGACGTCACTCAAAATCTGGAACAATTTTTCATCATTTTCAATTAAAAACCTAAACAATTGTGAGATAATACTAAAAGTTCAAGTAAAACAAAATTAAGACATTTATAAACAATTACATGTGGATCCTTCTTCAAAATAAAATCAACCAAATTATAAAAGGAAAAGTTGGGTTCCCGAATTTTAAATCCTAGTTTCGCCACTATATGTATTTATCCAGTTATCATAATCATTTACATATGTATTTTTTGTTTATCTAAGAAAATTATATGCATTATATTTGATACATTTGTTAGGAAAAGGAGGAATTGACAAGAACACAATGTTCTCATCAATAATGTTCCCTCCAATGGCCTCAGGCCCAGCTCCTTGGAAACCATAGGTTTTACATTTCTTTAAGATCATTGTATTTAAGCGCTTCCCTTTCGAGATAAAATTTGGTGTCATCGTCAATTCTATGTATTTCTGGAACTACCTAGTTTTCATGAACATTCTTAATAAAAGGATTCTTATTCTATGAGCTTCATAATTTTGAACCTAAGAATGGTTGTTCTTCATGATCGGAAAGGCGAAAAAATACATCAACTACTAGTCACGCACAATTAGATTGGAATGATGCATCAACAGAATTTTGACCTTTACTCTAATGTCATGAGACCAAATCAAAAGAATCCAACCATAAATCATGAAGACCATACATTCTTTACTACATCTTGATGAAATATATCAATTTAAAGGGAGAAGACAATGTCATTGTACAAGTTATGAGTACATTGAGTAGTGTAGTGTCTTTATGTTTGTGAGGTCAAGAAGGAAGAACAAACAACCATGCATATTTGACGTTTCTAGAGAAGAACAACGAAATAACCATCATTCTTATCCTAGTGCAACTAGACCACCTCCTGGTTTACAATTTTCTACTACATTCATTCTTGTTTGTAAAATAATGTGGAAAATCTGGCCATCGTGCTCTTGAATGCAGATATTGTTAGATTTTTCTTATTATAATACACATACACTACAACACCTTATTGCTATGTCAAAACCGTCTTCTAGTTCCCAGATCTCTGAAAGAAAAACCTAATTTTCTTCAGAGAATACACGTGTTGTCTAGGTTATCATGATTAATATTAGGATTTACGACTTCAATGAAACTTTATCGTTGTTACACGACAACTTTGGGTTTAACTATTTTTTTTCCTTCCTTCAAGTAGTCTACTAGCTTATTATTGTCATTATGATAACTTATAATGTGCTTTTACTGAGGATTTATTTTTAGTGGAAACTTGTTCATTTGCAGAGACATAGTCAAAGATGATCATCGAGAATTTTTAATTCCCACGTGACGTAGATCCAAACAATTTTATTTGAAATCCATGGGTACTGGTTACGATGTGATTGTGATGTTTCAGGCTTGTGACTCCTTTTTAATGGAAAATTGAAATTTGGAGAATAAAAAACCTATATTAAAAATTGAAAAATGGTTGGATATGAAATCAAACGCCATTCGACAAAATGGATTTCCTCTTTGAACTAAATGTATTTAATACTTTTAGTATATTTTATTAGCTTTAGGAGATCTCACCATTTAATTGTGTTTTTTAGTTGATTTACTTGAATAATATGCGCAAAAAAAATTCCGGTTATTAAAAATCAGCATCAAACATTAACGTTGTAGTTATATCAATCTAAAGTATTGAGATAAACAATTCCATGGAAAGAGCCTTTACATGAAAATAGTTCTCGGGGGCAAAAAGATTATATAAAAAGAACACGTAATTGAGTTAGAGATATGGATTTTTATCACGGTTATTTAGCACACTGGCCCAAGTCAAGACCGATAAAAAATGTTATTTTAGCGAAATTATTAATTTATCGCGGATTAATTTATTAAAATTTTACCGTAGTTTTTCTCTCTATTTAAAATCCATTGCATCATCATCATCCAATCCGTGAATCTGTGCATCCAAATATCCAATGCAAATCCGTTGGATGCTAGATTTCATAGGGGTGAGGCTAACATAGGTCCAATCTGAACCGTGCTCATCCTTACACCCAGTTCCTTTTTCATGCCATAGCCCATTCAACTGCTGACTGTAGTGGGAGGCTGGGCCTTTGAGCATTTATCACTCAGAATTTCAAAGGCAAAGGGGAGAAGGGGATATATAATCTAGCATTTGTCAAGCAATGTCACAAGCACAACAGAAAAATCCTAGACACTTTGAAAAGTAATGTAGCTAGGAAAAATTAAACGTCATCCCAATGGCTGTGATTCTGTACGTAGTAAGTTTTTGGACAACTGATTTTTGGATCAGGCTTATTCAACATCAAGCACAAAACAGTCTAAACATTTTAATTTGAATAAACGCTACAATAAAACTGGGGTGTTAAAATATCTTCAAAACCGTGGCTAATACTTGTCCGCAATTTTAAATAAACATAGTAAAATCAAATCGAGCTTGTGAAAATTTCCTTTCCAGTGAATATGCAAGCATGATGGGCTTCAGGATGTGCTTACAGGCTACAAGTACACGGAGCCAACACTTGCAGGTAATTGCGCAGGTTTGGTTGCTGCGCCTGCTCTAGTCGCTTTATCATGGTGAAGTGAATAACACAATATATGTTCTCTGCAGTACCACCAATGTCCCTCAAATAGGTCCAGGCCCAGCTCCTTGGAAACCATAGGCTTGAATAAACAAGTTTTACTTTTACATTGTGTTTTTACTTTTGCATTGTGTTTTTACTTTTACATTGTGTTTAATTTGTTTCCTTTCCAGATTTAATTCGGCGTGAATTTTATGCACTTCCGGGATTAAATTCCATGAAAAATTCTTAATAATATAGTTGTTCAAGGATTCTTAACCCATGGTGTTTATTGATTTGAATCATTTATTTTTACTAGTGATGCCACATGTGCGATGCACATGCTTGAATTTTGCTCTTTTAACAATACCAAATTTGATAACAATGATATTTTTTTCGTAAAATAACATTTAATATTCTTATTTGTACTCATTACGTAGGTATTTCAAAGAGCTTTCCAAATATGTTAATTTTACAAAAATCCGATGTGTATTTCGAAAGATATCAAGTTTTTTAAAAAATTGATATATTTTTAAAACAATGACATTTATGTAAATATGTGAATATATAAGGTTGTTTATGTAAGTATTGATTCAATGTACACTTTCACCCCTATGAATACATATGTATAATAGTGGTTGATATTTAAGGTCATATTAGTAATATCAAGGTTACACTAAGTTATTTTGTCATTTTGTGACAAACCAAAATAGCTCTTTTCTTAAGATAAGCAAACTCAGTTGTTAAATAAAAATCGCGGTCTGCTTAAACTGTCAACTACAACATACATTTAAGTGTACTCACAAATAGATGTCGCACTTTGAGTCATTTGATGCGGATTCCAAACCTGTCATTTGATGATCCACCATTTCCTTTTCCTGCGACCAAGTCATCCAAGAAATAAACCCTTTGCATCTCGGACTAATATTGAATAATTTGTATGTACCTGTAGATTTCGAATTACTTACCCGAATGTTTTGGAGAATTAATTGATGATCATCTGGTTTGGTCTGCATTGTTTCATTAAGACTACTTGTCTTGAGCTTCAAGAGTTGAGACATTGTCTTCGCTCGAAATGTAAAACTCTGAGGCTTACCACAGAATGCAGCAACTTCACCCAAAATATCTCCGGTTACTAGTGTCTTTGTCGTCTGTTCTTTCCCCTCCTCACAATTTATAACCTCGACTTCTCCTGACATGATGATGTAAATAATTTCAGGCGCTTCGTATTTAGTAATTACATCTTCCCCCGGAGGGATATATTCCGCTCTCATCTTTGCAACCAGGAGTAAGAGTGTTTCCGTTGATATATATTTGAAAAGGTAAACATTTTGCACTGCTGGTAAAAAAAGATGCTCGCAAATGCTCTTGCAAATTGGATTTGGTAACTCATCCATTATTCTTTGTTGGGTTAAATTCTCAGCCGTAAACCGAAAGCACATAAATGTCAGTATCTGCTCCTTCAAACTCTTTGGTAATTGATTCCGAGAAGCAAATTCCGAAGCCGATTGAATTCTATTTCGCTGCATTATTAAGAAAGAAAATGAACAAATTGCACTATCGTACATCATAGTGCGAGAATGTGAATAAACAAACCAGCTGTAATGAAGTACAGTGACGAACTTACGAAATCCATAGTTGTGCGTGTTCCTTCGAGGATTAAGGTGCTTATGTTCCCGATTAAGTAAGCATTAAGACCAAGGTTAAACATCATGTAAACAATGTTGAAGGTCATTTCTCGACTGTTCATAGAATGGACATCCCCATAACCAACTGAAGTCATGGTGCTCATGGACCAGTAAATAGAAGCAACATAGCGGTCCAGCACATGCCCTTCTCTGAAATTAGGATTTACTGAACCAATCCATGTTTTACCCGAGTGTGGATATGTATCGGCTAATATGTAATAGAGGCATCCAGCTATGTGCGAGAAAAATAATGTCACCTACAAGTATACATGCTGAATAAGACGAGTTTAACGCAACTAATTATGACATAATTGAATCTAAATGGTATCAAAACTATAAAGCAGCATTACTTACCAGTACGAGTTTAATGCATCTAATCAAGACATAATTGAATCTAATGTCCTTCTCAAGTCTGAAAAAGGTAACGCAACACATTAAACTCCAACCGTAAAATCGTTCTCTGACTACCATAAAAAAAACCCTTCTTTGTGATATGTAACTTAATTACCACACGACGAGGCCATATAGAAAGGGAATAATCGAGAATTCAAGGGTGAATCAGCTTGTTTTAATGTTTAGTAGGAGTTCAAACCTTCTAAAGAGTTGTGTGACTTTTCTTAAACGCCAGAATCTTAGCATTCCAAATACGGATTGATAAAATAGGCCTAGTTCATGTCTATCTGTACACATGTAAACTATCAGCCCAAACGGCACTGTTGATGCGATATCCATCAGAAACCAAGTTTTCAAGTACCTGCAGACATCACGATCAAACACATATGTATGAAAATCCAAGTGATACATTACAAATACATGATCAATCAGTGAAATGTCACAAAATCACTACGAGTACCTTAAAGCTATTTTTCTCGCGTCCCAGACTAATAACTGAGTATTAGGATCAAAGTAAGCCACGAAGAAAGTAAGTATGATCTCAATGGAGAAAAAGGCATCAACAATATACTCTGATATATACAATAGTCTTTTGAGTGTTGCATGTGGAGACGACTTGTTCATGAATGCCAGTTCGAACGGGTACACCCATACAGAATATGCAACTAAAATCGCCATTAACGTCTCCCAGCATCTGAATACATTCATATGGCAATCTTATCACAATAGATATGTAACAAACATCTAAATATGCATGTGGCCATGCTATTACAATCAACAAAAAAGAAATGATATTTAGTACTTTTTGAAAGGATCGATGGGGATAATAATTACCTGTATCTACAATCAACTGGTGTGATAGTTCTCTTGCCATTGTACTTGATTGGTTGATTGTTATGAACATAAGTACTGCTAGAAGGAACATTTTGTGGAGGATTTACGAGGTTAGACAGTTTGCAAATATCGAGTGCTGTTGACGAAGACAAACCTTCTTCCAGTTGGTAGTTTTTGTTCACGCAGCATTTCATCATCTTGTCAGTACATACGATATCTTCTTCAGTTCTTCGATTCTTGGACTTCATAACTTTGTTCATTCATGTTGAAATTCTTATCTTTATATATTTAGTTTGTTTTCTTTTTCAGGAAAGCTTATTTATGCAATAAGAAATTCAAGGAATATGCTGATTTTTGTAAACCATAATTTAGGCAAGTGTAATATGCATGTTAACTGTTAAGTGAGAAAGTTTTAGTTTATTTCCAAAGGCAGGGACTAAATGCAACCCCGTTCAAACTAAATGCAACCTTCTCTTCTAAAATGTAGCAGCTAATGAGTGAGAAGATGATTATCATATGCTTTCTCCTTTTATATAAGCATTACCAACTCCATGCTAGAGCATTTATTCCTTCACTGCAAGATTGCTTTCCAAGTTTGGTCAATACTGTTTCCTGGTAAATGTTGGTCCTGGGCAGTTCCTAGATCGATGAAAAGTTTAGCTTACAGTTGGCATCACACAAACTTCTCGAGTCATTCCAGTGGCAATCGTCTGGGTAATTTCGAGAAAAAGAAACTGCTGCATATTTGATGAGAAGTATAAATATAAGACTGACACGGAGTTGGGTATTGATGCAAAGTCATTAGTATTAGCTTGGGCATGGGCATCAGCTGCCCGAAAGCTAATTCCTGAGATTGTAATTTTTCTCTTTTACTCGTAAATCCCTTTTGTTAATTCTTCTATCTGTATTATTACTTCTTTTTCTTTTCATAATAAAAATAAACTCCTGCTCAGAGCATCATTTCATTTGTACAGCCTACGTTGCATTACTAGATACGCCAAAGCCCCCTCCATTTGTTGTTTTTCTCCATTTGTTAATTGTCCCCCTCCATTCGTTGTTTTTCTTGTTTATTTTTCTTTAATAATAGTTTCTCCCCCATTAACTAGTTGGAAGCCTAACAAGCTAAGCTCCAACAACGTACTACTACATTAATTGAATATGTTGCCGTGTTAGCCTACCAGCGAGCCTCATGGGTAACCTAGCCAAGGGAGCCGAAGCGAATGGGAGGCTGAAATTGTGTCATAAAGGGAGCAGACTAACTCTACCTTCCATGTTAATTCTTGTAATATTACGCCATTGGGGACTCAAACCTGGGACCTCTTAAAGCACATGAAACCATGGGAAACGGGGATAACCAGCTGCGCTATGTGCCCGTTTTAAATAATATAGATATGCCAAAGCCCGTGATGTGGTGGGTTTGGTCTCATAGGAAATTTACAAAAAAAGTACTACTATGTTTCAGATTTCCATGCTTACGGCATTTGGACACGTGGAATGTATTTTGAGTCCTTCGTAATAGCACATGTTTCAATCCATAAACACCACCTTATTCATGGCATTACCACGCATAATTAAATAGTCCATCTCCATCTTAAAATTCATCTTAGGACGATACCTTGGCACAAATGACCAATCCTAGCTATTCTCTGATTGGATCAGACAAAGATGTAGATATCCATCCAAATGATCGTCCTTGTTTCGCCCAGTCAGTACTACAGTACATTTGAGTTATTGATGTAGCCTACCTACACCCCTAAACATGGTCACATGTACCATAAAGCATATGTAAGTTAGCAGCTTAGGGTGCCACCAAAATTAGGATGGTACCTCTACGGCTTTGCCTGTTAGTGTAGTTTTTTTGACACTTATCCTACATTTATCATTCCCAAGAAAAACCCGTGAATGATGGATTAATACCAAGGCAAGGTGGAATATCAAACAACTTAATCGTGTCATTTTTAGGGGCAATTCCGAAAAAATTAGGGACGACTTTTTTATTCCCAACCAATAGACAAGGTTAAGGGATGTCCAAAAGGATAGTAGAATACGTTAATGCCCTTCCATAATCGGAAGTTATTTTTGAACCGATTGTTGAGAGTAAATCGGTAGTTAAGAAACGCACAAAGACTACCGATTGATATGAATTTGTGCTAATTGCGTATTTGGGGCTACTATTAATAGGAAGTTAATGATAAATTCATTTACTACCGATTATAGGCTTAACCAAAATTCAAAAAAAAAAAAAGGAATTTTGTAAAATCTCATTTTGGGGCTACTATATATTCGGTAGTTATATGAACTATTTTGACTACCGAATATGGTTGAATATTTGCAAAGAGAGCCACTGTATAATCGGAAGTCAGGATTTTACCTCATTTACTACCGATTATAGGCTCAACCAAAATTCAAAAAATAGATGATTTTGGAAAAATCTCATTTTGGGGCTACTCTATATTCGGTAGTTATATGAACTATCTTGACTACCGATTATGGTAAGATATTTGCAAAGAGAGCCACTACATAATCGGAAGTCAGGATAACTTCATTTACTACCGATTATAGGCTCAACCAAAATTCAAAAAATAGAGGATTTTTGCAAAATCTCATATTGGGGCAACTTTATATTCGGGAGTTATATGAACTATCTTAACTACCGATTATGATAGGATTTCGGTAAAGAGGTCTACTTTATAATCGGAAGTCAGGATACCTTTATTTACTACCGATTATAGGATAATCAAAATTCAAAAGATAGAGAATTTTTTCAAAATCTCATTTTGGGGCTACTCTATATTCGAGAGTTAAATAACCTAAATTCACTACCGATTATGGTAGCATTTTAGCCAAAGGTCTACTTTAATCGGGAGTCAAGATAACTTTATTTACTACTGATTATAGGATAATCAAAATTCAAAAGATAGAGGATTTTATTTTGGGGATACTTTACATACGGAAGTTATATAAACTAAATTGACTCCCGATTGTGGATTAACTTCCCAATTGTAAAGTTATCTGCCGATTGTAAAGGGTAGTTTGGCCATTAAAAAAAAAACGAGAGATAAGGGATGGCTACATTTTACGTTCGGGTGACCTTTTTTGTCTTTTTGTGTCGCCCCTAAAAATGCTAGGAACTTAATCACTATGTTCATTTCTACTATTTATTTCTTTTTCTTTTTGAAGCATCAAATGTTATTAAGTCTAAGTAGCGATTTCAGGGGAGTATGATTTACCTGAAGAGTCATCCATTACAATTTGGTTAATGCAATATGGGGTTCTGTGATCCCATATCCTGACATGCTGGTATCCGCAATAAAATTCGCTAGACCGTCCACCACTTGATTTTCTTTTGTATAGTTATGATGCACTGTGTGATTTGGCTCACACTCAGCTTGATTTTTCCGTGATCATTCCCAGAATGTAGGTGGTTCTGCATCTGAAGTTAAAAATCGAAATAGGTTTCCTGAATCAGCTTCGAATTGAACTTTTAGGCAGTTCCCTTCCCTTGCTGTCTTCAGTAGTATCTTAAAAGCCATCTATAAGCACCGCACTATATCACAACTCTAGCAGTTATCATAATAATGTCGCATGCTTATATTTACATTGATTAACTACCCTGGTTTTGAGTTTCACATGTACACGATAAAGTCTAAATTCATGGCCGGAGACAAAGTGCAACCTTTTCTTTTGAAATAAATAAATCTAACTTCAAATTCTTCGATGGTGTTTGCAACAAATTAACCATGCCGAATAAAAAACTTCCAACCAAAAATAATGGACCTGGTTGGAGTATTCCTTAAAACATCAGTAGAACACCACAACATTAAGACAAAATATTCCGTAACCCTACATTCATTTTTCCTTCTTTGAAAAAATCTTTTATCACAAGATTGCTTGTTGAGTCTAATTTGTGAATTCCTCCCACAATCTCATACTTGTATGGAGAATTCAAGCATTATGTCTTCTGATGGAAAAGATGTTAATATGATTGTTAAGCCGTCAATCATGAAGGAAAAAGTTAAATCTCATGTACCTTCATCTTTGAAAAGAAAGTGGAGGAATGTTAGAAAACAAGGAGTTGTTCCTTCTAATCAACAGAGTTCTCTGGGTTCTTGAAGAGTTGAAGGAAACAAGAAAGGAGATTCAGGAAATAAAGGCTATTGTTTTTAGGACTCTCGAAATTCAGAAGGCCCTGGTTTGGCATCAGTCTAGAAGGTTTGTTGGAATTGACTCCTTTCTTCATGAACCTTATGTTCCAATGGCTGTTGACAACAAGGAGTTCGGGGACGATAAAGAATTTTTTAGAGGCCTTAATGTCTAGGAAACTTCTTATGAGAATTTATTTTTGTGTTTTAAGAAGGATAACTAGGGTTTGGAATAGAAATTATTGTGAGTACACATAGCTATTTCCAACGTTTTTCATCTTGCAATGTTTTTAGATTTATTTATTTAAATTCTAAAGTTTATTTGGAAGATGATTTTGCAGTATTAATCTTTATGGTTTCATATATTGCAACCTGTTATGGGATATGTGTGTTTGCGTCCGTGAACTATGATTGTCCCATACATGAAAAAAGTTAAGCGAATTATGCCATTATGCAAATATTGTGGGAGATAGGATGAACTTTTGTCTACAAAGATTAAAGTCTATTATATGTCTCTATGCAAATAGTGATGAAAGATAGAATGAATCTTTGCTTATTCTGCAGTATTGGTCTTTCCCTGATCCACATTTTTGTGTAAATACTGTGCGGCTACGTAAGTTCTCTTATGTGAGCATTTCCGATTAAATTAATCATGGGTTCTCTTGTAGTTAATTTAATTGAGTATTTTGGATATAAATTCATATTTCGTGTGATTTGTTAATGCCCAAAGAAATCCTTCTTTTCTTGTGAAAGTAAGGTCGCTCTTGTTGTTCTTTCGGGAATGACATTTTATGGGGGAGAGTTCTTAATTTAACTTGTGCTTAATTGCCAAATCTTTGTGGGGAGTGCGGCTGTGGAATATTGTAGGAGTTATCTTGTATCTTTATAAACTCATTGATGCATGCATTTAGTTTCGGTTATATGATTGCATCTAAACAAGTTGATATGTTGTTTTATTTTGGTCATGAAGAATCTCCATGAGAATTTCATTAGGATCCCACTAGTTTTCGTACCTTTGCCAATTTTTATTGACAAAAAGGGGTAGAATTAATGTGTAGTTCACACTACAAATACATATGGTTTACGGATCATTATGTAAGGGGGAGTGGTTTTCATGTGAGATGAAGTATTGACTAAGGGGGGGTGATACATATATATCACCCATAGTATTGTTGTCAAAGTTGTGATACAATTGGACTTTGATGTTGTGTAATAATACTATGACACTGTATAACAATGATTGAGAGCAACTGTTTTCTCATTGTTATAGCTACGGATCTTCAACAACATTGATGCTGAGTTGAACACATTCAGAATCACTGCAGTACTTGGAAGTGATGAAGATTTCGAGTAATGTTGAAGAACCAAGGAGATCAAGCATTTGGATGAGAATCTACAAAGTTTATTTATTTTGTAATCCATATGTATTGATAGTTTTGTCAATAAAATTGACAAAGGGGGAGATTGTTAGAGCACGGCTTGGTCGAACTCGCAAGCGTTGCTATCTCAAGCTTGTTTGTCAAGTTTATTTGCCAAAACTATAAGTCTTGATTTTTAGTCTACTTATAGCTAAGTCTCGGATTAGGATATAAAGTGTAGTTGAGCATTAGACTTCACGGCTTTCATCGATTGAAGACGAAGAAATACTAAGGGGAGCTTGTGGAACTTCATCAACAAAAGGTATGTGGAGACTTGAACTCATCTATCACTCAAAAGTCTATCTACTCTATATCCTATTTGAGACAAAAGTCGTATAGCTATATAGACTTCAATTATACACATTTGATATTTCGAGATGAGTTTAACTAGATTACATATTTCTCGAAATATGTGTTGGTAAGCTTTCGCTTTAACCAAGTTCATCTTATATTCATGACGAAGGTCAAAAGCTGATCATGTGAAAATCTCCTGGTAACATCTCACATGATTTGTATGAGACAGTCATTTGATGTAGACTCGAAATGTTTCGTTTTGATCATTCGATCACTTGAAAATTGCTTTGAAGCTAATAGTTTGTGTGAGACAGCTATTCCCGTCTTCCGAGAATGTTTCAATGGTTGACATGAGAGTTTATAAAAATTGGATTTTAGCATAGTATGCGTACTTGCATATATGTGATCCATGTCCGGGAACCATGGTATGCATACCCGTAGGCGTACTTGTTGGTTTAGTGAAAGTCCCGGGACCTTGTACATATACCGGTACGCGTACTGGCGTAAGGTTCAGGTCCGGGAATTTCTGCTAAGTTTGGAGGTATGCGTACCCGTTTGCATACCTAAGTGGATGATGTTCTAAAATCGGTTTGTTCATGAACTAATACATTTATATAATAAGGAATGCAATCTTTTGCAAACCGTGGCTATAATGTTCATGACTTGATTCGAGTGAATCAAAATCGATTTTGCTTCAATTGTGCCTTGTATACTTCTATGAGAATATAAACAATTGAACAACTCTAGAACTAGTTTCATTTGAGTCATTTGAACTAGTTATGGTTATGATGAATGAGGTTGATATGAAAGTGTTCATATGGCTAACTTTGGTTAACTATTGTTGAGCCAACAAGGTGTACACGTTTAGGTACGGTTACTCATATCTAAATAAAGGTACATTTCATTTGTGTGTAACAAGCTAAGTTCGATCTAACAGTTGAAAGATATTAGCTTGAGTCTAATCAGGTTTTCATCTAACGGTGAATATTGAATGCTTTGTTACCAAGGTAATATTGATTGCAAACCCTGATTTGAAGACTATATAAAGGGGAACTTTAGCAACCGGGAAACCTAATCCCCACACCTTCTGTGTGATACTAGTTGCGACTAGATTCGATTCTCCTTTAACCTTAGGTTTTTCACGAAACCCTATAGGTTAACGACTTGAAGACTTCATTGGGATTGTGAAGCCAGACCCAACTATTTTTTCCGTAGTTGCGTGATCTGATCTTGTTGTTTCTATCATATTGAGTACAATTGTAAAATTGGATCGAGATTAATTTCTCCGATAGGCAAGATAAAAAAGTAGTCACAAACATCTTCGTCTCATCGTTTGTGATTCCGCAATATCTTGTTTCGTTACCATACGATTAAGATTATTGTGAGGTGATTGATATTTCTAGGCTGTTCTTCGGGAATATAAGTCAGGTATATCAATTGGTTCATGTTCACCTTGACTTATCAAAAGTCGGAACAAAACTCATAGGTTTCTGTGGGAGACAGATTTATCTATACAATAGACTTTTCTGTGTGAGATAGATTTTTTATCAAGTCTTCGACTTTGGGTCGTAGCAACTCTTAGTTGTGGGTGAGATCAACTAAGGGAATTAAGTACGTAGAGTCCTGCTGGGATTCAGAGACGTAAGTAGCGCAACTGTACCTTGATCAATGTGAGATTGGTTAGGGCTCAACGACATTCCAGTACGAAGTTAACTTGGAGTAAGCTAGTGTCTGTAGCGGATTAATACAGTGTGTTGTTCAAATCTGGACTAGGTCCCGCGGTTTTTCTGCATTTGCGGTTTCCTCGTTAACAAAATTTCTGGTGTCTGTGTTATTTCTTTTTCGCATTATATTTTGTTATATGAAAGAAATATCATAGGTTGTGCGTAAGTTCAATTAATTGTGAATCTAATCTTTGGTTGTTGATTAAATTGATTGACACTTGGATATTGGTTTTTGATACCGTCCAAGTTATTTCTTATATTCAATCGGGATCGCAAATTCTTATTTATTTGATTGCGGATTGAATTGAGAATTGAGATACAACTCTTGGATATATTTCCATTGATTGAGTCTGACTATCTAGTTGATTCTCTTGGAATTATATCGGAGTTGTCCATACATATTGCTAGGAGAAATATTGGGTGCGGTTGTTAGACCCCCGCTTTTTTAAATTTAATTAATTGAGTTTTCTGGATACAAATTCATGTTTCATGTGATTTGTTAATGTCCAAAGAAATCCTTCTTTTCTTATAAAAGTAAGATCGCTCTTTTTGTTCTTTCGGTAATGACATTTTATAGGGGAGAGTTCTTAATTGAACTTGTGCTTAATTGCCAAATCTTTGTGGGGGAGTGCAGCTGTGGAATATTGTAGGAGTTTTCTTGTATCTTTATAAACTCCTTGATGAATACACTAAGTTTCGACTATGTGAAATCATCGAAACAAAGTTGATATGTTCTCTTTTAGTCATGAAGTATCTCTATGAGAATTTCATTATGATCCACTAGTTTTCGTACCTTTGCCAATTTATATTGACAAAAAAGGGGGAGAATTATGTGTAGTTCACACTACAAATACATATGGTTTACGGATTATTATGTAAAGGGGAGTGGTTTTCATGTGAGATGAAGTATTGACTAAGGGGGAGTGATACATATCACCATAGTATTGTTGTCAAAGTTGTGATACAATTGGACTTTGATGCTGTGTAATAATACCATGACACTATATAACAATGATTGAGTGCTACTGTTTTCTCATTGTTATAGCTACGGATCTTCAACAACATTGATGCTGAGTTGAACACGTTCAGAATCACTGGAGTACTTGGAAGTGACGAAGATTCCGAGTAATGTTTAAGAACCAAGGAAATCAAGCATTTGGATGAGAAGGTACAAAGTTTATTTATTTTGTAATCCATATGTATTGATAGTTTTGTCACTAAAATTGACAAAGGGGGAGATTGTTAGAGCACTAAAATAATTGTCTTAAATTTGAACATGACAATTTAATAACCTCTTTATTAGGAAGTCTATCGGTTAAACCCACCAAGCGTTGGCAAGTCAATTTTGGTTGTCACATGTTAGTTCCAAAAATCGAAGTTGCTTGATTTGATTACTAGAGTCAACTATGTTAGGGTAGAGATAAGATTAACAATTGAAGAGACGTCGCAAGGGATCTTACCTTTAGAGGGGGATCCCTATCTCAGATTAATTTCTTTACTCCATTCTCATATTCATTTTGAAAAGAAGAAGGAATACATCAGCGAAATAAGATACTTGTTGTTTTTGTTTTAAAAAACGAATTTTGAAGAGAAAAAATGCTTTTAAGAAACATATCTAGTTTTTTTTTTTTTTTAATCATAAGCTTAAAAGAAAGCTAAGAGTCTTCCTCAACATTTGGCGGAAGCCAGATATGAGGTCTAGAACAAAACATAGAAGTAGACTTTACCTTAGCCCAATGAACAAAGGTATACGCAACATCATTAAAAATTATAGGATGAAATGAGAAAATACAAGCCACCCGGCTAGAACTAAAAAGTGAAATGTCTTTGAAAAAAACATCTTTCGTTGGTTGCCTTCAAAAATTCTTGTCGAAAATTGGTCAACCAGATCCTTGGCATCACTTTCCACAATGACATAAGTGAGTCGCAACTCCATTGCCTTATTCAAGACAGCTTGAATTACTCTAGTTTCAGCTTCTTCTGGAAAGCGGACTTCAAACGTTATGGCACCGCAAAAAGAACATCAAACTGGTCGTCTAGCATACATGTTTTCTTGTATTAAAAGTTTTTAAGAGGCTAAACAGTTTTCTTAAATTTCTTATTCAATTTTTTACCTTTTCAATAGAGGACAAATGATAGATTTGTTATGCAAGAGAATTTTCTTTTTATGTAAATGTGCCATGCATCAAAGTACATTACATATTTTTATTAAACTAAGTAGTTGAAACCGAATTGAAAGAGACATAAAATTGACAAATAAACGAAATTTATCCTGGATAGTTCGAGGCCTAGCCATTTTGTTTGAGACCTATCCAAATTTTTCTCTCACCTAGATGAGAGAATAAGGGGTGTCTTAAAGGGGTGAAACTAATAACTTACCCTATATTAAAAACTAAACCTAACTCCAATACTTCTAATCTATTTCTTTTTCTCTCAAAAAAGATTAAAAATTGGAAATTCTTCTATTAATTTCAAACCAAGTTTCTTTTCGAATCAATATTTTTAGATTTTATATAAAACTTATGGGTTCAAGAACAATCGGACAATATAGACACGAACGATGACCGGTTGTTCTTGAGTTCATCTCGGGTTTACAATTTTCTAGGTCCAACAACAATTGGCTAATATAGACATGAATGACGATTAATTATTCTTGAAGTTATTCGTGGTTGAAAAACATCAACATGACTAATGTGAAGGTTCTTATCGCCCGATTATAGCTTTGAGAAAATACCCATATTTTGTTGGCTTTTTATTCTACAATTGCCAGATATGCGTATAAACATTCGTCGATTACTAACGTTTTGTGGACATGCTAGATCACATAATGGGTATGATTTCATGCTCATTCTAAAAAAGTTTTATGTATAATCGAACTGAAAATGATCATGAAATGAGGCTCATTTTTAAATCGAGTATGATCATATATATAGAATGAGTATGATTCGGTACCCATTCTCAGAGTGTGATTCATACTCGATCTGAGAATGAGTATGAAATCATGCTCATTCTTAACTCGAGTATGGATTTGGAAACAGACATGGTGGCCTATTATGCTTGAAGTTTTTCAACATCAATACATAAACGGTCGACATGGAACCTCATATCAACCTATTCCGTGTAGCGAATTGTCATTTTCTTATGTTCGTTTTTTAGGATACGATCATACCGATCGATTCTAAAGTGTCAATTTATGAAATAGGTTGATAGGGACAACCATATATGTTGATTTCTCGTGTTCTTCGTAAATGAAAAACATCAAATCAGAAATGGAATGTGAGTGCCATCGTATTCACCGATTCTAGTTTGATGGTTTTAAATAAAATGATTGAATATTCTCAAATTAACAAGGGACATAGACAAATTAGTCATTAACTAAAACAATTGAACAATGGATTTTGATTTTACTTTGGATTTTGATTTTACTTCAGAATGATTTGATTTGAACTTTTAGTGATGTAGCTTAGATAAAATGTGTAGGCCTCAAATATACTAGGAAAATTATCTAGTTGTGTACTTGATATCCCTTTGCAACTCTTGTGCTAGTCATTTTTTTTTTTTTGGTTGATTTTCAAATTATAGTTGTATACGAGTTTAATGCTAGGATGAAGTTAATTTACTTCCTTTCCAAAATTAGTTGCAATACTTGATTGAAATGTACTTTGACAGTTGACACCATGAGCTCTTGTGATTCCGCTGATCAAATATCATGTTGCATGCAGGATTGCATGAATTCTCAAGCGAAACCAAGCAATCTTACCACATTGGCTAAATTATTATGACATGGAAAGAGAGATAATATCTCTCTAAAAGAGGAAACAAAAGTTGTAGTGTTTTGTGTGAAAATTCTCTGAAGGCACAAGTTGCAAAATCAGGGAAAACTCCTGTATAGACTAATTTTGTCTAATTATCTTGATTATTGCATTTCCAAATGTAATATGTACCACAATATGCATGTTTCATGTCAAGAAACTATCTCAATTAACACGAAACTTCGTCGGAAACATAAAAGGAAAGTATTCTATCAACTATATTGCTGTTGAAGGGTTAATGCATGCTCCTCATAATTGCTCTCTTGAAGAAAGTGACATGTTAATTTTTTTTTTCGAAATTCACGATAGATTTTTCCGTGTAATTTCATAGCTATTTTCCTCTAAATTTATTTTGCTTATATTGTTTCTCTCATAAATACTTTATGCATTTTAGTATCAAAAATGTTTCTAGATGCTACGAGAGTTCACCACTAACTTGTAGTAAAACAAGGGCGAAATTTTCTTGATAATGGATATAAAAAATTATTTCAATTTGTAAGAGCCCAACCCAA
Organism: Papaver atlanticum; assembly: GCA_023531105.1. Taxonomy (NCBI): domain Eukaryota; kingdom Viridiplantae; phylum Streptophyta; class Magnoliopsida; order Ranunculales; family Papaveraceae; genus Papaver; species Papaver atlanticum. The sequence continues at coordinate 2,169,843 of JAJJMB010003142.1, read as the reverse complement.
GAAATAAGAGTTTTGTAGCTTTAATCGATTTTCGATTTGGAAGATCTTTCCTTAAGAAAGAAACACTAGGTGTTTCCTATTCGGCACAGATTTCAAAATCTAATTGATTTCCGAAAGGAGGTCTAATATTTATATGAAAATGAGAGGGTACTTGGTAAACCATTAACTTCTGCATTCATGAACATGTACGGATAATTCCTAGTACAATTAATAAGTATTGATGAATAGAAAAAATCTTCGTACATGATTTTAAAACAAGTTCCTTGGATGATCTTAAAAAAATCAATATCCAATAAAATCCTAGTATGTACCCAGACTATACATGAACCAATCGGCCAAAGTAAATCATTAAGTTAAAGAAGAATACAAGTGCTTACGTGGTTCGTCATTGAAAACCTAGCTACATCCACGAGGTTTGAGAAAATAATTTCAGTATGATTTGAGAGTGTTATATAAGCGTTAGTCCGTCTAATCTAACATTCATCGAATCTCACTGCCCCAAAAACCATATTGAAACGATTTTCCCTTTCATAGTTCGTCAAGGTTTTTATCGCATGAACAATTTAAGCCTCCTTGGCCAACAAAAACTTATGGTTAAGATGGTATCACTATCAACTATCAACTACTAATTGGCTAGATTTGGAGTAACCAAATTAGGGTTAAGATGGTATCAACTATCAACTAATTGTCTAGGTTTTGGACTAACCAAATTTGTCCACCTCTAGTAGCTTTGTGCCACTTTAAAGAAGAGATGGGCTTGGTTTGGGAGTGGGCGTGCTACTTGGGTTCTATTATATTAGGGTTAGAGTTTATAAAGAGGTTCTCTTTCTTTTTCCAAACCTCTTGTTAGCCCCTTATTCGGAGAGAAAGAGAGACTAGTTTTAGGGTTTTCGTGAAGAACAGCAGCCATGGTTCTCAAGTAAGATTTCTTCATCATTCTCTATAAATTCTTCTCCGTTAATATTACTGCTAGATCTCACTATTCAGATTGTTAGTCTTCAATCTTTGTTTTCTTTTTTCTCAGAAATCATTTTAGGGTTTGTTATCTCGATCTCAAACGAAACTGTGGAAATCTTAATCTGTGTAGAACTTGTTATGTAATCTCAATTGAAACTTTAGAAATCTGTAATCTGTGTAGAAATTGTTGTATATTGTTTTTGAAGGTTAGTCTATGTTTAGATTGATAGATTTGGATAGTCTTGATTTTCGAAGGTCAGTCCATGACTAGGGTTAGGGTTGTTGAGTAATAGATGCAGATATGCTTGATTGATTTATTTTCAATGGCTCACTACTGTTAGAATCTGCTATTTAGATTGATAGAGATAAGGGATTTTGGTTGGTGTTGATATTTATACTGTTGTGGATTTACAGGACTGAACTTTGTCGATTCAGTGGTGCAAAGATTTACCCTGGCAGAGGTATTAGATTTATCAGGAGTGATTCTCAGGTAAAGTATTTGTGTATGATGTATTACATTAGTTGTTAGTTGTTGAAACTGGATTGTTAAGTTTTTTCCTGTAATGGTCCATTTGAGTGATGAGTTTGTTGTGGTTTTGTTGCTTGGTAGGTGTTCCTTTTTGTTAACTCAAAATGTAAGAGGTATTTCCACAACAAGTTGAAGCCCTCAAAGCTTACATGGACAGCCATGTACAGGAAGCAACACAAGAAGGTAATTGTCTGGGGGTTGTCCTTTCGTTTTATAAATTTTGTGCCATGGATATGAATAATCGTGGAAGCTTATAGTACGATCAAGTAAATTTCCAAGTTACTAATTTGTTTTATGTGAAGTATGGAGTGCTTTTTTGTGACTGATATCCTTTTTTTTATTGTTTGCAGGACATTGCTGCAGAGGCAGTAAAGAAGAGGCGTCGTGTTACCAAGAAGCCCTACTCTAGGTCAATTGTTGGTGCTACTCTGGAGGTGATTCAAAAGAGAAGGGCTGAGAAACCCGAAGTCAGAGATGCAGCTCGTGAAGCCGCTCTTCGGTATGATTTTGTTGCTTTCACTTTTCTTGATTAAACAGCATAGTCTCTGACATTTAAACTTGATGTTTGTTGACGTAGTTCTGTTTTACTGATTTTGTATTGTGTGGTTTTTTCAGTGAAGTCAAGGAGAGAGTTAAGAAGTCCAAGGATGAGAAGAAAGCTAAAAAAGCAGAAGTAATGTCCAAGACACAGAAGACTCAGGGTAAGGTGGCCAAGGGTGCCCAACCAAAGGGAGCAAAGCTTGGTGGTGGTGGTGGCAAGCGTTAAGCAATGTAGTTCTGCTTTAAGAGACGCTAGGAATTCTGTTATTACTACTGTAAGGACAAACCTTTATTTTGTTATATCTCGCTTAATATTGAATACAGAGGATCCAATTAGGCTACATTTTATATCTATCCTGTTTGTTTCTCGTTTTTGCATGGAAATGCTAGATCAGACTGATAAACCAAGTGTATCGACATTGTTGGGTTTAGATAAGTTTCTCTATTTCGTAGTTTTTTCATGCTGATTTATGGTTAGTGGGGATGTATTATGTTGTACTTAGAGGGCTTGCTACAATCCTTTTAACACATTCAAGTTTTTCAAGGATTGGAGGCAAAGCTAAAGGCGAAAAGGTTGGAAAGCTTTGGTTATACATTTTGTAGGATTATCACCTCACTCTGCTTAGTAACATGGAATGACTTGTATGACAACCTTGATGACTATCACTTTTTAGTTCGAAGGCAAGGCAGCTGAGAACAAGAGGTGCTTGCCTAATTTAGCTTACAGGATCTTGGATATACTTTGTTCCTGGGAGGTGGTGGAAAACGTTAAGCGATGTCGTTTGCTTGGTTTACTGTTACTGTTTTTCATTCTTCATTTCTTTCACATTGTATGTATCCAAGTTGGCTACTTGTATTTCATCCTGGTTAATTGGTTTCGAGGTTTTATGTGGGAATGCTAGATCAAACTGATAAAACAAGTGAAATATTTTTTTTGGGGTCGTATAAGTTTTCTTTTCATAGTTTTAATGTTTTATCACGTAGTTTTGTCTAGTTCTTAGATTTTGGATTTTCTTGTACAAGTTCAACTTAGTGCCCTGAAGGAATAACTTGCAAAGTGAGTTTGATCATCCCACTCGAGTAATGCCGTAGGGAAAAAGTTGGAGGAAGATATTTTGCTTGGATGGTCATGGAGCAGGTATGGTGGTGCTGGCTGTGCTCAGAGCCGATCCCGAGTCCGAAAGGGCCCTGTGCGAACTTGGTCACAGGGCCTTAATGTATTTGGAGACTTGGTCACAGGGCCTTAATGTATTTGGGGAAATCTGACATTCGATCATGTCAAGTTGATTTAAGTTATAATCGGGTTGAATAATCAAAACTTCAGGCCTCTTTGCACTTTGTTTTGTAATCTGTTGTCCAAATCCACCAACTAAGTAAGAAATAGACATCTACATTATATGCGCAGCATGGATCCCGTGTACTTTTTTGGTTGGGTGTTCACTGTATGTACAAGTACAAGAGGACTTGGGTTCAACTCTTTCTCTCCAAACTCCGAAGTGAAAGCTAATTTTTTTTGAATGATGTTTTGGGGACTACCCAAAAAAGGTGGGGGACTAATTTGTTATATGAATGTCCACCCTATATTTATAAGGGGTGTCTTAAAGTGTGGAAATGACTAACCTACCCTTAACCTAATTTAATTTAAAACCAACCTAATAATCACCTATATATATATAACCACCACCTCCTCCCACCACCGCCGCCTACCACCACCGCCCATAACCTACCACCTCCAACTACCACCACCACCTCCATGTATATAGCTTAATTTAAATCATTAACGAAGATATTCTCACAAACCCATTACTTGTCATTCGTTTTTGGTTGAATAAATGAGAAGTAATCATCAAAATGAGTTGAAAATGAAAGTTGAAGAGAGAAGTTCGGCTAGGAATTATGTGAAACAGTTTGTCGAACTAGCCGAACTCAGCTTTAATGAAGTTTTTTCTTTCAGAAAAAAGTTCAGTTACCTCGCAAAATTTTTTTCCCAGTCGAACTTTTAGTTCGGTTACTTCGCAACTTTTTTTCGTTTTTTTCCTAGCCGAATTTTTAGTTCGGTTTTGTCGCAATTTTTTTCTATTAACCGAACTTTTTTCTGAAAACCTATATCTTGAGTTCGGTTACGTCGAGAAAAAAATTCCCAGCCGAACTTTTAGTTCGGTTACGTCGCAACTTTCTTTCTCCTAGCCGAACTTTTCTCTGAAAGCAAAAACTCCATTAAAGCTGAGTTCGGCTACCTGTGTCTTCAGAACCATTAGCCGAACTACACTTGCAGATGAGTTCGGCTACTTGTTCTTCAGACTTAGCTCTTTTAATCTTTTTGGAGGAGAAGTTGCTGACACCTATCGACTTAGTGAGGCCAAGCTTCTGACACTCTTCCATAGCTGCCCATACAGACCTGTAGTCCATTGGAAGTAAGTTGTCCTTGTTCCCCAAATCTTTCACAGTCGTCCCTGGCTTCAGGCTTACTGGATAGTGTATCAAATACAGATCCAAATACTGCAATTTCAGATTCTTATCCATAATTGGGCCGACCGACCGGAGGGCCCGAAGGGAGGGAGTCCCCTTTATGTCCATTTTTTTGTAAAATGAAACCTCACATAAATTTGCAATTTGATAAAAAGATTTTGGTAGTGTGCACTTGATAATACCAAAATATCCCTCCCTTTTAGTCCAATTACTATAACTCCTTATGTATCCTACTTCATTAGGGATATAATTGGTAACCAAACTTTAATATAACATATCTAAAAATTCGTGCCTTGGAATTTTACAAATTTTATCTCATTGGAAAGGTTTTTAAAAGATCTACGCAATGAGTACAAACAACATATCAAATTTAGAGTTTTCACGAAAAATTCGGAAGTGTTTGTAAATTTAGGCACAATTTTAGAAAATTAAATGTATATATCCATTATGACAACCACTAAAAAGGATACATAATACTTTATGTAGCCATATCTTGGTTTATGCATCAACTAATTTTCCGTTGCAACTAATAAAACGATATACTCACTCCATTTCAAGAAAAATGATACTTTCACTTTAGGCACAATTCTCGATAATTGAATACATGGCCACTATACAAACCACCACAAAGGATGCATAACACATTATGCAACCATATTTTGGTTTATGCATCGACTAATTTTCTATTTCAGGAAAAGTGATACTTTCACATTCTGTTTCAGAAAAAGTGATACTTTCACTTTTTCAATTTGACCTATTTTTAAGAAATTTTGTGTGTGTGAAAATATCTCTTTTTCTGAAACGAAAGTAGTATATACTTAAAAATATCATTCCAAAAAGAAAAGAAAAAAGCATAACGAATTATGGAGCCACCACAAAGGATGCATAACAGTTTATATAGTCGTATTTTGGTTCATGCATCCACTAATTTGGTTATGCAACCATTAAAACGATGTATATGCCTCAAAAATAACATTATGACAAAAAAAAGATATATAACGCGCTATGCATTCAGGTGCGTGTTTCATTTTTCTTCGGTCGGCCCTCCTCACCGTGGCAACGGTGTTCTAGTATAAAGCAAAACGATTTGTTTTGTGTCCCAAAATAATTTGGTTACTTTTTCAGTTGGCAAAATGATTTGTTTGGTGTCCCAAGAAAATTTGGTTACTTTTTCGGTTGGAAAAATTGCCCCTCCGTGATTTTATTCTATCATTTGCCTATCCGTCAGATTTCGGTAAATTCTGAGAAGTTGAGGGGCAAATAGGTACTCCCTGTTATATCTACACAAAATCGTTTTTTCCTCCTCTACCGTTATCACCGAAATACCTTCACCGCCATTACAGACCAGGCCTCCTTCAACTTCATCTTCTCCCACACAAACCACCACCAGCAACACCATCGCCACCATACAGCAAACACCATCATCCCCAACACCACTTCCTTACTCTCTTCTTCTTCGAATTGTTGTTGTTCCCCTCAATTTTTTACCCCCAATTTTGTTCCCTAACCTAATCGTAATAGCAACTCTTCACAACTCTCCATGTGATTTTTCTTCCCCATCGATTTCACCCTTCTCTTCTGTTTGCTTTTCTTCAATTGCATGCCCGAAGTTATCCATCTATTCTTCTTTCTTTACTGTTGCCTTCATCACCACCACTAATAACAAGCAACTCTGTTACGTACAACTGGAATTGAAGTGATTGAAAATCAGTATGCATTGAAATTGGATTTGTCAAAATTGGTCTTTCTACCAACTTCGATTTCAATTCATACTAATTCCGTTTTCATATAAAAGATACAACTTCATATCTCTATCAAATTTTCTGTTCCTCACGATCTTCTTCAGAAACATTGGTAAGAGCTACTTCCACAATGGGTTAATTCCATGCCCTAATTGAAAATCTTGCTTACCGAGTTCTTTTACATTTTTCTTTGGGATATCTTAGAATCTGTATTCGAAGGAAATTCCTCCGAGAAAGAAGCTAGACTTCAAAACCTATGTTCAGATTGGGAAAACCTTCATATGGCTGATGAGGATTCATTTGATGAGTTTAATTACAAAGTGTCTGAAATTGTTAATGCATCTTTTGCGTTGGGTAAGACTATTCCTGAAAAGGACACTGTGATGAAAATTCTCAGATCGTTGCCAGCCAAATACTATTCTAAGAAGCATGCCATCGTTGAAGGAAATAACCTTAATACCTTATCCAGAAACTGGTTGGGAAGTTAAAGATCTTTGATCATGAGCATACATCCAAATCTGGAAAGGATGTTTCTTTCAAAGAACACAAAATTACTTGACAAAAGTAAATGTGTTGGCATCTCTGAAGATGATCCTTCTGAGACTGATTCATCAGATGAAGATCTTGACAAGTGAGTCTCTTTGATCACAAGACAGTTTAGAGATCTTCTTTTGAAGAGAAGTAAAGGGTTCACCAGAGACAAACCTAGGTCATCATCAGTTAAACCTCATAATCCTGTTCCTCCTAAAAACAGGGATACTGACGATACTGATGACGAGGCTATGCCATAGTGCTTCAAGTGTAAAGGATTTGGTCATTTTGCAAATAAGTGTCCAAATCGTAAAAAATACACTGGAAACAAAGGTCTTGCTACAACTCTTGATGAAATGTATGATCACTATGATTCTAATGAAGACGAAAAATCAAGTGTTGCACTCTAGGCCTGTGAATGGAAAAATATCCGTCGGATATTTAGAAATCCGATATCCGACAGGTTAAGCACTACCGGATATTCGATATCCGATAATATCCTATAGGATATCAAAATCAGATATCGATTCCGATAGGTTAAGCTATCGGATATCGGATATTTATCCGATAATATCCGGTTATGACAAAAAAAATCTATAATCTGTAAAACATATGCAGAGGTGAAATTTAAGTTATATTTCTCATACATACCATCTAAATTATCTTCAAACACATTCAAACACATAAACAGTCTTAAAACATTATTCTTAAGTAGTTATGTCTTTAAGTAAGTCTCTTACTCACACATACATGAAAAGAAACATAAGCAAATGCTAAAGAAAGTAAGAAACTTCGAAACACGAAGTATGATAAGTATCTGTCACTCTCCTCTCCAGTCTCTGAATCTCTTGTCTTCATTCTTCTCCGATTTCCATATCTGCATTATAACAAGTCAACATTCAGATAAGATACACAACTACATAAGTAGTAATAATAGGAACTAAGAAGAATAAGAGATGAAACTATGCACTGAGTTTAAGTAAAAAAGAAAAAAAGAAATGTTACCTTCACAAAAGAAATCTGGTAACCAATCGCTTAAGAACAATAATGCTTCAACAACCTCTGGATCTAATGAAGATCCGGGTGTTGTAAGCACTCTACCACCTGCACTTAACATTGATTCGGATGCCACACTGGTGACTGGGATAGCCAAGACGTCTCTTGCCATCTTTGCAAGAGTTGGGTACTTAGGTGCATTTAGCTTCCACCAACTCAAGATTTCAAACAAATACTCATCTTTTGGTGAGCCTTTGCTAAGCATTGGTTCTTCTAAATACTTGTCCAACTCAGATTTCTGCACCTCAAATTCAATGTTCTCCATCATAAATTCAGCATAATCAGAATCACGTACTTCATCTGGATTATCTGAATCTATCATACTTGAGTTAGAGATAGAGCTGCGGACGCCAAAATAGTGTTCATCTGCATTTGAGTTTTGTGAAGCATATGCATTGAAAAGAGATGTCAATTGTGTTTTGAATTTGTTATACTCCACTTCATAGCCAGTTCCATACAACTTCTTATAACGAAACTCTATCCATCTTGCCTTGTATCTAGGATCTAACACAACTCCGATGCCCATAACCAAATTACTTTCAAGCCAATATGCATCAAACTTTTCCCTCATCTTCAACCCCATTTCTCTGATATACTCATAATCACTGTCTTCCCATTGTTTGATGCACTTGTTAACTTCATAGACCCCATTGTAGTACAGATTTGCAGTTGGATACTTCATCCCTGCAAACCTGGTTGAAACATCATTAAACACCTCTAAATACCTACAAATAACTACCCCTTGTTGCCACTCGTCTTCACTTGGCATACAGTAGAATTCATGATCAAGGACAGCTAATCTTTCAAACCCTTTTTTGTAACTCAATTGCATTCTTAAGCATAACAAAAATTGAGTTCCATCGAGTGTCCACGTCTAGACTAACTGTCTTTCCAGAAAACCTACATTGTGACACTGCCATTTCAAACCTCTCTTTCCTAGCTTGTGAAGATTTAACATACTTAACATAATCTCTAATTGGTTGCACAAATGTAGCAGCAACTTTCATACCATCTAGGACAACAAAATGAAAAATGTGGTTGGCACACCTCATGGGAAACAATTCCCAATCAAGAACTAGACAATCCTTACTCTTTAGCCACCTAATCAAATTTCTCATCATAACACCATTGGCAGCAACATTATCAACAGTTAAAGCAAGGAATTTCCTATATATGTTCCATTCAAGAGTGCAAGTTTTGATACATTCCGTGAGAACATCTCCTGTGTGTGGTGATGGCACTAAAATATAAGCTAATGTTTTCTTCACCAAGTTCCATTCATCATCTATGTAGTGGCATGTTACACAACAATACCCATCTTTAGTATGCTTAGCAGTCCACATATCAGTTGTAAAACTACATCTAGAGGTCAAATTATCCAATACTACTTGCAATTCTTGTTTCTGTTCATGAAAAAACTTCATCAAATCACTTAGAGGGTAATCATGCTTAGCAATCATGTTTAGAGGGTACTCATGCTTAGCAATCATTTTAATCATGTATTCCCTAGAAACTGTAGGATCATACCTCCAATTAGATAATTTTACAGCTTTGTTACCTGCTATTTTCAGTGAAGTAGAAATCTTTTGTTGTCCAGCCTTGTTCTGTGGTCTATCTGGGCAAGTCTTTAGATGATTAAACAACCTTGAAGTACCACTAAGACTACCAGCATCAATTACCCTCTTGCAATGATTGCATGTACCTAGTACAACAGCTTCCCTCACATGTTTTTTGTTGTATCTTACTTTAACATCCCTTTCAAATTCATCCCACACTGGTGACCTTGTTGCTCTAAGCTTTTTCTTCATAGCAGTTATCAGTGGATCCTCATCAGCTTCTCCATCTTCATTATCTGTATGAGAGCCTGACATGTTATCATCAGCTGGGTTCTCTCCTGGTTCTGGTAATCTCCTAGTGTCACTAGTACCCAGTGTCGAGCCAATTGCTGAAGCTTGAACACTTTGTGATTGTGAACCATCCCTAGAAATGGCAACATTTGATTGAGATTGAGGCAAAGGGGTTTACTTTGAGGTTGCAACTGTCTTGCCCTTGGCTGGTTTTTTAAACATTTTTGCAATTGCCTATATTAAAATTAAACACAGAGTAAGTTACCAAAGAAATGAAAAAAAAGCATTCATAACTATCAACCGTAAATACTACTCATAAATATTATTGAACTACTACAACAATTAAGTAAATAATATTGAACTACTACAACAATTCACAAATAACACTGTCAAATAATCCAACTGATCATGGGTGTCAACCTCAACTTGAATTCCCAAATTTAAATTCTCAAAGAATCGTATGTGAGTTTGTGGACCGTGGTTAGATCTTTGAACTTTAGATTGCATAGTGAAGTGCAACTTGATGTCACTTTATGAATATAAATTCAAGGGATATTGATGATATCATATTCAGGATTATGCTATTATACTTCATAACTGAAATTCAACTAAATATAATAAACAAGGATGTAAATTAAGATGCATTATCAGAAACATAATTCCAAGAGAATAACAACTGATTATGTTCAGTCTAAATCTTCTAAAAGTGTATCACCAACACATAACTTTTAAATACCCATAAAAACTGAATCCCAAAAGGTGGATATCCACTAAACCCTCATCAAAAGTAATTCCATAAACAAAACAACTTTAAAGATAAAAATCAAAAGTACTGAGAAATGAGAACCAAAAGCAGTCGGATACGAAAACAAATGACATGACATCTTAGTAAAAATGCATAGTAACCCTACTTGTTAATGATACAGCGACTACCGTCATCTATTAGTATAAATTCATTAATGATACAACATTCAAGCAATCCTCATAAATCTTATATAAGAAAATCTTATATTCCGTACATGAGTAGGAGTTTTATTGTAGCTTTTCGACAGCAGGAGTCGCAACTTAAAGCATTAGGCTCATTCCCTGTTACATCTATAAATGTATTTGCCTGCAATTTCATGCCACTTAGGAAATCAAAAAAAGCAACTAAGAATGGATTAAAAAACAACAGCTAAGAATGGATTCAGCTAAGAAGAACAAAGAATGAACAAGAACAAAAATCAAAGAAACCCTTTCTGTGCAAATTTAATAGAATCAACAAACCAAGACAAACTCCAAAAATAGATTAATTCAATCTATTCTTTACTCTGATTCAATTCAGTAACTCATCAATATTGAATTATTCTTCAAACTCATAACCACCTTATAAACCCATCTCAAAAATAGATCAATTCAATCAAACCCTAAACTAATAACTATCAATATTGAGTTATTCTTCAACCTCAATGCCTCATATTCTTATTTAAGTTAAACCCATCTCAAATATTTCTCTAATTTCATCCATACATGTAAGTCATATCAAACCCTAATTTTTGATTGCAAGATAGAAACCCTAATTTAATGACAATCGAACACAAAAATAGAAGAGAATCAATACCTGATTGAGTGGGTGAGTGATTGATAAACAATTGAGTGAGTGATTGATCGATCGAGAGACAGAGTGGAAAGTCGACTGACGGACTGAGAAGAAAAGAGGAAAAAAAAGAAAAGGACATGAGTATATCGCTCGGTTTACTCGACTGATAATAGGTGTAATTGGAAAATTACAAGTATATCCCTGACTCTATCGGATATCGGATGTTAAACAAACAGATATAGGCTAATCCGATTCTGATATGTTAAGGAAGAAATATTTGATAACATATCCGATCCGATATCCAATATCCGATAAAACGGATAAAATCCTATAGGATCTCGAATAATCGGAAACGGATTCCGGATATCGGACAGATATTGACAGACCTATTGCACTCCTCTGTGAAAATATTGATTTTGATAATTGTAGCAATACATACATCAAACTCGATATTCTTCTGGGAGAGACTGATGTAATTTCAACTTTGTTTTAGTAAAAAGTTCGTTGAGACTTGTGAAAGCAGTTGATTTTAGACTTATTTAAACTAAAAATAGAGAAAATGTAAATCCAAATTTGTTTTTTAAGATTGAAAATAACCAAGACACTAGATTCCACTATTACACATGAATGAATGATGGTAAAAATTCCAAAACTCTAATTATCTTTAAAATCTCTTTTTCTTAATTCACAAATAATCAAGCATATTCTCAAACATTAATTGTATCCCTTAAGCATAGATTATCTAAACAAAGTATAACCTATCTAATTGAATCACAACTAATTAAGAAAAATTATGCAAACAATTAAAATTCTGCAAAGCAGTGATTTGAGTGAATTATAAAATGCAAATTAGAGAAAAGTAAAATAATTACCAATTATTCATGCATCAATAGCTTCCTCCGTGCCTTGATTACGCGAGAATTAGCTCATCATTATCATGGAAACATGCTCAAAATTCATCATTATTAATGCTCAAAAATGGTTCACAAATGATGAAATGGGAGAAAAAATGATAAAAACCGGGTTTGTAACACTTATATTTGTTACAAAATCAGTAGTTACAGGAAACGATAAGGAAATACCGTCACTAGCACTGTTAAAGAACGACTGTGTTTGAGGGTCTTATGTTCTTCGTACGTTCTTCACCAGCAAAAAGCAAACTTCCTGTAACTTTTTTTTCTCGGCTTTATGATGCTCTAAACTTATCCCTATTCTCCCTCTAAACTCTCCACCCCCTCTATGAGTCTCCTACAACCTTTATATAGTCACAGGACCAAGAATACCTTCGTAATAACTCCAAAATCTTCTCGATATCCAACCAATAACTCAGGAATATTTTCTTTTCTGTTTTATATTCTCACGCGTCTGTTCGCAGTATACACGCTCCAACACGTCACAAACCAATCCCAGATGGAGTAGAACTCGTGCAAAGCTGATAACTCCATGTATCTTCCACAAATAAACTCAAGAAAATATATCCTCCCTGTTTTGCTCAAATATGATTCTCTGGCCAAATCTAGCTGAAACGAACGACTTTACCACGCCTGTTACACTTAGAGGAACAAACCCAACCAAATTCATCCATTGAATCTCCTTAAAACTCCTTCAAATTCTTAACCCAATTCTGGCAGTTCAAAATCAGTTTTTCCCGCCAAAATTTCTTTTTCAAACGAGGAAGGAGAAGGGTGTCCCCCTAACCAAACCGGGGGTGCGAATAGCAGGTGCCCAACTGAGGTGCCCCTTATCCAAACTGAGAGTCCGAATAACAAATGTCCCTTGGGTGCCTTTAGACAACTTTTCGAGCCGATTTTTTTTCCAAAAATGTTTATTGCCCAAAAATACCTACAAACACATAAAACACCATAATAAGTACAAAAATGGGTACTAACAATATATACAATAGAGATGAAAATAGACACATAAATGCGTCTATCAGAGACTTCAACCACTTTGGAGGATAAAATGGATTTATCCTTGTCCACTGGAAATTCTTTTTCTAACGTTTCAGATTCTACCGTGTGTAGCAGCTTTCCCAGCCATGGCGTCTGAATCATCCTCTCTATTGACATGTTCTTATTGTACTCTCAAGGGTCATGAACTCTCCAATTGTTTCAAGTACAAATGTAAGATAAGATATGTCAATAAACTACAACGGAGAGCAAATCGATTAGCAAACAAGCTCAATTTTGTTCAGAAGTTGACTGAGGTATGTAATCTTAGCTCCTCTCCAAAGAAGTTAATTTCCAAAGAAAAAATTAGACCACTAGAGAATAGAATACGGTCTAAACAGTCTATTAAACATGGTTCTAAGAATTCCATTCAAGCAGGGTATGGTGGACAGATTATTGTTCACCCCAGCACAACTTAATTGTGTTGGTTGTGTATCTTGTCTCATGTGCCTGATTCAAAAGAGACAAGGGTTTGCACACTTTAGGCTTTAAGAAAAGAGAAAAAGATTATTTTTTCTAGTCTTTTTTTTAGTCTTGTTCTCACGTTTTTGGAATTCTTCCATCCTTTCATATCTATTTGATATTGAAAGGGGTTTACTCTGTTTGATCAAAAAAGAGGGTTAAAATCGATAATTCTACCTTATTTAGGGTTGAGAGTTGTGTGTACATGATTCCTTTTAGTGTATAAAATAGTTTTTCTTATTTTGATGGTCAAATGCTTGTAATTAGATTTATTTAATTACTTGAGAAGCCAATAAACATGTTGGCTCTACCCAGTGAATATGTATCCTTAGCTAATGACTTGATATACTAGCTTACAAAAAGGAAACATAAACAAGTAACTTGAGTTAGGGTTACTGCTTGTTGTGGTAAAAGTTCAATGACCCACTGTAATCTCCAGAAGGAGATCGAGCTTTTGGAAGAATCAAGAAAACATGGAGTCAGTTACATGTCGGGCCACGGTGAAGCGAAAGCAAGTGAAGGATCTTGTTTGGCCAAGAGATTTGGGATAAGTTATGTTTATGATTTCTAAAAGAGGAATTTCAGGAAAGAATTGCTACAAATTCCAAACAAGAACTCGTTACAAGTGGGAATGAACTACCACATATGATTATCAAGTAGGGGGTATCAGCTCAAATGTTTTATCTTTTTATTCTTCTATTTTACCATATGTAATGTAGGTTAAGGTCAGTGTTAAGTTTAAAAGAAGTTAAACTTGTTTTCCGGTTAGTTTAGGTTTGGGATAAACCAAACTTGGTCGGCGCATGGTATTTGGGTTTGTCACAAATTTAGTCGGTCATTGATAATTGGTGATAAAATCTAAACCTTTACTTGATCTTAAATTCTAGGACCTTAATGGCTAAGTTAAGGAAACCCTATTCTTGTAGGATAAGTTTGTGACTCCTATATAAGGAGGTCTAGGCTATTAATTTATTCAAGGAGTTCTTAAGGAAAGTCTCATTAGATATATGAGGAATTCATCCCACCTTTTTGGGGTGGATGTGAGAGACCAATAACGGTGGAGGGAGTACATCATTATGGTTCTTATGGAATACTTATCGATGTTGGAAGATATGTCGTTATGGAGTATTCATATGGCGATGTTGGTAAAACATCTTGTTGAAGAGAAGATCATCTTGGTGGTGCTGGATTAGATTATTGGTGTTGACATGAAGGCGTCCATGGTAATCTATGCTAGGGTGTGCAGAGAAGATCGTCTCGTTGTGATAGATAATGTGGTAAACATTATATCTCGTATGGGTAAAGACACCAGGGAACATTATTTAAATACCCCTCAAAATTCGCCACTTAAAATATACCCTTATTCAATTTTTAAAAATACCCCCACCTTCTGAAAAGTGGAAGCAACTAGCACAAGTTTCTTTCGGAAGTGGACGCAACTAGCACAACTTACTTCCAAAAATGGATGTAACTTCATACAAGTTTCTTCCAAAAAGTGGAAGCAACTTTCTCGAGTTGACTCCAAAAAATTAAATTTTACCCCTCAGGGGTATTTGTGCAAGGTCAACAAAAATGGAGGGTATTTATAACATTCCTACAATACACTACTTTGGATTTATAGGGCGTTTGTGAGAGTTCTTGTGTTCGGTCACATTGTGGTGAGTATATTAATTGATTATTCAATTCTTGTATAATTCTCAATTGGTGGTTCTATAATAAAGAAAGAGGTTGTAGCCGTTTGGTGGATGTAGAAAATATTCACACATCGTGTATATTGTTGAACCATGTTAAATCCGTGAGTACTTTATTTCTTGTTGCTTTTGTTTATGGCTTGCATCTATTTGGTTCTCTTTCTCTTCTTCATATCCTAGATCGTAGTGAGGTTCATGGAGCAATCCAAGAGATTAAGTGTTGTTAGCAAGTTTATTTCCGCAAGATTAATTAGCATGTGTAAATGGCTCTGAACCCCAACAATTGGTATCAGAGCTTTAGGTTGGATAGATGATTTGAAGAGAAAAGTTTTGATGTTTACGGTGCTCTACATTAGAGATTTGACTTTGATACTTAGTGGATCATAAACCCTATGCATGGCTTCAAGTAAGTATCTCTATACTTCGTACCATATTCTTGTGAATTGTTTGAAAGACCTTCGTAGATTGGTTTTCAATTAATCGTTGTTTGCTTGGAAAGACACAAGAAGGCAAGAATATCGTAGTTGGGATACAAATATTAGTTTGTATGTTGGTGGTAGTAAAGATGTAATATTAGCAGGTCAAAGTCTCATTATTGTTCCGAACCAAGAAACAATATTTTAGTTATCAATCTTCATCAATTAGATCATGTTGCTAATTTTCTTTAAATGAATTTGAAGAATTCAAAGATGAATTCATACTCATTCTGCCTTAGTTGTTTATTACGGTAAGGATTTGGGGAAATCTCGTAGAAGGTTTCGTTTTGGAAGTATTATTCATTGGCCAGGGTTTGATATGTTCCAGAAGTGAAGAGTTTGATTTTCAGTCTTAGTATTTGAAACGCGTAGCTGCAAATAAGTTGCAGAACACTGATCGTTAGATGTGATGTGATATTGGTTGTGGTGGAGCTATGGTTCTCTTATTCTTGTATAAGAAGCAGTTCGTAGACACTTTTTCTAGGTTTTGTTTGTGTGTGTTGAGTTTGACATTATGTCAGGTAGAACAATGTTTTTGGAGTTTCTCTCGTACTATTTCCGATGGAGAATCTATATAGTTTGTGATATTTTGATTCTTGTCGATGATGTTCAGTCGAAGAGTTGTTTGGTCGTACCCCATTTTAAGTCGATCGGAGATGGTTGAAGTGCAAGACCGTTTGAAGAAACAGGTTGGTCTATTTGTGTTGCAGATACGTTCTTATTTTGGTAAAGACCCGTTGTGAGGAATTAAAAAGGTATCACTTGGACACTTCAAGAGCTTAAAGAATTAAGATACAATACTACAATGTGTATGGTTGTGTGGCTACGAGCTAGCGCATATTATTTAGGAGAAAACACGGTGCATGAATTTGAGTAGGGCTACAATTTCGACGTGTTTTTCCGTCAACCTTTATTATCCATTGGCTATTCGATTTCCTGATGATCAATGTGACACTTTCTGTTGGAGAAAGCTACATTATAGAAATGATAATATTTAGGGGTTTGCTTGTCTGTTACAATTATTGAAATTGATTTCAATAGTGACAGAGCCTGTAGAGATGAAGGTAAAGATTTCTATTGAGAAATTTGGTTCAGCAACGTTATAGTTTCCGTCAAGTTATTTTCTCACATATCATGAGAAAGTAAATACAACAACGTCTTGAATAAGTTTCCGAAGGTTTCAAATTATGGCCGGGTGTGATTGGGTCTTTGTGTGAAGGATGGATTAGCAGATTTTGATATGTTGGTGTATGTTTGGAACAAGATTAGAAAAGAGATATGCACAAGAGAGAATGTACGTGTGACATTATGTATTGTTACAGGGGTAACAATGAATTCTTCGACGATGGTCACAGTTCTATCCGAGTCCGATTGTGTTGTGGTTTGACTGTCATGAAGTCGAAACTACATGCTTGCTTAAGAATTTGATAAAATACTAGATTGACAATTATGTCAAAGCCCGTTGAGGTTGCTGAAATGGTAAGAAGTTTGGTGTGTCAGCTGTCAAAGTCTTTGGGAAGCTGGACATGTTTTCTGGTATTATGCAGTGGTCGAAGATATGATGAGCTTTCATGGATGATTAGAACTCAATTGGTGATATGTGGTCATAGAATCATGATCTAATAGGAGATAGGCTCAGTAAATAAATAGAGATGAGCTCGAGATTGGCACGCAGTGACAATGATCCGTGGATTTGTTGTATTTGGTGCGCAGTTAGAGTCATGCTCAATATGCTTTGGTACATACAAGATAGTTAGGCTAACATGAAGGTTAGTTTTATATAAACTAACAAAAAGTATCTCGTTAACTCACCTTGGTAGACATGCTCGTGGAGAGAGAATGTGTGTAATCAGTTGTTTGAAGAAGCAATTAACTCAAAGCTGGAGTTTAGACGAAGTCTATGGATCTGCTAAGGTAACGCTTAGGTAGACGCATGTTGGAAACTGTGGTAGTTTCGTTTGTTGATCAAATAGTTATGGATGCCATCCCTCATAGGGTACGGTGCTCAACTTGGAGTTAGTGACTTAAGTGTAGCGGAACATTAACTTAGGTGGAGCAAGATAGGCTGAGATGGAGCTAGGCTTATATGAAGAAAGCTTGAAAGGGAAGAAAAGTCTTAATTGCTCATGATGACTATAGCTAAGTTCGATTGGTAGCATAAGGATGATGATCATATATGGTCTGATTGAGTTGGTATTCACTACGCCTAGAATGGTGCCAATCAATGTGGAGTTGTGAACATGGAAGAGTAAGATGTATCTCAAAATGTTACATAACGGGTGATCGTATGATGATGGTTGGTTTAATTGTCAGGAATTTTTCGTCGTGGTGGAGACTTGTACAACCACTTATAGGTTGGATTGTTAAGTCTTGAGTTAGTGACGTTCAAGTTTTTGGTTTGCTATCTTCTGGTGGAGGTTCTACGGAACATTATGGATGAACTATGTTTGGTTTGATTCCTTGCAGCAAGGATACGTAGGCAACATTAGGTACAACCAATTTTCAGAAGATGGAGGGATAAAAAGTTGATCGTCTCATGCATAAATGCATGATCCGAGGTGGAGAATTTTAGGTTAAGGTCGGTGTTAAGTTTAAAAGAAGTCAAACTTGTTTCCGGTTATTTTAGGTTTGGGATAAACCAAACTTGGCCAGCGCAAGGTATTTGGGTTTATCCCAAATTTAGTCGGTCATTGATAATTGGTGATAAAATCTAAACCTTTACTTGATCCTAAATTCTAGGACCTTAATGGCTAAGTTAAGGAAAGCCTATTCTTTTCAGGATAAGTTTGTGACTCCTATATAAGGAGGTCTAGGCTATTAGTTTAGTCAAGGAGTTCTCGAGGAAATTCTCATTAGAGATGTGAGGAATTCATCCCACCTTTTGGGGTGGATGTGAGAGACCAATAATGGTGGAAGGAGTACATCATTATTGTTCTTATGGAATACTTATCGATGTTGGAAGATATGTCGTTATGGAGTATTCATATGGCGATGTTGGTAAGACATCTTGTTGAGGAGAAGATCATCTTGGTGGTGCTGAAATAGATTATTGGTGTTGAGCTGAAGGCATCCATGGTGTGCGGAGAAGATCGTCTCGTTGTGATTGATAATGTGGTAAACATTATCTCGTATGGGTGTGCAGAGAAGATCGTCAGGGTGTGCAGAGAAGATCGTTTCATTGTGATAGATAATGTGGTAAACATTATCTCGTATGGGTGAAGACACTACTTTGGATTTACAGGGCGTTTGTGAGAGTTCTTGTGTTCGGTCACATTGTGGTGAGTCGATTAATTGATTATTCAATTCTTGTATAATTCTCAATTGGTGGTTCTATAATAAAGAAAGAGGTCGTAGCCGTTTGGTGGATGTAGACAATATTCACACATCGTGTATATTGTTGAACCACGTTAAATCCGTGAGTACTTTATTTCTTGTTGCTTTTGTTTATGGCTTGCATCTGTTTGGTTCTCTTTCTCTTCTTCATATCCTAGATCGTAGTGAGGTTCATGGAGCAATCCGAGAGATCAAGTGTTTCTTGTTAGCTAGTTTATTTTCGCAAGATTAATTAGCATGTGTAGATGGCTCTGAACCCCAACGTGTAATGCATAAGTAGGTATGTTATGTAAATGCTAGTAATATATGGTATGGACATTTGGATACAAGTATTTTGATATGTAATAAGAAGATTTTTGTTTACTCAAATTAGACAGTTTTTGATGATTTATATCTACGTCTACAAAATATGAACACCACTGCCGGTGTCACTATGGTAAAGTCATTGGGTGATGATACTAGTGATCTGAGTTCGAAACTCGCTGGCATCAAATTCTTTACCGATCAAAAAAAAAAATGAACACCACTACGCCATTATTTATGCTACTCGCTAATGGACATCATTTGGAAACCATACGACTGAATGATCGTCAATTTCGATTCAAAACACAATCCCGTTATGTTTGTCTAAGAAAATCTTCAAGTACTCTTTTTAGATAATAAATTTCTAGGAATCAACACCCCGGTTACTTACCATGAAAACGAGACTTTCTTTGGTTTGCAATAATGTGAAAGTTAAGTTGCAAGGCTGTTCGGTCTGGCAACAGCGCTAGCACTTGAAAACCTAGGGAGAGTAGGGTATGTAAGATTTGAAAACCTAGGTGTTTGCTACAGCTAATGATTTTGGCTCAGCCTATAACTCACCATTACCTTTCTCACTTAAAGTCTTGAACCTTCAGTCTCGTTTCTCCCCCACCTCTAAATTATGAGTTATATCTTCCTATCATTTCTCTTTAACTAATTACTATGAGTTTTAATGTTTACTTAGTTAATTTACAGAGCTAAAATAGAGCAAAAATAAAAGTCAGTGATTGCTGCTTGGGTTATCATTGACTTTTGAGTCGTTAATGAAGGTGGAAACTATACTTAACTCCATTAGCAAGTTCTATAAACAATTGCTGCTCTCTAACACAATTAGTTATTGTGTTAAAATATTATTAACATTCAATAATGATAAACAAGTAGCAACTAACTTTCATATTTATTACTCTATAAATCATTTCCTCACTTCCTCCTCATTCACAGCATTTTCGGTCTCTCTCGGTTTGTGCTAAGTAAGAGAAAAAAGAAAAAATATGGAGTCAAATGCAGGAGATGACGATACAAGTAAAAATCTAAATGATTTTGAGAAAGCAAATTTAGATGAAGCACAAGAAAGTAGGTTATTAGGTGGTAAGAAGGAGAAATATGTTGATCTTGGCCGTAAAATATGTATTACTATTCTTGCGGTGGCTTTCATAGTTGGTCTTATTACATTCATTATTCATATTGATCCTCATAATCAGTCGGATTCTTCTCATGATAATGATGGTCTTATTGCATCCATTATTAGAAAGGTTATTCCTCGAAAGCAGCCTCAGCCTGATAAATACACTCAAGCTCTTCGTAAAGCTCTCATGTTCTTCAATGCTCAACGCTGTAAGTATTCTTCATCCAGAATTTAAAATGTTTTGTTACAAACTAATTAATGTGTTTATTTGGTTCGTTAATGTAATTCCATTTTCATATCTTCGTAGCTGGACGTCTCCCTAAACATAATAATGTTTCTTGGAGAGGAAATTCTGGTATGAAAGACGGGTTTATTGGGAAAAATCTAGTAGGTGGTTTCTATGATGGTGGAGATACTATCAAGTTCAACTTTCCACAATCTTTTGCGATGACTATGTTGAGTTGGAGTGTAATTGAATACAGTGGCAAATACAAAGCTGCTGGTGAGCTTAACCATGTCAAGGAGATTATCAAGTGGGGTACTGATTATCTCCTTAAAACTGTTGATAGTTCTTCTGATACCATTGACAGGATTTATGCACAGGTATTCAAACATGTCCTTAAACTATTTAGATTTACAAAAGCAAATCCCGTTATGTTTGGTACAAATCTTCAACTCTTCTCAATGATTCATGTGCCGCGATTCTAGGTCTTGCATATTAATTTAAGGTTCCCAGTAATTTGGCATAAGCAACCCCAGCCATGTTACTTTCACCAAGCTTAAGATATTAATGTATATTTTACTGAAGTCAACTCTGAAAACCAGTTGTTATGAATTTGTATGCCGAGATTTATTTCATTTCCATCCACTTGTGCATAGGTTGGAACAGGAGACCCTAGCAGGATTGATACTCCTACTGACCATTATTGCTGGATGAGGCCTGAGGACATGGACTATCCAAGGGATGTGCACGAGTGCCGTCGATGCTCGGATCTTGCAGCTGAAATGGCTGCTGCTCTAGCCTCTGCATCGATCGTATTCAAAAACAACAAGAAATACTCTAAAAAGCTAGTTCATGGTGCCGAGACTCTTTATAAATTCGCCCGGGATAAAAGAGGTAGATACAGTGCTGATATTACAGATGCTTCGATTTTCTATAATTCCACTAGTTATTGGGATGAGTTCCTCTGGGGTGCAACGTGGTTATATTATGCTACTGGTAACACTTCTTACCTTGAACGCGCTACATCACGAGTTCTAGCGAAACATGCTGGCGCCTTCTCTGCTGGCCCTAATTATGGTATTCCCAGTTGGGATAACAAACTTACTGGTGCTCAGGTAAGTCGATCTTGGTTTGTTCTCTCTTTCTACTTTGGCTTGTACCTGACTATACGCATATTTATGCATTCTGAGTCAATTCTTAAATGAGCTCAGAGAATGAGCACAGCGCTGATACCATGATAAGTGAAATCAAGCTGAGACTTTTCCTTTATTTTTTTAGGTTCTTCTGAACAGATTAAGATTCTTCTTGAATCCTGGGTACCCATACGAAGATATGTTGGGCACTTTCAACAAACAGACCGATAAAATCATGTGTTCTTACCTACCTGTTTTCAGGAACTTTAAACGAACTAAAGGCACGTGTGCTAATTCCTCTTTGTTTAACAAAAAAGCTTGGAGTTTCATGTCATTTCTTACCCATTGCAGGAGGTTTGATACAGTTAAACCATGGAGCTCCTCAGCCACTTCAATATGTTGTCCATGCTGCGTTTTTAGCAAACTTATATGCCGATTATCTTGATGCCGTGGGTATACCAGGATGGTATTGTGGACCTAATTTCTACACAACTCAAGTAATGCATGATTTCGCCAGAACCCAGGTATGTGCTTACAGTTTGTTCTCTTCTTTATTAGTAATTCGATTAGGGTGCTTTTGGCTCATGTTTATGGTATCTTTCTGCAGATTGATTATATCCTTGGAAAGAATCCTCTGAAGATGAGTTATGTTGTTGGATTTGGACAGCGTTATCCGAAACATGTTCACCACAGAGCCGCATCAATTCCTAAGAATAAAATTAAATATACCTGTGAAGGAGGATGGAAATGGAGGGATACTAATAAGCCAGACCCTAATACAATCATTGGAGCCATGGTTGGTGGACCTGACAAGCATGATGGGTTTCGCGATGTGCGTACAAACTACAATTACACGGAGCCAACACTTGCAGGTAATGCAGGTTTGGTTGCTGCACTGGTCGCTTTATCAAGTAAAGGGAAAGCTGCGACTTCCATTGACATGAGCACGATGTTCTCGAAAGTACCACCAATGTTCCCTCCAATGGCTCCAGGCCCAGCTCCGTGGAAACCATAAGCTTGAATGGAAAAGGTTTACATTTCTTTAAGATCACTGTGTTTCAGTTATTCCTTTCCCAGATTTAATTTGGTGTCATCGTAGATTTTATGTACTTCTGGAACTAGTTGCCATAAAACACTAATAAAAAAAGTTGCTCTACAGCCTGTAACTTTCTTAAAATAGCAAAAATGTTTCTTGAAGGCCTACTTGAAAAAATGCAGTCAAGTTCACTCCATGTTTCAATGCAGTGGAGGGGTCTTCAGGTAAACCAAGCATCAAAATCCATCCAAGTGGGATAGCTGAACCTGAACTTATCTGAGACAGAATGATCCTGCCAGAGTTCGGGAGACGAACGGAGAGTATATCTCCCATTTTTCCTCCAGAAAGTCCACCAATGGAACCAGCAAATGTAAATGCACCCGTGAACAAAGCTGTTTCTTTGTGGGAGAAACCAATAAGTTCTAACCACAATGGTGCAAACGATAAAGCTGACCATGGAATTGATCCACTAACACCTTGCGCACCAATAATCTGGAAGGTCGGGATTTTTATCACGGATTTTGCTTCAAGAAACAATTAATTAATAATATGATTTCAGGTGAATTTCCTTTAATGTGATTAAAAGCTGAATCAAGGTCTCTTCTTAGATCTTCTGGACCCATCAAAAATATTTAGACCAATAAAACCTTCTGATTTTTCACACCACCAATCTTGCGTATTTTCACCCCCACCTTTTACTTATTACGTTTTTGCCTCAAACCCTTACTCCGTTTTATTCTTCTTTGCTTTTTTTTTTTTTTTTTTTTTTCTCATGATGAAAGATAAACCCTTCACAGCCAACAAAATCCTTCTTCTTCCTGTCTTACGGCAACAAAAATTAATCACAAAGGGTTTTGGATACAGGCATTCCAGTACTTCTCATCAGTTTCTTTTAATATATTTTTTATTAATGTTTTTGGAGTCATTATTTGAAGATATTCGTTAAATCCTAGGGTTTTATGCCGGGTAAGCTTTTTATACTTATTAAAAAAAATTCTTCGTTCTTGGTATAATCAATTGATGGTTTTGTTATATGATTTATCTCACGGGCGCATCAGATGTTCTGTAATGTTCAGTTTTGACAGATGAGAGGAATGGAAGATCAAGGTGTACATATATATATTTAAAAACTGGAATTGATTGTTTGCTTACGTACTGGGTTTGATTAATTTGAGTTTGTTCATCATATATTTGTCTCCGTGTTCCTGTGGGATGCTTCTTTCGGCAGGTGAATTTTCGTTGACTTTGGATGTTTAACTCGATGCAATATTTTTAGCATGGTTTATGATTAAGCAAAAAACGCCTTATTAACCTTTAAAAAGTTTTTTTGTCAATAGAAATCTGATTCTATCAGCTTCAAAGAGCTGAAATTGTGTACACGTCTCTGGCTTATACAAGGTATACAATTTTTCCTTTTTCATTTGGAAATCTAATACTTTCTTATTTCTAATTAATCAAATGTGTCCATGATTCCTGAATTATGCAAGAAAAAAAGTGTGTAAGTTTACAAGAATAAATCCCAAAAGAAACCAATTTTTTTTGATAGAATTAGGTAGTATTTGGGATTTTTAAAGTGTTTGGAGTTCTGCCTTGATAAGATTGAGTCTTATTTGCAGTTTCTTAATATTCATTTTGTTTTTTGTTATGCTCAAGCTGCTAATGTACACATCTCTGTTTGATGCAGTTTGCCTAGAACACTTTGCATCACACGACATATCTTTCATTGCAAAAACAAATTAGTTGGTTCCTAAAACAAGTTCACTTCTCCTATGTCTTCTCAGTGTTTGCCTGAATCCAGCCGTGTTAATAGCATAGTGTCCTTACAAGGAGCATGAGAGGTTTCTAAAAGTTAGCGTTGTAAAAGGTTCATTGAGATCAATTGTCATTTTTAAATTTTTTTTTTTTTTTTGGTAATTTGAATAAACTTTTTGGACGCTCAGCGTGTCCGCCTGGAACAATTTGTTCCTGGTGCTCGTGCTTCCTTTCCTTCACTGGCTTGTGTTGCTAGTGTTACCAGAAATAATTGTTGTTTGGAGACAATACGTGTTGGCGTATAAGTGGTATTGGAGACTTTAGTGCTTGTTGGCTCTCTGCCCTGGGCGGCGAACGACAAGTCAGAGTCTCTCAGACGCTAGGGAATTGACTAATACTTTCCCTAACAAGTATGCGAACAGGTCGATCCCCTAATAAGCAACACAATCTTTCAATAGAGCAGGCGTTGGACAGACAGACATGGAGGGCGGCGATACGCATGCGAACAAGTCGATCATAACAGAATTATCTACTCTTCAATGACTATTCTATGATCATACTCTTGAGCTCTCCCTCTCTGGTGATAATCCTAAGGCCTACATCTCATACATTCACTGGATTAAAACCTATAACATTCAAACCCAACACCTGCTTGTGTCTTAACCCTTCACCAAATTAAACTATATCAATCCCACAATTTCTACCACCAATCTCTGGTATAATCAAATCTCATGGAAAGATATCCTACAGTATTATGATAGAGTACACCAGGAATCAATACAACATAATCATTTCCCCAAATTTCAAAAACACCCAAGACATTCAAATACCAATATAATCAAAATCAAGAAATACAATTATCCTTCCACAAAATACAAACCAGAAAGTAAACCAAATTTTTCAAACATTAAACAAATAACCAAACCAAATGTTCTAAAGTATAGAAAAAGTAGCACCAGTAGCATCATTCAACTTAAATCCAAACCCACAGTCAAATCCATAGCAAAAATATGATTGAAGCTAAACAAGAAAGATGGTTGAATCCCTTATTGCAGATTGAGACGAGTCTTGCTCCGAGTACCCTGACTGACACTCCGAGTCCGACCACGAGTCATATATATCACTGGCTCAACATTACGCCTCTTTGGAACTGGGGAATGATGCTCATTCACAGAATTAACTTCATCGGCTGTAGAACTAGTGGGGGAAGTGATAGGTACACTCAATGGAGTCTCAGGTTTATTCATCTCAGGGACAAATTCTGGACAGTATGGATCGGTAAATGGATCGGAGGCTGGATCGGTTACTGGTTTTCCTTTTCCTGCAAAAATTGCACGACCAATCTTACCAGTAGCAGGACAGAGAGAGTCCATCACCGGAAAGCGCATTGGCTCGTCATATCGCCAGGGCTGACCAGCCAGTTGACAAACCACAAATCTCTCTTCAGCAGACAGAGTTACAGATCGAAACCCAACTCTACTTAACCAAGATACCAGGAATCGGTCAGCAACAACAACAACTCCCTCATGTACCTCAAATGTCCATACTTAGGGTGATATGCATACAAAACCCAATCTTTTTACGAACCCATTTGAGGATGATCAGAAGAAATAGGAATTCCAGTAACATACCTTTTACCATTACCTCCAACAGTAGTGTCTTTAGACACAAAGGGGTTACTAGTGTCTTGATTAATGGGAGTAGGCTCTTGTTGATTGAAGAATTGTCGAAGGCGATCAAATGGAGAATCTACCAACAACTCATGCACAACTCCTGGTGGATCATCTTGCTGCAGACACTCCTCAATCTTCACATTCACATTATATTGCAGATCATCCAAATACCAGGAGAAACTTTCTTCAAATCCAGACGACTCACAACCTTGGGGGAAAACTATTCTATAAGGCAATCGATCGATGACATATTCTCGGGGATACCAATGAATCCTTGGCTCTACATCAACCTCAACCATCTTCCGCTTAACTTTTCGATCCAAATTTTTCTCAGCAAGACATGTCAAAAGGATTGAAAGAAGATTTAACAGGAATGAAAGGGGATTTAGAAAGGAACGGAATAAGAAGTTAGAACAGTTTCTAACTATGGAAGAAGAGATTATAAAGGCATTCATCGACCGGTGTTGGGTCTTCTCACCATTTATTGGCGACGTTTCCCAAAGAGAAAACCCTTTATTCACCAAAACACTCTTCCCCTATTCTGTCGTCTCAAATTTCCCGTAACTAGACCATAATTACCTACAACCTAAGAAGTTTAACTGCTATTTTGTAATACTAATTAATCTTTCTTTACTTATATTGACAGATTGAGAGTGGAGGTGGGATTACATTACATTTGGCACAAACAAGAGTTCGGTGCATATAACTGCATGTCGCAAAGCACATACCAATCACACGCTCACGACTCAGATGACTACAAATCTGAATGGTTCAAATGACAGTGCTGACTGGCAAATTAACTCTCCTCTGTTCACACAAAATCTCCTTCCCAAAGTTGACAAACAACACCAAAACCAAATACTCAATGGAGAGTGGAGGTTAGCCTTCATTACACTTAGCGCTAATACTAATTAGGTGCCTGTAACTACAAAATTCTATGCACGCTCCATTCACACGTGCACGACTCAGACACCTACAAATATGAATGGATTAAATGACTTAGCTGATTGGTCATCTGACTATCCACTAGTCCTTCTCAAGATTGTCTCCAAAGATGATATACAAAGACATCATCTAAAGCTAAGTATATCCCTCCTACGTTGGTAAAATTTATTTATGTTCTTTCATGACACTGTCCTTATTCTATGCTTTCATGAGGAGAAACATTTAACTAGTTTAGATATTGTGCGCACTAGATTGCGATTTCCTATGCATGCTCAGATTTTCAAACTTGCTAATAAATTAGAACTCTTTACCATAAATAGAACTCACGGGCTAACCAAACATTATCATAAGCATATATTGTATTGCTCTAGAAATTGGTTTATTGACAGGTCTCTCTCACAAGGTTTGCCAGTAGTCAACAACACCAACTTGGTCAGCAAAGCTAAGCATCACAGGCCTTGGAATCACATTGATAGCACATGGTACTTGTACTTCATCTATGTTAACATTTGTACTATTGAGCAAGATCCCTATCACCTGCAACAACACAACAAATCGTACCCTCAGTATACAACATACCTACACATCAGAATTCAAATTAAAGTTCGTAGTCTCAGTACTACTCATAACATACTTCTCTCATCCACACACATCATCACCACCATCATTAGAACTCCTTCCATGGCTTCTTCCTCAGGAACTAAACCCACAGAATAAGTTGAAAATCTTGTTGAACAAATGAATTCTTCACTAAACATCCCTGAGGATCTATTTCTTAAAGTCTTTATCAATTCTGAGAATACTTTACCTAAAAAGAAAGAAGATTGGAAATGGGTCTTTATTGGCAGATATTGTAGCAAAGTATCTCATGAAACCAAAAATATCTCAAGGTTTATCAACTCAAATTAGGAGCTCAGAAGAAATGCAGAGGTGAACCTTTGGAAAAAGAGAAGGAACTATTATTCTATCAAACTTGGCATCATAGAAGACTACAAGGTCTTTAGAAGAGGAGGTACAAGAAGAATCTTTGACAAACTCATAGTTCTAACTAAAGTTCCTCCTGCTGGACCTGATTTCATTGATGAAGCAAACTTCTACAAAGTTAGAATTTGGGCACTGGTTAAAAGAATTCCCAAGCACATCATCCCTGATATAAAAAACATTCTCAAACTAGTTGGAATCTTTCAAGAAGCTAGAAAAGCTTATAGAATAGATGAAGATGAAAAGAATCTGGAAGTTCTCTTAACTATTGATGTGTCTAGAGCTCTAAAATTTGGCATTGATGCTTATGAAAACCCTACCACCTCATACTGGCTTGAAATGGCTTATGCTTTGAATGGCATTGCTTTCTGCAAAGTTTGCAGAATCCTTGACCATCCTGGACCTCTTTGTGAGGAAAAAGAAGAAAATCCTCAGACTATCACACACATTAATACCCATCCATCTAATCTCAATACCTCTTATCCCACAACATCCAACACCCCAACCAGCTCAAATACCAGTAGCCCTCAAAACATTATCAAAAGAAGGAACTACTCAGACAAAGATGCTGCTGAGGAGTTTGTAATCAAAATGAGGCTAGCACAGAGACAAATCCTCCTCAAAAATAGTTCAGAAGAACTAGATGGTCCAGAGGATTACATTATCTTTAAAGCTGGTCTGCACCAACCCATCAGTGGAGAAATCCCAACTACTAACATTGAAGTCATAGCCTGTCAAAAAAGGCATTAAAACTCATTGAAAGTAGCAGAACTAAGGATAAAATGATGAAGAAGAAGAGCATCAACATTAAAGCTGCTGCTAGGAAACATCATCCAACTTCTGAGGATGGGGTGGATAATACTATCAATCTTGATAATATTTTCCCAAAAATCAATAATGATAATCAATACCCAAACACCAATCACTTAACTCAAAATATTTTTGAATCCATGCCTTCCTTGTCAGATATACAAATTCAAATCAATGAAAAATTCAACAACCATAAGAAAATGCTATGGGAAAGAAGAAAAAAAGAGTTCAAACTTAAGGCTGTAGCCACTGAATTTCATCCTCAGCTAATGGATCCAAAAAGAAAACTTTTCATCCCTCCTAGCTCTACTGGAAATCTCCCCCATCACTGGAATCAAGCTCAGCCCAGTAAGAAGAGAAACACTCAAACAATGAAAATGGAGGAAGACCAGCTGAATGATCTGACTACTGGCAGCCTTAAGGGAGCAAATCCATTTCTAACTCCTAAGGTACACCTTTCTATTCTTATCAATCATTCTCTAAGCTTGAATTATTTATATATCAAGATTACTCCTGTTTTGATGACACTTTACTGTTATAGTATATCTTCTCACAAAACAAACATTCTTCATATATCTCTTTACTTAGGATACATAATCATCATATTCACTTATCCTACTGTTTCCTACTTCTGGCAATTTTTCTCTGTTTTAACTTGGAACTGTCAAGGATTAGGAAAACCCAATACTAGTAGGCATCTTAATAATATGTTAAATAAACATAATCCAGATATCTTCTTTTTATCTGAAACCAAGAAACAAACTAGAAATCTAAAGACTATCCTTAGCAATATAGGAGTCACTAACTTCTGGTTTGTAGAACCTAGAGGGGAAAATAAAACTGCTAGTGGCCTTGTCTTAGCCTGGAAAACCAATCTAAATGTCACCATACAAGACTTCTCCAATTATCATATTAGTTCCACTGTTCATCCTAGTGTAGGGGATCCTTGGCTATTCACAGGTTACTATGGCAGTCCTTATACTACTCTTGATAAATTACATTCTTGGAAAATGATTGAAAATACTGATAAGTCTAACACCTTACCTTGGCTGATAATGGGAGATATGAACTTTGTTCTGCATGATCATGAAAAATTTAGCCAGCACTCTATTAATTCTCATGAAGATGACATCTTTTTGGAGAAAGTGGAAGCAGCTAATCTCACTGATTTGGGTTACACTGAATGTCCTTTCACATGGACTAACACAAGAGTGGGTCCTCATCTCACTTAACAAAGATTAGACAGAGGCCTAGCAAATGAAGACTGGCTTGAAATACATCCAAACTCCACCATCTCTAACTTACCTGCTATTGGTTCTGATCATAACACCATCATTCTCAATACCAATCCTCACTGGAAACATGGACACATTCCATTCAAATTCTTTGGTTCCTGGCTAGATCTCAAAGATTTTAAAGAAATCATAGCTGAATATTGGAAGACTAAGCATAAAGGTTCACTTGCAATCAAGATTGCTAGGAAGTTAAGAGATATTAAAGTCAAATTAAAGAAATGGAACAAGGAAATATATGGTAATATCAAGACAAACCTTGAAGAAAGTCTACAACACTTGGACTGGATCACCAAGAACCAATTCAATTACAATAGAGGACAGGAAATTAAAGAGGCTAAGAAGAGGGTTGAACACTGGCAGAATGTTCAGGAAAGTTTTTGGAAAACTAAAAGCAGAGACCAACTCATCAAGCTTGGGGACAAAAACACCAGTTTTTTCCACATCTCTGCCAAGAAAAGATATAGAAGAAATAAAATTGTCTCAATTCAAAAGGAGGATGGTTCTTGGCTTCACAACAGTAATGAGATAACCCTCTTCTTCACCAATCACTTTACTAACATGGCCACTGCTGAACCTATAACTATTAATCAGTCTCTCATAAACCTCATTCCCACCACTATCACCAACAATGAGAATAGTAACCTTCTAAGAATTCCTGATGCTGTGGAAATGAAAGAAATACTATTAAGCATGGCAGGGGACAAAGCTCCAGGTCCTAATGGTTTCCCGCCAATTTTTTTTCAAGCTAACTGGGAAATTGTGGGCGAGGACATCATCAACATGGTCCAAAACTTCTTCACCTCTGGATATCTCTTTAAAGAGATGAACTCCACATTCATTTCCCTCATCCCCAAAACTTACAACCCCACTACTCCTTCTCAATTCAGACCTATATCTTTGTGCAACACCACCTACAAAATCATATCCAAACTCCTTGCTCAAAGACTCAAACCTATTCTCCCATATCCCTCTTTCAATCTGCTTTTATTCATGGCAGACAAATCTCTGACAACATAGCCATAGCCCATGAACTTATCCACCATATGAACACCAGAAAAGGGGAAAAAATGAGCTAATGGAACTATGGGCATCAAGATTGATATGGTCAAAGCCTTTGATAGGGTCAACTGGTAATTTCTTATCAAGGTTATGACTCAAATGGGTTTCAGCACTCAGTAGTGCAATCTAATTCATCAATGTATCTCCACCACCAATCTTGCTGTTCTAGTCAATGGCTCTCCTGGAAATTTCTTCAAGCCAACTAGAGGTATCAGACAAGGAGATCCCCTCTCTCCTTACCTATTTCTATTCTTCATGGAGGCCCTCTCTAGATACCTTGTCTTTGCTGAATCACAAGATCTCATACATGGAATAAAAATCTGCAATGAAGCTCCTGCTATTAGTCACCTTCTTTTTGCTAATGACTGCATGATTTTCTGCAAAGCCAATAAGGAAGAATGCAACAATCTAATCAAGATTTTCCAAAACTTTGTTCAATCTTCAAGGTAGCTAGCTAATCAACTTTGAAAAATCAGGTATCTTCTTCAGCAAAAACACTGCACCTGATATTGCAGACAACATAAGTAATTCCATGCATGTCCAAAGGATCAACATTAAAGATAAATACTTGGGCACCCATCTCTTCACCAATAGAAGCAAAGTGCAAGCCTTCAAGCCCTGTATAGACAAATTAAAACACAGACTTGCTGGTTGGAAAACCACTCTATCTACAACTGGGAAAGTTACTATGATCCAAACTGTCACCTCAACCTCCAGCATTTATCAAATGAACTTCTTCAAGATTCCAAAGGGCACCTGTAAAGAGATAAATGTTATACAAAGGGACTTCTTCTGGAATAAAGAAAAAGATAAACCTAAAGGTCTATTCTACATAGCATGGGATGCTGTCAACAAACCAAAGGAACTTGGAGGTCTGGGCTTCAAGAATATGGAGTATTTCAACTTAGCTATGATTTCAAAAATTGCTTGGAGACTAATTTAAGAACCAAATTCTCTCTGGAGCAGCACCATGAAGGCATCTCATTTCCCAAATCAAGAAGTTATCAGAATGGATACCAGGCCTAAAAACACTGATTCTTGGATATGGAAAGGAATATTGGAAGGAATATCCTGCATTCAAAAACACTACATTTGGAAGATAGGGAATGGCACAAATATACACATTTGGGAGGATAGATGGATTAATAACTTTCCTGACATAATCCAAAAAAAACCTCACTGCCCTTTAAGCCTCAAAACAGTCAATCAACTTTTCAATACCCATGGAGAGTGGGACATAAATCTCCTAGCTCTCTGGTTTACCCAAGATGTCAAAACCTCATTATCCAAACACAACATAATCCTAATTCTGAGGACACTATAAGGTGGAGCTTAACCCATACAAGAAAATTCACTGTCAAATCCCTTTATGATAAGCAAATCAATGATAAATATGCCAATGACACACTCATTGCACTTTTGAAGGAAATCTGGAAGCTTGACACTACTCCAGCCATTCAACTCTTCACACGGAGGTGTGCTCATGGCATTCTCCCAAAAAATGCCAAGTCTGCCAGTATCCTGAATTACATTGATCCTATATGCAACTTCTGCAAGAATGCTCAGGAAGACATGACCCATGTTCTCTTGGCCTGACCAGCTGCCTCTGATGTTTGGGCAAAACTCTTTGGGGAAGATCATCAACTTTTCACTGCTTATGGATCCTTCCATGCTTGGTTCAACAGTTGGTTTCACACTCCTAGAGCTAGCTGGAATGCTACCTTTGCTACAATATGTTGGTTCATCTGGAAAGCTAGATCTGATTTGACTTTCAGGAACATTAGCCCTAGTGCTGAAACTACTGTACTGAAAATCACTCGACACCTATGCACCTTTAATAGAGTGAACCATAATCCAGGGCATATTCTAAACAATCTCTATTACTAGGAGAATGCTAATGATCAGAACCTCAGACTTGGTAGTCTGGTCAGAAACAATAAAGAAAAATTTGGAATCACTATTAGCATGCACATCTTGGAAGTAAATAATAACATGGCTAATAGTGATCCGCCATCCTATACTAACTTTACTTTTGTTGCACTTTCTTTCTCAGGTCAGTGTGTGGGAGCAAGGAACATCAAAGACTCTACAACTGGACTCAGCAGAACAGACAGAGCAAGCAGAGGAGCTCAACCAGCACTAACCTGGGGCAAGGAAATGCAAAAGAACAACATTGATTTTGCAGCAGAGGATGAAGAAATACTACAAGCCATTCAGAAAGGATACCAACTAGAAGTTCAGAAAAGATTTCAAGGAAGTTCTACTCAAAGTAATAACAGGAATTTTGAAGCCATTGATTTTGTCTTAGGCAAGCTTATAAAGCTAGCTCCACATGGAAACACTAATGCTGCTAGATTAGCTCATCTATCCAGTCTTTCTACTTTACTTCAGAACTTAAATTGGAAAGGTCCAAACCTCCAATTACTTTTGACAGCTTTACAGTCTATTCCAATCCCTGTTATTAAGGAAAACTATAATAACTATTATCATACTTTGGGTGTGCATCATGGTGCTAGATTTAGCCAGGATGATCACCCTGCTGTACGAATGAGAAAGTAGCTCTGTTGAGCTATCTTTCTCTTTTGCTATAAAAAAAAAATCTACTTAGAGAAAGCAAAAATTATAAAGCAGCATCACTATGACGGATTAGAAAATCTGGACTCCAAGCGAACCGGGTTTCAACCCTCTAAGCAAACTCCGACTCTCCGATACGCCACTCAAGTAACCGGACCTTCAAATTCTTCTGAGAAACTCGAATTTGAATTACCTAGACTGCATTAAAAGCAAGCACGCTCAGCATATATTCTCCAATTATGAGAGATGACCAGTTGTGTCAAAATGAGAGACAGACAGTTGCCAAAAATAATAGACTTATATTCTAACAATTAATATGGCCAGTTGCCAATTCTAACAATTAATATGGCCAGTGGCCAATTCAAATAATTCATGTGGCCAGTTGCCATTTCAAATAATTCAAATGACCAGTTGCCATTTCAAATAATTCATGTGGCCAGTTGCCATTTCAAATAATTCATGTGGCCAGTTGCCATCGTTTTACGGTGACGCCATTGGCCAGTTGCCAATGGTGAAGGATGGCCCGTTGTCATCGTTTTACTGAGACGCCATTGGCCGGTTGCCAATGGTGAAGGATTGCAATCATCTCTGAATAAATGGTATAAAACTGCAAAGCAGTAACCAAGACTTCCAGATGATATGAACAACCTTGTAGTGTTGTGCTGAACCGCATAGCGGCTGCTACGTACCCTCTCCGTTGCTCGAAGGGATCAAGCACGACCGTAGTTCGTCACTTTTGTTTAGATAGTATGAACTACCTACAGTAGCAACTATCTCTTATGCTATCAAGTAAACCGATTAAGGAATATGTATACGCAGACATACATGAGAAGCATAACCCAAAATGTGGACATTAACGCTTCTATATATTTCAGACCATAATACGTGGTAAACTATCTTTCCTAGCACATACAAGCACAACAAACTAAATAACCCAATCAAATATGTGTTCGCCTCAGTCACACATATACAAAATTTATATAAAATGGTAAAGTACAAGTAACCCCGATTACTAAAACTACAAGTGCATTTCTCGTTGGTATTGAATTACTGCTAACATCTATGCCAGCTATAATGTCAATTAAGATCAGAGAACTAAGTTACCAGAACTCATAAATTAAGTCATAATAAATAGCTTGATTGCAGTAGAAACAAGTGCAAAACTCAGACCTGGCGTCATTGAAAAGACGAGTAAGCTTGTAGTCTTTTCACTGACATTTACACTCCAAAAACCTCAAATAAAGAGTCCAAAACGCCAAGCACCATATTTCACATTCAAATTTCAGTATGAGCGTTCCAAAGAGTCAGTATGCTATATTGCAACAATAAATATCCAATTCATGTAATTTTTATGTTGTGTAGCTTGGTCAAAATGAATTAATCGGACCATAAAATGTGAAAGCTCGAATCTGTGTATGGCATCACATAAAAATGAAATACGAATGAAAATAAATAAAGCCAAAGGTAACAGTAACATCGCAAGCACGAATACCCACCATGATCTTGCATGAGTTACAAGCATCGGCTGTTTTTAGCACAATTCAAAGTTCAATCTCTAGAAATGTAATTTGTGTTCATTTGCATAAGATCTCAGAACAAAGGATATGGATAAAAAGGCTAAAAAGTTACTAATCGCAGTACGAATGAGACGAAGTGGTGGTTACATTTACCATCTCATTTTATTTGCCAAGCTCTGGCACAAACATCTAACGGAGTATAAATAACAGTTCCAGCTAAAAAAGGCTACGAATGTATACCTTCCACAAAGATAATCAAGGAAAATAAAAGTCTTAAAACATTTCATTCGCATTTTCGAATCAACCGAAATTCAATTAAACAGTATCAAACAATTAGTACTAGCTAAGGAATGAGCTTCTAGCAACCATGTCAGCTATAATACGTAGAGAACCACAAAGAGATTTCATTTCACATTGTAGCTATTCCAAACAAGTGACACACAATACATCTATATATATATAGTAAGATAGGGATACTAAGTGAACTGGTTTGTATCCAAGAGATCTAACCAGCATCACCTCTCTTAAGAACCAATCCAAAGCTATTGGAAATCCAAAAGGGGTCAAAAGAGCAGCCAAACAAGTCTAACAGACTAACTGTAGTGCAAACATTTTAACAACCACTTTATGTACACTCAATTAATCACTAAAATTATGTGTAAAGCA
The DNA here is from genome assembly GCA_023531105.1 of Papaver atlanticum. NCBI lineage: Eukaryota > Viridiplantae > Streptophyta > Magnoliopsida > Ranunculales > Papaveraceae > Papaver > Papaver atlanticum. The sequence continues at coordinate 2,133,589 of JAJJMB010003142.1, read as the reverse complement.
TAGAATTAAGTCATAGTAACGCAGATAAAAAAAAATAAAGCTATGAGAGTCTGGCCGCAAAAACATCCCATAGCATAGCACCGTACAAGTACCTTCTGACTAAAACATTCCAACAAGAAATGATGTACGTCACTGTATTAAATTTGGACCAAATCAGGCTTACTTTATCATGTTAGAAATCCCTCACCACCCTCTACAAATTCTTAGGAGACAACACAGGGTGGTTCAGATTCTAAATACTCCAAAATCACACAACAAAACCATAGCAGAATCCTTATTCATTTTAGTATTCAAACAAACCATAGATTCTCAATATAATGATCAGCGCTACTGAATAGCAACCAACCAAAATCACCATAACCATTGTTCACTAACATTTCAAAACGCTAGCCATTGAATCATGTGTGAAGTGTCATAAATTGTCATAGACACAAGTTAAAACACTTTGTCCCGTATGCTGCACACCACAAATGAAACTGCACGAGTAGAAGACGTCTCATATTTATACATGCTAATATAGACTATATTTAAGTAACCATCATACCAAAATAATAAAAGCAAATGAAAGGTATAATGGACCAAATAATCAAACTCCGTTTACCAAAGATACAGAGACAATTCATGATACAGTCCCAATGCACCATAACAAGCTTCTATTCATTTCCTGGTTAAATATATTAATTAACATTCATTTTGGAAACAAAATGTTATCCACCGTATTGGCATAAAATATTGCACCACTACTGCACTTGCACAAAATCTAAAATGACAAAGATAGATTCCAAATTATTTCTCAGTAGTAGTTGTAAATGGTTAGTTATAAAATGATACTCCTTCTACTGTTTTTGATAGCTTTTCTTGTCTAGCCATTATTCAATCCAACTCTCGGTATCTGGAAATTTAGAAGACCCAAACTGATATGAATGGTCCAATTCCGAAATTTACAGCCATGTAAAATATTCAATCCTACGCACTAATTTTGGTATTTTATCCCTTATAGGTGTTTTTGGAAAAATAAGCTTTTGCGGCGAAATTAGCTCGAAAAGTTGTTGAAGGCACCTGGGAGGACATTTGCTATTCGGACTCTCATCTTGGATATCATGTGATTCTTTTCTCTTCTTTTTCAGGCATTTTATCAAATACTTGGAGTGCAGTCAAGCTGTTGTGAAGAGGTGTGTTTCCCTTGGCCTAATTAAGTTCCTCATGTAGATTCTACACCTGCAAAATCTGAGTTGAACGACAACCCATCTATCCCTATACCACCAAACTCTAAATCTTACTGAATTCCATCCAATCGTTTGAAATAATTTATATACATTTATACTGTATTCAATACAAACAATTCATGGTAATGGATTGAAAATATCCAGACTTTTTAATTAGAAGGAACACTAATCTACTGTGAGAGAATTCACATACACAATTCAAATTGAAAATCCTGTAAAGTAACCCATGCTTTAATATCATCTAAGTTAAAGCTTGCCATCCAATTTTATGAAGATCCAAAACTAGCATGAACCCTACATATTTTGTTGTGTTTACATCGGCTTCGATCAGAGAAGAAACTACAAGAAAACATTCAATCAAAAATGCATTCCATTCGATATACAAACTCATCGATTGATTAGCTTACTTGTTCAGTTGAGAATAGAAAGTGGAAACCATAAAATAGTCCCCAAATTGAAAACAAGGAGAAGAAATCTCTTACTCTGCTAACCGAATCAGCCAACATTAACAGCATCTCCACCAGGTTCATGCATGCATAATTTCAACCCAAACCAAAATTTTCCTGTCGCACCGAGAAAGGGAGGAGGAAAAGATATAGGCACCAAAATGTTGGTTCCCATTCCTTTTTATCGATTTTAGACTATGACACGTTGTCGTTTTCATCTCTTGCGTTTTGAGAACCAACATTTTGGTTATGGGCTGCCAATTGCCTCTAAGGTTCCCTAGACTAAAGTTAAGGCAAACACAAAAAGGCACTTAGATTTCAAGTTTAAGCATCCACCGATTTATAGGCACCACATATATTTTGAACACCGTAAAAAAAAATCGGAAAGAAATTAGTTTCTCTTCCTTAATGGGTTCAGCTAAACCCGTAGAAATTTATGGCTCTTACAATCACCATCATTTCTTGTATACCCGATTATTCATTGGCATGAGCCCACATGATACTGAATTGGGGAATAGAGAAGGGGTGGTGTGACTTCACATGCATATATTTATATCCTTTTTTCCCCAGTGTATATATATATATATATATATCCATAATAGGGATAGGGATAGGGATAGTTGTGTTAACCAAAAAAGTCACTACTTTGCCATGATTTACAAACGCATAAACATAAGACATTACAGAAAATTGAGATTTAGTATCAGATATGATAATTTAAAAATTAGGTAGGTAATCCAGGCATCCAAGACTTACACCTTGTTTGTTTGCAGCTGACTCGGCGTCTGGGTCTGAGTCAACCCCTGACTTTCGTCGAGTCAGCAGTCAGACTGTTTGTTTTCTACTTTGAGTTAGATCTGGCTCGACCTATGACTCGGACCCGTTTGAGTCATATATTTTTGAGTCAGTTGAGTCAGATCTGACTCAAAACAAAAATATTGAGTCAGATCCAGATAAGTTAGGTGATTTCACTCAGATTCAGATAACTCAGATCCAAACGACTCAGATGAGTCATGAGTAAACAAATATGGTGTTAGTTTTTGTGTGGCCACTTCAACATAGATACCACACTTACTTCTCAGAGCTAACGATATAACCTTACCAAGACAAACAACAACACAATATTTGTAGCAATTCATAAAAGAAAAAAAAAACACCGAATCTAATAAAACGAGTGTCACCTTCAGCTTTTCTAATTCTTTTTCAATATTGAAATCGGATATTTCTCTCAGTGTAGAATACTGGTGTACTTTGCCTGAGCCCTCATCAGACCCCGAGGTTATCCCACCCTACAGACTTGTTTAGAAGTTCGAGGATATATCTATCACAATATACAAAATTCCAGAAGTCAAAACCAAATGAAAATGCAACATATAGTTGAGTTTCAGAATTTCCTAACTAAGTCACTAGTTGTGATTCTCGTGAATAGCTTTTGGGACTTTGAGACTTGAACCAGTCTCCGGAACTCGAAGACCATTACTTGATGTATCGAAGATCTTTAACTATGATACTTAATATCGTAACGAGATGGAAAGAAATTCTCCGGCCAGCAATACCAAAGAGAATGGAGTCGGATCTAGATGAATCTGTACGGTTATATTCATCAGTACAATCGGCAACAAGTGACTGAATGGCTGGTGTAACTATAGCTAGTCTGATATCGTTATAACCAAGCAAAATGACCACCTAAAAATTAATATCAATCTTGAGACAACTTAGGACTTTTTTTTTTTTTGAAAAGGAAGGATATATTAAAAAGGAAAAAAGATATTTACAAAATTTACAGGAGATCACAGGATCTCAAGAAAAACAACAGAGAAATAACAAAGAGTTCCTATTACATAGAAACTATTGTGTCCCATTGAAACAGAATTTGATTGACCGTGTAATCTTTGAATATATCCTTCGCGGAACTCCACAAGCAAATATTCTGAATGATCAGCATCTTGATACCTTCAAAAGTTTTATTTCTGCCTCCATGAATTCTCGCGTTCCTCTCCTTCCAAATCTCCCAAAAGATGGCATAAGGAGTTAACTGCCAAACTATTAATTTCCTCTTACTCACCTTGTAAATTTTCCAGCTCTCCAACACAGCTTTAAAAACCTCCGGCATAAACCAGTTAACCTTTAAAGAAGAAAGTAAGAAGTCCCAAATTGGTTTTGACCACTTACAGTGAAGAAAAAGATGTTTTAAGTCTTCCTCCTCCTAATTACAGAGAACACACATAATTGAAGGAATCTCCACTCTTCTTCTTCTAAGCATACATCTTGTAGGTAAAGCTTCATGCAGGGACGCCTAAGTCAGAAACATTACTTTTGGTGGGATGAGATTGTTTTCTAGAAGACCTTCAAAATCCACAATCTCTGCATCCTCAATAATCTTTTCATACGCAAGCTTAGAAGTAAAATCACCCGAAAAACTGTCTTCCACACCTTCAGTTAAAACAATGTTTCTCAGCTCATATCTTAACTCTAAAAAACAATTCTCTCTGACTGATTAAGAGCTCTTGAATAATGCATAATCATATTACCTCCTAGAATATCTGCCACCATCACATTCTTTTGATTGCTTAACTTATACAGCTGAGGATATTTTCTTTTTAAATCCTTATTCCCAACCCAACAATCATGCCAAAATCGTAAACAACTTCCATCTCTCACCTTAATGTCCACTATTACAAGAAAATCCTGATTATCCTTTGTAATAACATGCCACATACTCTTACCTACTGCTTCATTGGTGATAGCAGGAATAATACATATCTCACAGGAATTTGTTTTCTCTGCCATGATTTTTCTCCACTAAGACTCCTTTTCTCTAGCATACCTCCAATGCCATTTCGACAGTAAAGATCTATTAACATGTCTCAAGTTTCTTATTCCAACTCCTCCAAATTTCTTTGGTTTACGAACTTTCTTAATACCTACCCAGCTCATCTTTTTTCTGTTTTCATCTTCTCCTCACAAGAATTTTCTCATCATGCTGTTTAGTTTCTTCTCAACTATGACTGGTAATTCTATAAGAGACATAAAGTATGTGACCAAACTTTCCAGCGAGCTTCTAATCAAAGCAATTCTCCCAGCTTTATTCAAGAATTTATGTTTCCATGGTGCCAGCTTCTTTTTCATCCTTTCAATAACTACATCCCAGATAGCCACATTTCGTTTGTTCACTCCAATAGGAATTCCTAGATAAGTTATTGGAAGAGATTCTACCTTACACCCCAATTCAGCAGCTAGCTCATGAACGATCTCATCTGCCCCAATGCTTACCATCGAACTCTTCTCCAAGTTTAGTTTTAAAAATGTTAGAATTTCAAAAACCATCAACAGCACATGTAGTCTTCTCACCTCAATTCTAGACGCATTCATAATTATAATTGTATCATCTGCAAATTGCAGGTGAGAAATAATAGTGCCGTTTTCAGCAACTTGAAAGCCACCTAATCTGCCATCATCCACAACTCCCTTCAACAAAATAGAAAGCACTTCCACCACGAGAGATAACGGATCGCCTTGCCTGATGCCCTTAGATGGTTTAATTCTGTCTGAAGCAGCTCCATTAATGAGAACTGGAAATTGTGCCTCTGTAACACACCACCGTATCCATTTTATCCATCTTTCTCTAAAGCCATTCTTTTGTAAAATTGTGAAAGGCGCGTTCCATCTAACGTTATCATAGGCCTTCTCCATATCTATTTTGCATAAAATGCCTGGTTTCTTCTGTTTAATCCTGCTATCAATGCATTCATTAGCAACCAAAATTCCATCTAAAATTTTCTTACCTTTAATAAAAGCACCTTTTGCATTCGAAATAAGAGATGGCATAACAGTCTTCATCCTTTCTGCCAAAAGCTTGGAGATTATCTTGTAGAAGCTACTAATCAAACTCAATGGTCTGTAATCCTAAATGACATTATAAATGCCAAAAAGATTGTCATTTAGAGAGAGAGATAAAAACATGTACCTGAAGGAAAGTATTGGAGATACCAACCAAGAAAGTTGCAAGAAAATCTTCCAAAGGAAAGCACCAAGAGCTAACATGAGTACGATTATAACAAACTGATAGACACATAACTAAAGAGTTAATGAACCCAAGTTGGACCAGTCTATAAAGCAGCTCCTACTTCTTTGTAAACCCTTGGTAGTAATGATTTATCAGCTCTATCCATCATTCTATTAAATTCACTTATGTTAATGTTTCTGATTTCATGTTCATTTTATTCATCTCTCAGTTTAGAGATTTAGAGAGAAACAGAGGAAATTCACGTAGTTTCAAATTCTTGAGTTATATAAAGTCAAGAAACAAGGGGGATTCATATACATTGGTGTGACTTGCTTAGTATGGGTCCTCTGGTCCTCTAGGTGAGAGGAAGAGAGAGGAGAAGGAGAGAAAGTCGAAAAAGTCTTTTGTTTTCGGTGATAAAGAATTGTTTTCAGTTTTAAAACAAGTTGCAAAGTTCTGATAAAGTGGCATTTGTTATGCTGGAAAGAAGACGTAAGATGTGTTGCTGCTCCAAGATTTGTTACCCTATCAAGCCGTGTTAGGGTTCAAGAAATAAAAACAATATTCAGATGAGTTTGTTGGAGAACTAATGGGTTCTGGTGGTCGCTGTCGAATAAATAGAGGCTGGGAAGAATAAGAAAATAGCAAAAGTTTGTAAGAACACGGGCAAGGAGGAGGAGTTTGCAAGCCGTGAAAGTAGAGAACTCAGGTGTGTTGCTGACATGAATTAGATTTCAGAAGAAGAACATGATTGGTTAGAAGACATGGCTATGGGGTCATCGCTTGACTGTTTCTATTAACGAAGAAGTTTGAAGAAGTATCTAGCTTGAGCACAGCGGAGAAGAGATGTTGAAGATAGAATTAGTGTTTGTTTTACAGAGATGTTGAAGATGGTGCTATAGTGGGTTGCTGCTAGTATTGGCAGAAGAATGAATGGAGCTCGTGAATGTTACTGCCATGGTGGAGAAGAAATTACTGCCAGGCCCGGCATATTATTTATTTTTTGTTAATGAAAGAAAAGAATTGATGATGCTATAAGATTTGATATTGCTGCTGGTAATAGACGGAAAAGAAGGAGCCAAGTTGGATTTGGTTTTTATTTAAAAAACAAACCATGGCTGTGATTGAAAGATTAGGAATGGAGCCGAGTTGCGGACAGAGTTGGTGATGGCAGCGATGAAGAAGTAATTGATGGCAGTCACCATGTCAGTGTTGCTTCTGCCAATGAGAAGACGACGCAAGTACGTTGCTGTCATTTGCAGTTGACTGAGAAAGATAGTGTTGTTGTTATACGAGGAGACGTTGTTGATACTAGAATTGGCAGTGATGATGACTGAAGCCCTATGTTGTAAAAGGCGCCCAAGGGGGGCCTAGGAAAAAAGGCGCCCAAGGCGCCAATATATGCATGTTTCTATAGTTTTTTAAATTTTCCTCCACGCCTAGGCGCGCCAGGTCAGGAAGTGCTTTATTCCTTGGTACAGTAACAGGGTTTAGTCATCTTGAGGAGGAATCTACCTTTGTACAGCTTGGAGCAGATCCTACTGGATATGATTAAATACTGGGTTTTCTTGGTCACCTTGTTGGGCTTTCTAGGCTTGGTATATTAGGTAATCGAGAAAATGGAGATTCCGCTGGACTAGTAACTGGGCAGAGTACTCTCGAGCTTGGTTTAGCTGCTGGATTAGCTTATTCTAGGTAAAAGCGTACAGAAGCAGGTCAGTCAGTTACGCCAGTTTCATCAAGTGCTTCAGGTTAGAAAAGCCAAATCTCAGTTAGTAGATCAGTTCCTAGGCTTCGGTCTGGATTAGCAGGTTCCTCAACTGAAGTGGATGCCCTTGAAAGGGATGGTGATACTGGACTAAGCTCTGGTTAATCTGGTCGAAGTCAGTTTGGATCTAGAAGCTCTGGTTATGCTCCCTAGGTGCTAGGTCTGGCGCCTCGCCTCGCCTAGCGCCTTTTACAACATAGCTGAAGCCAAGAGGTATTGGTTGTTAACAGGGAATCAAGGTTGTTGCAGCCATTACTAGCAGTAGGTGTTGGCATTGGTGACGAGAAGAGGGTTTGACTGGCAGAGGAGTAAACAGAATCGGGAAGGCAGCTGCTATAGAAACTTGAAGGAATGTGCAGTTTGAATTGAAGTTGGCTGTGAAGATGGATAGGAGTGGTTGAGTTGGTTTTGTAAAACAAAGAAAGAAGGAGTTTGGCAGTGGTGTTGTACGTAACCAGTGATGAAACGATGATGGCAGTCCAAAGACCTGTGTGTTGGTGGCTTGATTCTGGCGAGATCAAGAGTAAACAAAAAAATAGGGTTTGAATTTATGATTTTTTTTAACCACTTAAAAAACAGAGATGACGTACAAAATAAAAAAATAAAAAAAAGAGTTATGGATTTTGCTGCTGCTGTTGCTGTATGATCATGGAATGGGTGGTTTGATGCCAGTGAAGGAAAGTTTGATTGAGCTCGTGGAAGAGATGGATGTGATGGTTGAGTTCGAGAAGGGTTCGAAGTTAAGAGATTTGTTGTTGTGATCGGTAATGTTGTAGTAACCAAGGGATGTTGTGGCAGAGCATTTGTTGATTTTAGAAGGTGAAGAAGCTTTGAGTGAGTGGTTGTTTCGAAGGGTTAACTTATGGATTCGAAATAAACACAATAGAAGATCAAAGTTGGTATTGTAGATGGGAAAGCCTGGTACAGTTTGATTAAGTTGATCGAATTCAGAGACTTAGAATGACAAGGAATGATTGGGTGGATATGTTTGAGTTTAAGGGAGGATGGTAACATGTTGGAGTTTTAAGCTTAAACATGTTGATGAGCTACAAAGTTTGTGGCAGAAACTTGGACTACCTACAAAGTGTGGCAGACTTTGTAAATAAGTACGCTTGTGGAAGAAGCGTGACACCAAGATTATGAGAGAATCTTGAAAAGCAAAGAAGTGTGAAGGTTTCACAACAATAGCGTAACTGGAACAAGAGAAGGTTGTGAAGTAAGAGAAGTAATCACTAGGAGGTGATGTGTGAGAAGACAACAAGAGGAGGTTATAATGCCTATGAGTGGTGGAAGAGACGTTACAAGGGTGTGATCGTGAGAAGTGAAGCAATCCCAGTGTGGGTATTTGAATAGAGAAGTGAAGCAATTCCAGTATGGAATTTGAAGAGTATGGGAATCCTACAAGTGAAGTAGGTAAACAAGAGATGAGGTTTAGCTACAATGCTCTGTGATGAGTAACAAAATTTGGTTTCGGTTTTGTTAAGAATATCTTGGTTTAAGGGAGAATGTTGGAAGTTAAACCAAGATATGGTGAAGTTTGGTTTAGGAAATCGAGTTTACTTGAGAAACAAGGTGTTTTGGTTCTAGAGAATTCTATTTTGGAGTTTGGTTTATGATAGGAAAATGTCTTTGTATAGAGTTTGATCTTTGTTTGGAAAGTGCTTTGATTGGTCGTCAAGTTTGTGAACAATATAAATAGGCTGTTGAGCCATGATAATTTGTACACCGAATTGATTACCAATGTAGTCATTTTTGCTTCCGCGTTGTGCTCTCCTCTCTCTTTCTCGATCCTACAGATTGGAAGTTACTGAACCGTGTGTGGTCGGAACTTGAACCCAAAATCTGTCGGTCAAGAAAAAATGAGATAATGCGCACTCAATATGATGTTTTGAACTTTTGAGGATGAGTACGCAATTAGGCATGCATATTTTTATTTATTTTTTGATTTGGGAAAGAAATAAGGGCATGAAGAATTTCAAGTTGAATGAGAAATTTAAGGCCTATTTTGCGTTTCCTCCCCTCCCAAGATTGGTAATTTGTGTTTCCTCCCCAAATAGATTGAAATTAGTGTTTCCTCCCATCGTTAAGTATTCCATTCAAATCTCGGTTAGCTGAATCAGCAAGAGTATACAAAATAGCCCTATCACATCATGGAAGAAGAAACTCCTCTGCGTCCATAGCTACTATAACCTTGTAGGAGGCTCAACCCACGGTTAAGGAGACAGATTGGAATGATATCGCAGCCACGACTTAATCGCCATGATGAAATGAGGGGAGCATGATGTACCGCTGACGTCATCGACTGCTTGTGATATCCAAAGGCAATTATGAGAATTTTTTGCGTATCTGACGGTCTACTACTTGCTGTGTCGGCTTAAGGCTAAATTTTATGGGCTAGATTAAAGGCGCTAGATTTGCACTTAAGTGTTGCAATTCAAAAAAAAAGTATGGCCTAAAAGTTAACACTAGTTCTCTCTCCTACCAGTTGCTAGCATGTGAATTAGCAGCTAGATAGTTTCGCTGAATGATTCAGCACCAAAAGAAACACCTTTTCGTTGAATGGTTCAGCGCTGGGCGATATATCTTTTAATCTGACGGCTGAGATTTAAAGCGCTGAACCATTTATCGCTAGGCGCTGAATGGTTCAGCGCTGGGCTGATGTGGACTGCTAAGTTCCAACCACATTGGTGCGAACGATAAAGCTGACCATGGAATTGATCCACTAACACCTTGCGCAGCAATATTCTGAAAGGTCGGGATTTTTATCACGGATTTTTCTTCAAGAAACAATTTCCTTTAATTCCGACATTAACGATTTTCGTGGGCTTGAATTACCATTTGTACTGCTTCTGCTTACATACTGAGGATCTTTGGCAAACAATGGGACTTAAATTTCAACAATGACACTTATAATTGCAACGAGATGGAATGAAATTCTCCAACCAGCGATACCCAAGAATGACGTCGGAGCAAGAAGAATAGACACAAGGCCACCAAGAATTGCCCCGAGATTTCCTGTTAGCTGAAGCCAACCAAACGCTACACCACCACCACGGTTATTGTCATCAGTGCAATCGGCAACAAGTGATTGAATGACTGGTGTAACCCAGAAACTGTCGGTCAATAGATAAATGAGATAATGGCACACAGTACGATGATTTTTTTTAGCATGTGTGTGCAATTCTGTATGCATTTTAAATTTATTTTTGGCTTCTGTTGATTTTCGAAAAATGGATAGAGGCACCAAGAAACTTTTAGATGAATGAGAAATTTGATCACATCCTCAAGTACTAATTCCTTTGCATCTTAATTTACTAATCAAGAAATTTATGAGATGGTCATGGGCTCATTGCTGGTTGATATCAATGAGTTACGTTTGAAACTTGGCAACATCAAAATGTACTACGACGTGTGGCAGCCGACTTCACCCCCTAATTTGCAATCAACGATCAAGGCGACTGATTGGAATGATATTGCACGACTTATTGCCATGATGAAATGAGGGAAGCATGATGTGTTGATGACGTCATCAATTGCGTGTGATATCCGAAGGCAAATATGGGAATTTTTTTCCTTCGTGTGATATCGATTACTACCGAATTTGGCTTCGACGGAATTTCCAAATTTTAGGCGAAGTGGCCATTAGTTATCTCTAGGACGATATGAAAAGGCCAACAACACCAATGCAATTGACATGTAATTATTGTTTAAATAGAACCCATAGCTGCTAGCTAGGTACCTTTATGCATGTCTAGCCAGGTAGCTAGCTAGCTAGTTATTAGTTAGGCTTTTGGATCTGTAGTAGACTAGTAGTGGTTATATCTAGTTAGTGGCACATAACAAATTGACCATGGAACATTTATTTTTGACATACAATAATGTTTAGTCCACTGGTGGGTCAATTTAATAAAATCTTGTATACACGAATATTAGTAGCAATTCAGAAAAGAAAAAAAGTCTAATAAAACGAGTGTTACCTTCGGCTTTTCTAATTCTTTTTCAATATTGAAATAGGATATTTCTCTCCGTGTAGAATACTAGTGTACTTCTTCAGCAATTTCTCTTTCAGCATGAATTATCATACAATCTCCAAGAAACTCATCACCCATCTTGTTACGAGCTACTGGTTTCACAATATTCATAACTGAAAATACCCTTTTTGTAGTAGCTGTTGAAACGGGAAGAATCAGGACAAGGGGAATTAATCTATCTATCAAATCATAGACATTTGACTTACCAGTTTCAACCAATCTCCGACATAATTCAGCCACAGTAGTCATGTTTCCAAAATCTGCATTGTCGACAACATCACATTTGTAATGTTTTAGTTGGCTTCTTAAAACACATACTTCTTGTACTGTGAAATCTTTAGGATAAAACTTTTCCGCTAGAGTGCAAAGGAATCAATGTCAAAATATTTATAACTTTCATCAGGACTGAAAGCTGAACAAAACACAAGTAGCTCCATTGATTCCTCTGTGAAACCGCTTAGCTCCATTAGGTGAAATTCTATGACAGCATTAAATATGTCAAAGCGGTAATGATGTTCAACGGTAATATGGTCTTTCTGCTGATAAGAACGACTGGTTCCAATCATATATTGATTTGAAAATTCTGGAAGGACAATGTCATGTTCATCACAAAAGACTTTTAACACTTGAAAAAAAAAGTAACCCAATTTTTGTCTCTCAACTCTTGAAGAAGCACATTTTTTTTCGTGTGATATCCATTACTACTGAATTGGCTTCGACGGAATTTCCAAATTTTAGGCGAAGTTCAATTTTACCCTAAGTGGCAACAGATCCATGTGATTCAATCAACTCAGTTGGCCATTAGTTATCTCTAGCCAGGCCGATAGGAAAAGGCCAACATCAATGTAATTGACATGTAATTATTGTTTAAATAGAACCCATAGCTGCTAGGCACCTTTAAGCATGTCTAGCCAGGTAGCTAGCTAATTATTAGTTAGGCTTTTGGCTCTGTAGTAGACTAGTGGTAGTGTAGTGGTTATATCTAGTTAGTGGCACATAACAAATCGACCATGGAACATTTATTTTTGACATACAATAATGTTTAGTCCAATGGTGGGTCAATTTAATAAAATCTTCTATATTTAATACGAAAAAATACAATACGAAAATCTGAATATATGCTTTCCAAAGATTTTGCCAGCTTTCTTCCATGCACAAGATGAAAAGGTTTATGTCTTACGGATGGTTCAAATCAGAGGGCCAGTGTCATTTTTTTAAGTGCAATTTGAAGGCATTTTTAAGGACATAATAAACCTGAATGCGTTCCATTTCATATGAAACATCTACTTAGAGAAAGCAAAAAATATAAAACACCATCACCATCATTCCTTGTATACCCGATTATTCACTGGCATGAGCCCACATGATACTGAATTGGGGAATAAAAAAGGGGTGGTGTGACTTCACATGCAGATATTTATATCCTTTTTTCCCTAGTATACATATATATTATCTCCATAATAGGGATAGGGATAGGGATAGTTGGGTTAACCAAAAAAGTCACTACTTTGCCATGATTTACAAACGCATAAACATAAGACATTACAGAAAATTGAGATTTAGTATTAGATATGATAATTTACAAACTAGGTAGGTAATCCAGGCATCCGAGACTTACACCTTGTTTGTTTGTAACTGACTCGGCGTCTGGATCTGAGTCAATCCCTGACTTTCGCCGAGTCAGCAATCAGACTGTTTGTTTTCTACTTTGAGTCAGATCTGGCTCGACTTCTAACTCAGACCTGACCTCTGACTCGGACCCATTTGAGTCAGGTAACAAAATACCCCTGACTCATGGAACCAAACCACTGACTCATATATTTTTGAGTCAGTTGAGTCAGATCTGACTCAAAACAAACATATTGAGTCAAATCCAAATGAGTCAGGTGATTTCACTCAGATCCAAACGACTCAGATGAGTCAAGAGTAAACAAACATGGTGTTTGTGTGGCCACTTCCACATAGATACCACACTTACTTCTCAGAGCAGACGATATAACCTTACCAAGACAAACAACAACATAATATTTGTAGCAATTCAGAAAAGAAAAGAAAAAAAAACTCCGAGTCTAATAAAAGAATGCGCGATTGGGGGATACTTAAACTAATTGGGGGATATAAATTACTTTCCCCAACCAATAGTGTCCGCTAAGGGGTGTTTTTGGGGGGCGGAAATACTAAAATACCCTTCCATCTAAATTAAAATTTAAAAATCAAAATCAAAATCAAATCCTAACAAGTTCTTAAAGATAGGTTAAATTGAATTGTTGTTGAGCAAGAAGAAGAAGAAGAAGATGAAGAAATGGCTTCATTGAGAAGGTACATGATACTCAATCATATATAAAGTGTTGTTGTTGTTTTAAATCTTCGTTTGGGTTAGAATCATAAACTGAGTTTCAATCCACTCCTGGCTTGTGTTCATGATGAATACCCTACTGTTTTTTGTGCCGGCATAGTTTTTAGGATGAATACCATACCGATATCTGGTGTCGGCATGGTTTTTAGGATGAATACCATGCCGATATCTGGTGCCGGCATGGTTTTTCAGGATGAATACCATGCCGATACTAGTGCCGACATGGTTTTTCAGGATGAATACCATGCTGATACTTGCTATTTCAGACAGAATTTCTGTATGTTTTTGTCCTCAAACCGGCACGGTACACTTGGGAATCGACCATGCTGGCACTACTACCAGCATGCTTAATAATGAACTTTCTATGCCGGCAGTGTACTTACAATTTCAAAATTGGGGGATATTTTGTATCGGCATGGTGAAAGTATAAATACCATGCCGAGTTGGTCCCTGCCGGCATGGTATTCATACTTTTACCATGCCGACACTGATTTTTTCAGGCGTAACAATGGCGGATTCAATGAAAAAAATAATCAAATTTCAATACATTAATACCTATATATGACTAATTGGAGCACTTGTATATTCAGCTTGTTTACTTTCCCGGGTTGGTTCTTCACCTAAACCTTCATGATCATAAATATCTTGATTTAATGTTGTTGCATCAACAAATTAATTGATAATGATTTATTCTAATGATTATCAAACTAATCTATTAACTTACCTAATTATATTTAACCACTAAGCATGATTAGTGAGGAGTAGATTAGGAATTAGTTAAAATACATGGATAAGGGGTGACTCTGATTTACTATTTATATCCCGTTTTTTGTCTTTTTCCTCTATCCCTCAATTAATATAAGTATCTCCCAATTGCGCATTCTTATAAAACGAGTGTTACCTTCAGCTTCTCTAATTCTTTTACAATATTGAAATCGGATATTTCTGTCCATGTAGAATACTGGTGTACTTTGCCTGAGCCCTCATCAGACCCCGAGGTTATCCCACCCTACAGACTTGTTTAGAAGTTCCAGGATATATCTATTACAATATACAAAATTCCAGAAGTCAAAACCAAATGCAACATATATATAGTTGAGTTTCAGAATTTCCTAACTAAGTCACGAGTTGTGATTCTCGTGAATACCTTTTGGGACTTTGAGACTTGAACCAGGCTCCGGAACTCGAAGAGCATTACTTGATGTATCGAGGATCTTTAACTATGATACTTAATATCGCAACGAGATGGAAAGAAATTCTCCATCCTGCAATACCCAAGAGAATGGAGTCGGAGCTAGATGAATCTGAACGGTTATAATCATCAGTATAATCGGCAACAAGTGACTGAATGGCTGGTGTAACTATAGCTAGTCCGATACCGCTATAACCAAGCAAAATGGCCACCTAAAAATTAATATCAATCTTGAGACAACTTTGGACATTATAAATGGAAAAAAGATTGTCATTTCGACCAGGGGCGGAGATTTCAAAGTTGGGGGTGCAAAATTTTTCCTTGGGTTACAATTTTTTTTTAGGGGTGCAAAGAAGAGAATTTAGGCTTGTAGATAGTATAATCTTTGATATTGGGCTTTGGAGCCAGCTGGGAAGGGGTGCAATTGCACACCCTTGCAATGGGATGGCTCTGCTCCCGATTTAGACAGAGATAAAAACATGTACCTGAAGGAAAGTAGTGGAGATACCAACCAAGAAAGTTGCAAGCAAAAGGAACACTTTTGTTATAGGGAGGGAGTTTTTTATATCAAGGGAGTTGAAAATCCGTAATTGACTCACTGATTTAAGAGTGAGTTGAATTCTAATATTTTTTGGCAAAATATCCTTTAAAGTCCACTCGGTAGATATTTATACCGCTCACTGGTTTTAGTTTTCCTATCAACAGAGAAAAAACCTGGCTTGATTGGGGTATACCCAGATTTATATGGACATAGTGCCCTTACTAAGGGGAGGTTAAAAATGGATGAAGTTACTTTAGTACCCCTGCACTAATAACCCTATTACTTAATCAGATAACCCTAAAATAAAAAACCTACAAAAACTGTTAATCTTCTCTTCTTCTTCTTCATCTACATCTTCCATCAAAATCATAGAAACAAATCTCTGCAAATCATCCAATTTGATTTTCCTGAAAAATGGTTGATTCCAAACGATCAAGTAGCAGCACAGATTCAACAGGACATATCAAAAGATCCAAATCAGAGAAAAAAGGTAAGGGAAAAGTTGGAACTAGTAAAACCGAAAATCCAATCCCTGAGAATGTTGAAAAGAACCCTCCACCGGTGAAAAGAAGACTGTAAGTGATTTCTAAACTCAAACCCATTATTGTTTTGTGTTTTTGATTGTTATATTAGATGAGAAATCGCAAATTATGATTTTCAGGGTTTTTGGTCGACATGGTTTTTTTTAAAATAGGATGCCGGCCTTAGGATGTAAGTATTAGTCGGCAGGGTCGTAACATGAAGATCATGCCGGCTTTTCATAACAGCCATGGCGACTGTAAAACATTAACCAGGGCCAGCATGGTATTCAATAACCAACCCTTCCGACTTTTTTCTAGTCGGATATTCTTAGACAAACCTTTCCGACTTTATGTCACAGAAACCTTAATTTCCTGAGTTAACAGTCGGCATCTTTCTTGAATAGGACCCTACCGACTGTGTGTTAGTCGGCTTGGTATATGATTACAACCTTTCCGACTAAGTATTAGTCGGCAATGTTTAGATTCTCGACCTTGCCGACTTGGTGATCAGAACCATGTTTCAATGTGTAGAATTTTCATATCTTTTATTTGTGTATTGTTTAGGTTCCCAGAGGAAAAAAATAGAAGATATCCCTTGTCTTGTTAACAATGCAGAAGAGCTATTAGAATTTATTGACAAGATTTATCCTTCTTTAGAAGATCCTAGAGATAAAACTGAAGAGAATTGCCCTGTAAGAATCAAAATTACATGAATAAAGTGAATTACATCTTCCCATGCTCTGTTTTCTATTGGGTATAACTAAAGGTCGGCAAGGTTACATTGTCGACTATTAGACAGCCGGCAATGTTAGAAATTATTTGTGTGCCGACTATTAGTCAGCCGACAGGGTAAGAAATATTTATATGCCGACTATATGATAGCCGGAAGTGTAGGAAATATTTATATGCCGACTATAAAATAGCTGGCCCAGGATAGTCGGCATCTTCTTCATTCATAGACCTTGCCAGCTCAAGATAGTCGGCATTTTCTTCATCCGGAGACCTTTCCGGCCAAAGTTAGTCGGCACCATATTCAATCGTAGACCTTGCCGAGTTTATAACATTTTAAGAATCAATTTTTTTGATCGAACTCATAAGACAAAAGGTTTAATCTACTGAATTCATAATTTCATAAGTTTTAATCTAAACTCAATTAATTAAGCTAATCAATTTTTTTAGTGTTAATTAAACAAGGGTATATTAGCCATTTTGAAAATAAAAGGTTAAGTGGTGGCTTCTTTTACTTCAAAATGACCTAGCTTTTGTCTCATTAGGTATACCCCAATTAATCTGGGTATACCCCAATCAAGCCAGGAGAAAAAAATCCCTAAAACCTCAAATTCCCCCAAATTCATTTATGATCATCAACTGTGAAATCGTAATGCTTTTGGATACTTTTTTACTGAATCTATTTCTCCCACAGAGTTAAGAATAAAATGACAGGTGCATATATTGATTTTGAAGGTTGGGAAGATGACAATCAATCCATAACACTTCCTCTTCCATTATGTGAATCTCTTCCATCAAATGTACCCGAGTTTGCCGGAAACGAAGGATCCCAGGTACCCAAACGATCAAAGCATGATTTTCGAATATTTCTATGTATGTGTGTAAAAAAAAAAAATCCTGTAAAACCTTCAGTCGTTTATACCAGTAGGGATGAAATCAAATATTCACGACAGGGGTCAAAAACGTGAATCGCATACTTCTCTACTGTACAGAAAATGGTGAAACTCAATATTTCACTTCCTGCCGAATAGAAGTGAAATGAAAACTTTCAGTATCACTAAGTGATGGTGAAATACCATATTTCTCTATCATATAAATGTGGTGAAACTCAACATTCACTGTCAACTTATTGGTGGTGAAATGCATTATTTCTCTACCATTTCAGTGACGGTGACATATTTAAACGTTTTACTGACCATTTTCCCCCCTTTATTCTTCCAATTTTGGTTAGTGTTTTAGTTTTGTTAGTTTTATTGATATCACACTTGATTTTGATAGGTTGTTCCATCTGCGACTCTCCCTATGAATGAATAAAGTCATCCTTTGCCAGTTTCTTCATTACCTTCGGAATATCCCGATTTTAAAGAATATTTTCAAAGAAAAAATGGTTTTGGGTCTAGAAAAGAGTTACAGCCATGGTGTATAGGTGTTGGTAAAGCGCACAACTTTGTAATTGTGTGTAAATCCTCAAAGATTAAGGACTTATGCGGTTCTGCACAAGGATCTTGGCTACAATTGTGCTATGAAAGAAGTGGTAAGCCCATTAGTCACCAAGCGAAAAACCATGTGCCAAAGACCACAACAAAAAAGAGGAAATGTTGTTCCATCAAGTGTGGGTGTCCGTTCCGTCTAAATGCTAGTTGTAACAAGTTTGAGAGATGGAATGTTCGAGTTCGTTGCGGTTTTCACAATCACCCTATTCCAACTACATTGACGGGACATGCATACGCAGGGAGGTTGGTAGAACAAGAAAAGTTGCATGTTCTTGAATTGACAAATAGTGGATGTCGACCTCAGGAAATTCTTACAAGCATCAAGAATAAAAATCGAAATAATTATTCAACTATGAGAACCATCTACAATGCAAGGCGTAAATTAAAAATATATGCAATGCAAGGTAGATCGCTGATGCAACATTTCTTCAAGTTAGCTCAAGAACACCATTATACGGTTAAGTATAAGTTTGATCCTCTAACAAAGAAGGTAACTAATCTATTTTTCGTCCATCCGGAGTCCGTAAAGTTGGCACAATGTTTTCATGAGTTTGAGTTTGAGAGAAGCGAAACAACACAAATGCATGATCATAGAGAGGAAGAATTGTTCACGGAAATCCTTAATTTTGTCTCTATTAAAGCTTTGAATATCATATATAATGAGATACCTAATAATGTCGACAGTATTATGGATATTGATATAACATGCAATTGTCTGGCTCGCAAAATCAATGGATGTGCATGTGAAATACGTGCGTTGAAAAGACAAGGTAAAGTCATAGCGCTCGATATTATTGACCATTTTTGGAGGCAATTGAGTAGTTCACCTTTGTGTCCAAACCTGGGGAGAGTACCATTGTAGGAAATATGCATTGACCCTTGAACCTGATTTATCGCCTTATACAATAGAGCCATTCACATAAAGTAGATATGCTCTAGCACATTGCTCTTTCCTCTTCTTTGAATCATTCTTTCTAAAAAAAAGTTCAGTTCCACCGAATGCCTTTTCAATCTCAAGTTCTTTCTTAGTCTTTCCAAGAGTTCTTTTTATCAAATCATACGTGTAATCCCAAGTCATAGTCTTCGCCCCAAACACTCCTTCAACTACTTTTCCTTTAGCATCAAGTCCTGTGGTGCACTCAACATCTTCAATTGTAATAGTCATCTCACCGAAAGATAGGTGATATGTGTTGGTCTCCGGATACCAACGCTCACGAAAAGCATTGATAAGAGCACGATCAATCTTATCATGGCCATACTTGATTAACGAATACAGACCGTTTTTCTTTTTTTACATACTCCTGAACTTCAACACACTCTTTATCAATAGGCCATTTTGTTTTGACCAAATCTTGGTGTTGATGGAGTTTAAGCAATGGTATTGGGTTTTCTCTTGGATTCTACAGAACAAACAAAGAAATTAATCACAAAATAGTTACCGAATACAACGAAAATAGATATACAATTCAACATACCTCATTTTCCCATACTAATCGCGCAATGTGGTCTCTATAATATGATAGAAGACGTGGATTAATAGGTTGCCCTGGGATTTCACTTGCTTCAACCACCTTTTTTCCTTTTCCACTTGAAGAAGCTCTTCCAACATCAACCTCTCCAAAATTCTCTTCATCGTCCTCGTGATTACTCTCTTCATCATACTCATCACGAACCTTGTTATCATCTTCGTAGGAATTCTCTTCATCAACCCTCTTTGCTTCATCTTCTTCATCGTTCTTACTATCCTCGTCACTACTCCCACTAGCATTATCACTCTCTACCAAAGTATCTTTGTCAACCTCTTCCACAATATCTTTGTTACGCAGTCGATCACCCTTTCGAATTGATGCTGATGACCTTATCGTCGGCCTTTCGGGCAACCTAAAACAACAGGAGATGTAGTGAAGACATAATATTAGTTACAACATAACCTCCATAAATAACTAAAATTTTGTTACCCACCTATACTAGCAAGAAATCGCAACAAATTAAGCGAAATTTATGAGCTTAAAACGATACTGTGGAATTGAAAGCCAATTAGAAGTTGGTAAAGCTGTCGGCAAAACCCAAACTCTAGAAATTGACTAATTGAAAGTAAGCAGTACCAATTTGAGTGTCAAATTACAAAATCAAATTCTTTGTGATAACTATTTAGGTACTGGGTAATTTGGATTAATAAGAATTGGTAAAGCTTCCGTTTGAATTTGGTAAAGCTGTCGTTTGATTCTTTAGATTAATTAGACGGAGACTAGAACTCAACATAACACCAAAACATATAAACTGAGAAGAATCATACTTAACGAATTATTAACCTAAAACTCACCTAACCCTAATCCTTAAATAAAATTTAACATTCATCACAATCAATCAATCAAAGAATCATACTTAACGAATTTTCTTATGAATAATGGATTTTTGAAAAAAATCTCTTATTTTTGGATTGGAGAGATCTTGTGAAGATGATAGCCTTTTTTCATGCCGTCCCATTATATCTTGATCCCGTTATAAATGATTTGGTCAATATTTTTCAGAAGATGTGAATTTTTTTCTTCTAGGGCATAGTTTTGTTCTTCCCAGTTCAGGAGAGTAAGAAGTAAAGAGGAACACTGAAGAGGAAAAAAATACTGGATAGGTTCGTATTAGGTGAGTCAATTACGAGTTTTTCACTCCCTTGATCCGAAAACCTCCTCCCAATAATAAAAGTGCAAAGGAAAGCACCAAGAGCTAACATGGGTACGATTATAACGAGACACATAAATTATTCCACTTTTTTTTTTTTTTTGAAGCATTGAAAAGAGTTGACGAACCCAAGTTGGATCAGTCTGTAAAGCTGCTCCTACTTCTATGTAAACCCCTGGTAGTAATGCTTTAGCAGCTCTTTCCATCATTCTACTAAATTCACTAATGTTAATGTTTCTAACTTCATGTTCATTTTATTCATCTCTCGGTTTAGAGATTTAGAGAGAAACAGAGGAAATTCATGTAGTTTCAAATTCTTGAGTTATGTAAAGTCGAGAAAGAGGGGGGATTCATATACATTGGTGTGACCTGCTTAGTATGGGTCCTCTGGGTTATCTGCTTGGAAGTTACTGAACCTTTTGTGGTCGGAACCTGAACCCAAAATCTGTCGGTCAAGAAAAAAAAAAATGCGCACTCAATGTGATGTTTTGAGGATACGAGTACGCAATTAGGCATGCATTTTTATTTATTTTTTGATTTGAGACACTGATGGTGTCCAAAAAAATAAATAAGGGCATGAAGAATTTCAAGTTGAATGAGAAATTTAATCACATCGTGGAAGAAGAAACTCCTCTGCGTCCATAGCTACTATAACCTTGTAGGAGGCTCAACCCACGGTTAAGGAGACAGATTGGAATGATATCGCAGCCACGACTTAATCGCCATGATGAAATGAGGGGAGCATGATGTACCGCTGATGTCATCGACTGCTTGTGATATCCAAAGGTAATTATGAATTTTTTTTGCGTATCTGACGGTCTACTACTTGCTGTGTCGGCTTAAATGGAATTTCCAAATTTATGGCTTAAGTTTAATCTTACCCAGTAGCAATTGCCATTATTTATCTTCCTGGCTAGGCCGATAGGAAAAGGCACGAAAACTACAACATCAATTGACTTGTAAAACCCATAGCTACTAGGCAGTGGCACCTTTATGGAAAATGATTTTCCCGCGGGCTCAATTCTACGGGCTGTTACGCAACACACAAGGAGGTGGGGTCCACTCTAAACCCACCCCTATAAATCCACATGGTCATAAGGGACTGTCCTCTCTCTTACGGTACAACTTGCGGGATTGAATCCCCGGGATGTGTATCACTTCCGCACCTTTATACATGTTTAGCTTGCTAGTTAGGCTTTTGGCTCTGTAGTCTGTAGTAGTAGTGTAGTGGTTATAGTTAGTGGCACATAAAGAATTGACCATGGACAATAATATTTAGTTTAGTCAACTAGTGGGTCAATTTAATTAAATCTTATAGCAGCTACCTTCCACCACCACAGCCGAAATCGAGGAACTATAATACTTGGGAAACCTAATTGTACCTGTTGGAGAATTCACATTCCACCAAGTTTTATTAACTTTGTATTTTCTACTTGATTATCTTTTTTTCTTTTTTTTGGTCGGTTATGTTAAATAGTATCATCCTAGTAACTTTATTAGCTCCCTTCATCCCAAATTAGATGAGCTAGTTGGTTTTAAGTTTTGTCCCAAAATAGATGAGCCATCTTACTGATTAAGGGGATATTTCTAAAACTACCCTTTTAATTGATTATTATTACTATAAGAAATACTACCCCGTTTCAAATAATAGGCAGGTTTGTGTGTAAATTTGAAACGGATGGAGCAGATATAAGTTGATAGCCATATTTATATTCGTTACGTAGGTGTTTTAAGATGCTTTTCAACGGTATAATAAAATTTACGAAAAACCGTGATATGTTTAAGAGATAAATCATGTCTAAATTTTACTAGTTATTATTCATAAGGATATAATTATAAAAAATACTTAAACATACTTCCCTTTCCTCCTTGCCTTAAAAATTGCGCAAACTACAACTAGCTCATCTAATTTAAGTTACTACTCCTGTGGAGCTTTATTAACCTCAATTTCAATCTCAATATTATTGTAAAATTTGGAGTTCTATTAAGTACTGATTTTTGACAATCACAACCTAGATCTGGTCATGTCTCCAAAAATAAAAATAAAAATTGTAGGCTGAAATTTATTTTTAGGAATAGTGGGCTGTATTTTTAAAAAGTAAAAGATAGAACAATAAAAACCTAACTCAAAGACTGAAAAAGAAAGAAAAAGAAATCTGAATAAGAAGAACACATGAACATACCAATCTGAATATATGCTTTCCAAAGGTTTTGCCAGCTTTCATCAATGTAGAGATGAAAAGGCTTATGTCTTTTGGATGGTTCAAAACCATAGGGCCACTGTCATTTTTCTAAGTGCAATTTGAAGGCATTTTTAAGGACATCATAAACCTTTAATGAGACTATCAATGGCATTCATTTCACATGAAACATCTATATTGAGAAAGCAAATAAATATAAAGCAGCATCACCATTATTCCTAATATATAAGCTGGCTTACAATGGACCAGATTATTCACTGGCATGAGCCCACATGATATTCAATTGGGGAATAGGGAGGGGATGGTGTGACTAGTGTGTCACATGTCACAATTCAATCCTTCCCCAAAAGATCTGTTCAAATAATCTTTCCACCAATATTCTCATGGACAATCATGCACTCTGTTTTTCTCTTAGTATATCTCCATTTAAGTATAAGACACAGAGAATGGGGTTAAAGATAGGGATAGTTCTGTTAACAAAAAAAACAAAAAAACACACCATTTTGCCATGATTTTCATAGCAGTTCATTGGAACATATATTATATTTTTTTATGCTGATATATCAATAAAGAAAGACGGTCATTTAAAAAAATAGCTGGCTCTAACCAAGTTGCGTTGAGCAACAGAAGAAAAAAAGTCCGAATATTGTTACTTCACCGGCACCGACAAGCATGATACACATTTCGAACCATCCTATTTTTATAGTACGATAGTGCAATAGAATTGGATCAAAATAGGAGATCAATAATGGAGATAAGTAGACACAAAACATACATAGACAACCAGAGGTGGGAATATCATAATTGTTTACCCATAATCTTAAAATGATGATTACTAATTCGGATAAGTCTAAAATTACCCTGTGCATGAATTGCTTGAGAGAGTACTCAATATTCACATCTTCTCATCATGCCAATCACATAAACTGATGATCACCAAATATGCAACTCATAAAGATCCATCAAGTAAAAGAAATAGGAGCTAGAAAACTTCAATTTCTGGAAGCTCATACACTAATCCAATCAATGAATGGACTTGATTCTCAATTAGGAGAAACAATTAAGAGACTTTTTTGGCTATCACTAATAGTTAATTCAAACAGAAAATGGTCTCAAATCCCAATTCAACTCATAATCATAAGAACTATCTCCGTCTATAAAAACAATGGAATATTAAGCATGGGTAGAGTTCCAAGAGAGAGTATTATTTCAAATTCCAGTATTCAAAAGTTTGGCGGCTAACGATTCCCCAAATCTCGCCATCAATCACTCTAAAATAAAATAAATATTCGAAGATTTTGTATCAGTACACTAAGAATCACAGAACAGAAACAATATTATTATTGCAGAGAAGAACAAGATAAGAAGATACTTATACGAAGACAGTATCCCGGTTTTATTGGTTTGCACCACTTGAAAGTAAGTTTCCATGTAGCATGCACCACCTGGGGTACACAGGGAGGGACATAGGGTTTGGCCAAATATCAATACCTTGTGGGTTCATATCATGTCTTCTACATCATCCTAAATAGTCTATTGATGTTGAAACCTCCCTCAATTCCATTATCTAAAACAAAAATGCTCATAGATCCCCTAAGAAAGATCTTGAAATTTCTATTCTCAGTTAACCAGAAGCTCGTAGTGATTAAAACCAATTAATCAACCGAATAAATCAATTGAATTTTTCCAGAATCTAGAATATTGATTTAGTGGCAAGGCTCACCAGATTCTACATGCCCATCACCAAGTACCTGAATGAATTTAACAACCAACCTATTGTCCTCAAAATTACCCATTTCTGTCGGTATTACAAGAAGTACTCTAAGGTCTAATCTAATGCTACATTAGTGCGAATAAACCTAAATATGCCTAACCTCCAACAAATCATTCTAGTAGCTAACTATTACCATGGATCAATGCAAAATCGAACTAGTGACAAACAGGGAATTGAAATCAAAAGAAGAAAAATCAAAATTAATAGAACAAATAAATGTATTTATATGTACATATGATAACTGAAATTAAAAAGGTAGGTGTTTTTGTAGTGTGTAATTTGCTGTTGTAGTGGGTGGTACTAAGTAGACCACTAATACTAATCTACTACTAAACAAGCTAGCTAATTATATATAATTCATCATCCTCTAAATGATCTTCTTTTAAAACCCTAGTTTGCAAAAAATGAGTTTTTTCCTTTCTTAAATTACTTACTCTGAAGAACATATCCATGAATTCACCATACCTTCACCTCTTGTAGACACATTTTGACTGCCTGCTGATCCTTTTCCTGCACTCCCAGTTACCATCTGTTGTTGTTGTTGTGGATGACGATGTGAATTATTATAATTTCCGTTCAAAATATGATCTTGATTCTCCCATGATGTCCTCATTGGCATTGTTGATATTAAACCATCTGATGTAACAAGATTTGGTAATCCCCTACTACCACCACCACTACTACTGTGGTTTGCCCTATAAACATCATTACTCTGATTTATAGGGTTAGATTGAAGAAGAAGAGATTGATAAGGAATCAGAGATGGATTGGTTTGCATGTTAAGTAAACTTTGATTGTTTTTACTACTAGGAAACCCTAATTGATCAGAAAGAAGTTGGAAGTTATTAGCATTTGATGAAGATGACATACTAGGGTTAGTATTAGTAGTACTAGTACTAGCAGTGGCATTAGAATTCAGTATCATTGAGGATGTAGATGATGATAGAAATGGAGGAATTTGATGAGGTTTTTGAGCAAAAGGGCGTAAAAGATACGATGAATCACAACCACCACCACCGGATCTTACAGTTGATGTAGTACTACTATTACTAAAGAGATCAAGTCTTGTATTACGAGGAAACAACAGAGATGATGAAGATGTGAATGGTTGGGTTGGCATACCTGTAAATTCTTGAACCATTGATCTAAAATTACTTGTATCTGTTGTTAACACAGTTGTGGGTGCTCTTCTTGATGCTCTAGATCTTTTCTTTGGGTTTCTATTTGGCTGTTCATTATTAATATTTGCCTGATGCTGATGATCAGTGCTATTGTTAGTGGGAAATGATGATGGGTTCTGTGAAGCGACCCGACCCGAATGAGGGAGAACTGATTGTTGCTGATGAGATGGTGATGAAGTTGAGGAAGTCATTAGAGAATTGAAGCTATTGAGTTGAGATCTTGGAATTGCAGTAGATGGGTTTTGCAAAAGTATGTCTAGATTCAGTGATGATGATGGGTTTTGATTTGATCTTGATGATGATGATAATGATAGTGGTGGTGAGAAAAGATTGTTATTATGATCAGTAATGAGAAAGTTAGAAAGAGAATCAAATAATGATGATTGCTGTTGTAGTGATGCTGCTTGTATAGAATTACCACCACCACCACCACTAACACCTCCACCACCACCGATATGAAAGAAAGCATGTGAAGAGGAATCATACTCTGCTTCATCACCACCACCACCAGTACTTGATGACTGCATACTTCCACTATTTCCACCCGAATCCATTACTTAACAGATATTCAGAGAGGGAAAGAGACACAGAGAGAGAGTTATATATACACCTACAAGTTAGCTCCACAATTAAGAAGTGTCTGTCACAGAATCCATTATGTCTGAACACAAAACCGAAACACAGAGATTTGGTGACCGGAGGTGAAAAAGCAGTAATAAAAGCTCTGATTTACAATGAAGATGTACTACTGCTGTAATAATTTCTTGTATGTTTTGGCTGAAGTTAATAATAATAACCAGTGAAACAGAAGATCGAAGAAGAAGAAGAAGAAGAAGATCTAAGAAAAGAACCCTTTTACTTTTCTTTCTTTCTTTCTCTGTTTAGTTTTTTTTCTTTTTGGTGGTGGGGGGTTTGGTTGTTGAACTAGTTTTTTAGTGTTTCTGAGAAGGAGGTTGGATGGATGATGAAGTTTGAGAAAGGGAGAGATGATGAGAGATAGAGTCTTTCTTTTGAACTTTCAAAGAGAGAGAGATAGAGAGAGAGCGTCTTGTAGGCGGCTTCTGATATCAAATTTCCACTCAAAAGATCCTTTAGAGAGATTGCTATGTGGTGGGGATAGGTCTCTGTTTATCTCTAAAGTAATTAAGCAGAAAGAGAGGTAATTAATTAAGTGTTATGAAACTGGTCGAAGCAAGTTTGGCGGATTAATTAATTAGTACGAGTTATTACGTTTTGTACTTTTTTGTGTTTCGTGTGTGAAATGAAGAAATGGAGAACGAGGTATAATACAAGGTTAGAAAGGTAACCATAATTAGAGAATGAAAGTGGGCAAGCTAAAGCTAGCAACTTAGGAGGAGTGGGTGGTTTTTGCAGCAAGACCTACTACAACTCTAGAACGTGAGAAGTGAAGTCTAAGTTACCATTTCACCACCACCACTAGTCCATTTGATCATTCTTATGAGCATAACTGATTTACCAGAATGTTTGGATCTAATCAAATCATATGCGGGTAGTGGCGAGGTTCTGGCAAGCGGACATAAAAATCTGCTATAATTTTATGAGATAACATCTTTAACCTACCTCGATTTGCTTGAGAAAAAAAGGATCTGTTTTCAGTTTTCGGACACGGAGCATCAAAAATACAGGCTGAATGGTTTAACATCCAACACACAAACCATAAATTAAACGTTTAGTTATTCTCGATAGCCGCTCTCACAATAAGTACTTCAACTCGACAAGTTATAATTGGGGAGCATCCATAACTATCACCTATATCAGAAATGATTCCAGTATTTAAAGAGGCATAGATACAAATAAAGAGCTCAAAATGATTCCTGTATTTAAAGAGGCCCGGTACAAATAAGATGGATGCCATATGCCAATGATCTGAGTTTAAACTCGTCAATAAAATATAACCAATTGATCGGATTAAAATTTTGATTAATGGGAAGCAATAATCAAACACTGTGATTTTAAGGTGGAAGTGTTTAACTACCACAAAGTTAATTTTTTCAATTTTTTACAGACAAGTAAAAAGTATTCACAAAACAGTCATAACCAGATAACCTCCTAGTACCCGGTCAAGGGGAACCTTTGACCAAGTCAGAAGAAAGTTGAAAGAAAAATCGTCAAGTTATAATTACGGAAACATCAAAATCTTTTGCAGACATCAATCTCCTCTCTCTATCCCTCTCAGCTCTGAAAAAAAACCATGTTATCTTTCTTTCCACTTATTCATATTTTTTGGATTTTTATGCCCAACATTTAATTCATTATTTCATTTTGAATAACAATTCAATACTTTTCTCATTTTTTAATTTTGTTGATGGATAGATCAGTTGAACAATACAGTCCCATGTTTGCTGCAACCATCGTCACCAAATCACCATTTAACAAATTTAGAAATATCTCTTGTTAGATGTGTAAAATGTAAATCATATGAGTGTAGATAATTTTATTTACTTCTCCAGTTCTCCTTCATTTGATCTTTGATTGGATTCTCGTTTCTTTTTTTATGCTTAAAATTACATTTATACCCCTATCTATTTATGTAATGGTAGGAATGAAAAATGAAATTGGAGGCAAACTCATAAATCCCAAATTTACCGCTTCAGTTACTGTAAAAGGGAGAGTTCCCTTTATATAATAAGAATAGATAAGTAGAGTTTAAACACTATAATCACTTTTGAGCTACCGAATAATCTTATTGGTAAAAAACGAACATATAATACTAACTGCTAAATACTATTTCTCGGTTTCAAAATAACATACAAATTCATACCTATTTCATGTGCATGAAGCCAACCTATTATTCTGAAACAGAGGGAGTGGAAGCTATAATTGTTACCGACGATTAAGTTGTGTATATTTTTCCAGCATCATGTACCTATCTCGGGTTATTATTCTGAAATAGAGGGAGTGGTAGCTATAATTACCACCGGCGATTAGTATCTTTTTACAGCATCTGAATTTGATTACACATTATGTACCTCGGGTTTGGAGGATTGAAAGTTTGGAACGAGACTGTATACAGTATCATCATCAAATTATGTGAACCGTAATAATAAGTCCTAGATTTATTTTGGACTCCTAATCATGATTTCCCCGATTCTCACGTCTTCCAACTCTACACGGAATGTAATACAATCTTTGGCACGTCTAGCACGTTCTTTCGTCTCTCTAAAATACCGGGTCTCCCGGTTTAAGGGTGAAAGTGAGGGGAGAAAATTCTCTGTTCACCTGCTCTTTCTTTCTCTCCCACGTGTCCTTTACTTTGATTTACCAGTCAACGAATTGACTCTGACTATTTTAGACCGTACAAGCACCACCAAACAATATTGTGGAGTCTTATGGTGCCGCAAGTCTATTTTGGTTTTCTTATTTCTTATGCTGTCAAATCACCGATTATACCTCTACATACATGGTTACCAGATACCCACGGAGAAGCACATTACAGGCAATGTGTATGGACCATATGGTCCGTGTCAAGGTTGGTAAGTTCACAAAGTGTAGTTTGATTACTAAGATTGTTTGCATTCTACTTTCGAGTATGAATCAAACATCTAAACAAGTTTTATAGTGCGTTAATTGGCAAGTTTTATGAATTTAAGTTCACATAAAGCAATCCAAATCAGAATTCCAAATCACCGTATTGCTCCCATGAGGTGTATATAAATCCATGAGTGAAATCAGAATTACCAAATTTTATGAAAGTTATCGGATCCATATGAAATAAAACAATCTGTACATCACCAAATTTATTGAATTATGATTACCTGCGGAAATTGGTTTCGTTAATCTTCTGTTTATAAGATTTAACCTTCAGTGCATAAAACGAGACAACAGATTTTAGGTGGACCGGCATATCAAGCGGGGTCAGATTTTGGGTCTTTTTACAAAAGGTTAGCATTGTCCCGGACCACAGGTTTGGGTTAGCTCTTTCATAAACAATAAACTATCACCAGTCAATCACATAATACATAGGAGATAGGCCGCTGAGTCCTAATAAATGTTAGGTTCAACCATTTTAAGCAATTGTTGGCCAACACATAACTATAATCTTAGAATGATTCTGGTTCCAACAGCATACAAACAATTCTCTCTTTATTCTTAGCAACTCTTCTAATTCTATACGTACCCAAATATGTGTACCACAAAAATAGTAGTGTTTTAAAACTATACAAATACATGCAAAATGCATGTGAGGAGTGTGCTTGATTTAGCTGTTTTAGGGTTTCAAAACTCTTCTTTCTTACTCATAATTTCCCATTTCAACTTCCACTCCAGCTTTGCAATTTCCCATTTAGCTTCAACACTTCTGAAAACCATCTCTCTTTACAGATGCTATATTTAGGTATCGATAATTGAAGTACATCGTTAAATGTTTGTTAGCACGTTAAGCACCGAATGATCGTTATAATGTAATGTACATGATTCCGATCCTTTAAACAGGACGTAGTTTCCCGAGTAAGCTGCCAGAATATCTTCCTCTGGTAAAAGTAAAAGTAAAGTACTGTGAATTTACAGGTGACTAGCTAGAGAATATTTGTACTTGCAGTTTCATTATTTATGTGGTCTTGGACTTGGAGGTTAGAGTAGAAACCTAACAGTTGAAGGGAACAAGAAGTCTAGCTTTAACTGGTTTGGTATGTACAGTGTTCAATAACAACATTCTCCTTCTATTGTCTAAAGTTTAATCATGAACATTTTGAACCAACACCAAGTCCGTACTCATGAAATGGATAACAATGCCACTTTCTGTCAAATCTCATCTTATATTCTGCGTAAATCTCTCTGCTTCTGGAATTAGTCGGGTGCTCTCGACACGAAATGAAAAATATCCATGAGTCGATTTCCACAAAGTAAATTAAAAAAAAAAAAAATTGGGTCAATTGCCCAAATATTTTTAAAACGTGGTTCTAATGGACGATTAAAATTAGTATGGGTGAAATGGACACAAAAAAAATTAGCAAGAATGAATCCGGATTCATCTTGGCTTAAACTTAAAAAAATAGCGAGGACGAAACTGGATGCATCCTGATATAAAATAAAAATAAGAAAAAGTATTTGAACATGGGTAGGATGGAACTGTTTACATCCTGACTATTTTTACCTTCTCATCCATTTAAACAAAATCAAATTTTACATTTCTTTTTCACCCAGGAATTATAATTATTGGATTAATTGATTAATTTTGTGAAAAAAAAATATACATTTTCTTGAAATTTCCACACAGGAAAACAAATCAAATAAAAGCTTCTGTCGGAGGACAAATCCCTTGGGAATTAGAATTTTTCTCAAGAGTCCACAAAGAATATAAAAACTTTACATAAGTATTCTTCTCTTTGTCATATCAGTGGTATTTTCCTTGTTATCATTCATTTTAGAATCAAAACAGCTCAAAAGATCAACAAAAATGACCATGGAATTCAATAATATCTTCAAACTTTTTGACATCATCTTATGCGAGTGGTTTTGATTAAGGAAAATATTTCACTTAGTTATCTAGAAGTGAATTTGCAGTGTGGGTTCAAACTCACTTTTAATTTTAAACAAATAATGTGGGTGTAATTAATATTGGAATTAATTATCACTTCATTCAATTTACCAAACCCCAAATTTTCTCTTTACATAAATCATTAGAACAGACTAATGGGATCATATTCCTTGCTTTCTTTTGCGTCTTTTTTCTTGTATAGTGTTTCAGATTTCTTCGGCATGTGTTGCGTAAATTTTTGCCCGAAGCTCTAAACACGTCTTCGATATTCTTCGTCTAGTCCGGTTTTTGTCACACATCCATTGAGTAAACTAAAATTCCAAAGAAAATGTTCTCCATTTGAATCTTAGAATTTAACAGAAATTTCCGTATATAAGTCACATTATTGCAAAGTTCTCTAATAGTAAAGTCATAGATTTTGATATCTTTCGGTTTAAAGGCCGAGTTTTCCAAGCCTAGCAAAACAAGAGATTTTATGACTTGTTACGTAATGAAAAAAGCACACGAGATTTCCAAGGAAAATAGTAGGTAACAAGAAAAAATGGTAGGTGCACTGTGCACTACCAAGAAGTACCACCAACTAGCAGGTACCAATCGGAGTACCGGACTAGTCAACCCTATGATAGAACCATTTTTTGGGACCATGATTTTTTTTGGGACCATTGTTTTATAAGGCCATGTCCTAAAGTGTAGACATTACTAATTTGCCCCCAAACCCTAATTAAGATTATAACTAAACTAATAACTACCAAAATATAAATTTAACCAAATCTAATCTATTAACAAAAACACAAAATCAGACCTACCCTACCGCCGCACAAACAAGTTTTGGGAATTTTTTTTTTCTTCTCTTCTTCTTGTTCTTCTTCTTCCTTTCAACATCGTCTTCATCGATTAATCGTCGATTCATAAAATTTTCATCGTCGATTAATCAATCGAGTATAAGAATGGTTCTTCGAAAGAAAACCCCAAGACTCCCTGGAAAAGGTCCCGATTTAGCACATCAAGCAAATCAACCAAGTGAATTGGAGATTCATAAAGAAGTGGAACCGGAAGGTGAAGTCATAATCGGTTACAATAGACGCAAGAAGAACCCTGAAACTGACATGGCAATAATCCACAGGTATTTTCAACCAAACCCATTACTTTTAATTTGATTTTGATTCGTTTAATTGAATAGAAATCACCAAAATAGGGTTCATATGGAAGTTTCAGTGCCTTGTTCGGTTAGGACGCATTTCACAAAAACCCTAGTTTCTTAACCGAACTTCCTGAAAGGAAGAACACGAAGAACAGTTCGGTTCTATATGATTTAAAATAAGGTTACCGAACTGCGAGTTCGGTTGGTTCGCAAAAAATTCTAAAACTATTTAGTAACCGAACTCTACCCATATTACAAAAAATAAAAATAAAATCCAATGTAACCGAACTGTGCTATTTTTCCCACTATGTTGAGTTCTGATTCAACCGAACTTTGCCCACTCTGTTCGGTTGTTTCGCAAAAATTTCTAAAACTATTTAGTAACCGAACTCTACCCATATTACAAAAAAAATAAAAATTCCAATGCAACCGAACTGTGCTATTTTGCCCACTATGTTGAGTTTCAATTTAACCGAACTTGTCCCACTATGCATACATGTTGAGTTCGGTTTGTTCGCAAAAAACCTTGACAAACCGAACTCTTTACTAATTGCATACATGTTGAGTTCGGTTTGTTCGCGAAATAAATTGACTAACCGAACTCTTCCTAACAGTGACCAATGCAAAGTTCTGTTTGTCCGCAAAAAAACTTAAGTAACCGAACTATACTCTGGAACACAAAATTAGAGTTGGCCTATTTTTCGTGAACTTTTGATACTAACCAAACCTTACGCTGAGAACCCTTATGTTGCTTCTGATTTAGTCAATCATTTATCGGTTAAGCTAATATCTTTTGTTTTCTTGATTAGTGGCAAAGGAAAAAATCAAACCAACCTTTACTGGAAGATCTGAGAACTCCCACACCTCGAGGAAAAGTACACTGTGGTGCCGCTAAGCGTGGAACCAAAAATGCTTAGTATGGAGGTGGGTCATTAACGGGTGTTGTCATCCAAGATGATGTCAATAGAGCTAATGTTGACAATGTAATCCAACAAGTTCATCAAGAGATTGTGGAAGAGACGGGTACTCAAGAACATAATCAAGGTGGAGAAGAGGAACCAGCTGAAGAAGAAGGAGGAAATGAGGATGGAGATAAGGAAGATGGAGAGGAACAAGGAGATGACAATGATGACAGTGAAGAAGATGAGGAAGATGGAGATAAGGATGGAGATAATGAAGATGACGAATCAGAGTTGGACTCGGATGAAGAGGACGAGGAAGAGGAACAAGGAGAAATAGTTCGAAAAAACCCTAGATAGATGCCTAAAAAGCCTTTTGCTAGATATGCATACATTCCTGATGACAATTTGTGTTTGCCGCCAAAGAACCCAACTTATGGTACTCTAAGAGATGGAGGGGAAGTATTGATTGGCTACAAAAACTCATGGGCTGCCAAGATCTTTGCGACAAAGGTATTGGATCTTAACCATCAAGATTTTTCAGTCATTTTATTATATTTTGACATATATTTTTCTCTATATATTAGTATATAAGATATGATGTTGTTTTTGTAGGATCATACTAAAGCAGTTCGTGTTTTTAAACGTCAAAAGAACAAGAGGTGGGATATAGCGGATGAGTGTGATGAGGTCCGGTTGGAGGTATTTGATTGTGTACTATGGAAAGCGATACAACATGCGCACCAAAAATTTGATGATGTCACTGTTTCTGCATTTTCCGAGCGGGTTTATCTAGAGACGGATACCTTTCATCTACCCTTTGGCGAGATGGCAGTAAATGTGGATGATTGTCATCGAATCACATGCCTAACAATTATGGGAATAAGTGTTCGAGAAGGCTACGATCCCTCGATGAGTAATGAACTTCTTGAAAAGTTGGTCGAAAAGTGTCTAGGATGGGGCCAAGACAAGGCACAATGTGAGTTTAGACGAGATGTTAAAGAGCCTAAGAAAGGTAATGAGTATAATGAGTTTGAGGCAGACTGCACGTACAAGAAGAAGTTGAAAAAGTTCAAGATCAAAGTCTTGAAAGACGAGTTTGGAGGGACAAAAGATTTGGTAGCTGCTGGAAAGTTGGTGATGACACCGGAGAAGATTAAGCACCATGTGACTGCTTATTTGTTATATCAATTAGGAACAATTTTCTTCTCCGACACATCAGGTAACTTGGTAAGTGCCCATTACCTGCAGATATTGGACCCTCTTAATGAGGTGAATAACTACTGTTGGGGCACGGCGGTTCTTTCATTCGTTCAAGCGGAGCTCAGAAAAGCTTCGAGGCTTAAGGCTTGTCAACTTGGAGGCTTATACACCCTTATTCAGGTACCCCGTTAAATTATCCTTTGTTTGTTTCAAGATATATTTGCGAACAAACTGAAATTTGTTGTTGATAAGTGAATGAATGTGTATTGTTACTAATTATACTGTAAATGTATCATTTGTGGCTCCTTCTCATAGGTTTGGGTGTACGACCACTTCCATAAACATAAATTGTCTCATGCTACGACTCCTTGGCCTTATGGGAAGCCTACAGCTGGTAAATACAATTTTTTGCACTCACAGGACAAGGGTAAGAAAAAAAAGGTGTTGAAGTTGAGGGAGAAATTGGATAATGAAACGCTTGAAGATGTGGTTTTCCATCCATACACCGTTGCATCAGATGAAGAGGAAGATGTTGAGGTTGTTGATTTCTCACCTATCGCGGGTTATAATGGACCGTTGTTTCATCCTGGCGGTTGTACAATGTATAATCCTCGAAGAGTATTGAGACAACTATCTTGTGTCCAAACTGTCCCA
This sequence comes from Papaver atlanticum, assembly GCA_023531105.1. Taxonomy (NCBI): domain Eukaryota; kingdom Viridiplantae; phylum Streptophyta; class Magnoliopsida; order Ranunculales; family Papaveraceae; genus Papaver; species Papaver atlanticum. The sequence continues at coordinate 2,098,051 of JAJJMB010003142.1, read as the reverse complement.
CAAGTGCAAAACTTCAAGGTGAAGAAGCGTGGAACTAAGAACATCGTCAAGAATTTTGATCCAAAATATGAACCTGCTCCATCAGTGGACCACTGGAACGACTTTGGGAAATATCTTCTTCGATGTGAAGAGTGTGAAGATTCGTATGATGATCCAAATGCCGCTGACGAGGGATATATGGAATGGTATGAAAATATTTCTCATCCTCGTGTTATAAACAGAGTCCAACAAGCCCGTGCTGAGAAAGCGAAAGCGAAGGCAGTGGAGAAAGAGGCTCATAAAATTCTGAAGCATATGCCTACCTGTGGTGAAGAGGCCTTGAACTTATGGAATTCGGCGATAAGATATTTACTCTTATTTTTGCTTTCAAATTGTTATAAAATATTGAAAAATAATAGATATTTATGCTTTTGATTGAAAAAAGGTGAAGGCAAGTACTAAATTGTTGAAGAAAATGATGGCAAAAATCCGGAGTTGAGAGTCGATGAACACTCAGGAACAAACAGACCTTTACAACCAATGGACTAATGTTTTCTCACCCAATATTGTTGATCCAAGCCAGATTGATCCAAGCCAGACCATGCCGGTGAAGAGGAGTCGCCAAGAAGGGGAAGGTTCAAGTCGGATGGTTGAACAACAAAGCAGTGGAGAGGACACTCCTAGTGACAAGGAAAAGCTAAAGCTCCAAAACGCTCGTAGTGGTCATCGTCAATGAGTGATTGTAACAATTAGTAGTTTGGTTTCTTATGTTTAGAAAACTTTTTTATTGCGGATTTGGTAGTTTTGTTTCTTATGTTTAGAAAACTTTTTTTATTGTGGATTTGGTAGTTTGTTTTCTTATGTTTGTGTGTTTCAAACAATTAGTTATGGTATTGTGGATTAGTAAAGGAATTTGATATTTTGGTTTTTAATTTGTATTTTAAAGGATTAGTTCGGATGTTAGACTCATTTGTGTTTCATTACACTAAATTTTTTAGATACAATAAGGTAGTTCAGTTAGTAGGCCAAATATCGTAAGCAACCGAATCTCAAAGTTCGGTTTGTTCGCAAATTTGCGATATAACCGAACTTAACATTTAAAAAAAAAAAATCAGAAGTTACAAAGTGGTATTCGGTTACCTGGTAAAAAGTGACAGGTAACCGAACTTAACAAACAATTTTTTTCCAGAAGTTACATAGAGATATTCGGTTACCTGGTAAAAAATTACAGGTAACCGAACTTATTTGTTCGGTTACCTGAAAAAAAAACCAGGTAACCGAACTTTTGGCTTCCAAAACCAGTCCTAATGTCCTAAAGGTTTGGTTACCTGAGAAATTTTAGCAGGTAACCGAACGAACCAGACAGTTAATCTAAAATGTTAAGTATAAAGTTCGGTTATCTTCATTTTTTTACTAGGTAACCGAATATCACTCTGTAACTTCTGAATTTTGTTTATTTGTTTCGTTCGGTTACATAGGAAATTTTCAAACAAACCGAACTGTAGGTCTACGAAGTTCAGTTACATGAGAATTTTTTTCATGTAACTGAACCTATAATTTCCAAAGTTTTAGGATGCTTGGAAACTAGGGTAAATAGAGCCGTTAGACTGACTTTTTTTTTAAATGCAAAAAAGTTCGGTTACATTAGAAAATCACACTGCAAACCGAACTGTAGCTGTATTGCACATTTTTCGAGAAACAAGAACTTTATTTTGAAAAAAATAGTTGTTTCCTTCCCACTTCTGTTATATATACTAAAGAACTTCCTCACTTTTCATATCAAACCTCTTAAAAATGGCAGTGCGACGTCCAATAATTACACTCGATTAAGATCTTTCTCTTTGCAGGAATTATGTAGTGTACTATCCTAAGAGGGGTGAAGAACGACGAATGAATGGCATAATGAGTCAGAGTTATTGGGGAAAGATTCATGAGAAATTCTGCTCCGAAACCGGAAACCCCCATAACCGTGATCGTGCTGCCTTATTTATTCGATTCGCAAAGATAAGAGATAGGGTCAAAGAATTTATTGGTTTAGTTCGAATTGTGAAGCGATATCGAATTAAAGGTGAAACATTTGAGGAAACCATTGAAAGATCTCAAAATGAACGGCGAAGGTAGAAAAGAAAGAATTTCAAATATGAAGCTCATTTCTATGTTCTTAGGAAGTTCTTTTGTGTTCGTTTCGGATATTAAGTACGTTGTGCTATCAATCTTTATATTGAGTATTAGTATGTTGGTGTTGCATTTTAATTAATTTTCAACTAAAATTGTTTGGTTTTTATTGTTTTTCAATTTTAACTACCTGTTAGTTCGGTTACATTGGAAATTTTTACCAGGTAACCGAACTCAATGCTTCCAAAATATTATGGAGAGTTTAATAGTAGTTCAGTTACCTGCACAATTTTACCAGGCAACCGAACTCAATGCTTCCAAAATATTCTGGAGAGTTTAATAGTAGTTCGGTTACCTGCACAATTTTTCCAGGTAACCGAACATATTGGTTAAAGAAAATTATACAAATACACTATAACACACCCAAAAATAACACCAAATTCCAAAAAACACAATCTTTAATTCAACCAATAATCTTCAAAGCATACTTAGTTTAATTAATGGTACATTTAATCACCCTCAAGGGAAATTGGACCTCCGTGTATAATTTTGTCCGAATCCTTCAAAGCTTTCCACATCTCCATGTTATGCTCATACATAATGCACCAACACAACATTGTGTCGGGGTTAAATCCATGCCAATAAGAGTTTCTGCATATCGGAGGAAATGGACAATTGTCTTCTAACCGGAGGCCTATAAAATGGTTGTTATTAATCAACGCAATCACCAATCTCCTACGTTTAAGTTGCTCGACACATATGGTTGTTTTCGGAGTGTATGTGAAGCTAGCACCTTTTGAGAAATAGTGAACCACGCAATTGAATGCGTCTGCGATTAAGTGCCCACATATCGGCATGCCCATCCAATGATCCCTTGTGATTGGATTGCCCCCGTGGAGACGGCTTTGATACCTAACAAACTGCACATTGAGACTAGCATCCCCATCGCTCAACATTGTCTTGTAAAATGACGGGTTGTCCTTTAGCTTCATCAACAACCTTTGCCGGACATAAGTGATTTGACAATCATTATATAGCTTGGCACCTTCAGTGAAAGGCCCTACTTGTTGTACGAAAACGTGGAAACCGCAATTACCATCCGGAGAGACGTCGGTGGATATGACGTACTTTCTAATGTAAGGAGGTAGCTCTTCCAAGTAGCTTTTATCAACAAAAGGTGGTGTATCATCAATTGGTCGACCCCTTTCTTTGATGCGGCACATTGGAGCATTAAGCTTCACGTCTCATTGAGTTGGTTGGCTAGGTTCCGATGGAATAGGTTGGGTTGGTGGCGAGTGTAACATCGGTCCTTTTTTCTTCGTATCCCGTTCACTTGTTTCGCCCTTTTCCATAATACTCCTAGCCCTTTTCTTACAATTTTCTTGGTACTTCCCCGCGGTATGCTCATGCGCCGAAGGATCTCTAGTAAAAGCGTTCATTTTACTTTGCATCTTAGACAACACTTTTGCATATTCTCTTACTTGTTTTTTTGTTTCTTTGGTGCTTATCCGACCTTTGGCCTTGCCTTTTTTCGGTTCATGGATATTCTCCGAAGTGTGCGGATAAATGATTGGCCGCATGTCATCCCAAAAGATTTTCCTTTCAAGTTTGTTCACGTTCCGGTACATCTCGATAACGATTCTTCCCATTTCATTATCACCAAATTCTTCTCCGACATCACCCTTTGGAGGAGGGACAAAACTTAATTGTTGCCAATATGGATCTATATCGCTTAAAGGGATTATGCCATGTTCATAGTTAACAACCGAAGGTCCTCCAATTTCTTGTTGTTTCCATCTTTTTGTACTTCATGATGCGGCGTTTTTGAAACTTCTCTTTAATTCTATCAATCTCACGGTTGAAGTAATTCTCCATTGCATTAAACACAATCACAAAATTATCGACACATCCAAAAATATTTTTCTTCAACCGGTGGTGAGCCGATACTACCAAACTTGTCGCTTGATTCCCAAAGTGTTTATGGTGGTTGGTAAATGCATAAACGAAGCGCTTTTTGTGCGGATCCAACCATTGCTCAACCACATACGTTACAATATCCTCGGGATATTCGGGGATAGACCAATGTTCGATAAATGCGGCAAGATTTAGATTATACTCTTCTTCGGTGAGAGACCAAGTCAATGACTCCCATTCACCGGAGAAAGCAACCCATTTAGCGTGATTTATAATGTATTGTTTATCGAATTCCTCTTTTGCATCCGCTTGTTCATCTTCCGGTAGCTTACTAATCTCTTCAAATGCTTTCCTCTTTGGTGGAAAAATTTGAGGCTTGCACCTATTCATCACATTACACCATATATGGAACGTACAAAGCATATTATGTGCTAATGGGAAGACTCTCTCTATTGCGTTCATTAATGCTACTTCATTTTCCGTCACTATAACCCCGGGGATATCATTATCTTGGTAGATGGCCTTCAATTGTTGTAGCGCCCAAGTGTAACTTGGTTCTTGCTCATCCTTTATAAAACAAAAAGCAACGGTAAACGGTGACTTCATCGACGTACGACCAACAATGTTCAACAATGGCATCTCGTATTTGTTAGTCTTGTAAGTGCAATCCATTATACGAACTTCAAGGAAGCATTGAGACAATTGAACACTCTTTGGATGCGCAATGAAGAGATGCGTTATTTCTTCTTCCGGACCTACCTTCTTTTGAACCGCATAGCCTCTCTCTTGAGCCAAAAAAAACAAAAATTGTTGCATCACTTGTCTATCCTTCCATTCATTCATTTTAATTGTCTCAATTGCATTGTAAATGGTGGACAACGATGATACATTATCCTTGTTATCATCCTTTAGTAAGCGAAGCATATTAAGTGGTGAAATACCCATTCTCCTATATTTAGCTATTTTCTCTATTTCTTGAGGAGCGAGCCTTGCGGCCATTGAATGTCCTTCAAGATCCTTCGGACGAGGGTGGTTATGATGACCTTCCACCTTATCCATAGATAGAACCCATACATTCCTTGTTTTGCACTTACTAAATACTAGCTTGAACGGACATTTAATTTTCTTTGAGCACGTTGTGTTCTTCCTCGTCGTCTTTCTTTTATATACATAACCTTTCCTCTTGTGACTAACATCCGGATCTCCACTTCTCTCAAAAACTATTTCAAAACGAGTTTTGCTTTCTTTTCCATTCAAAACTAATACGCACATGGCTTTCTTGGCATGCTCTCTAGCCCAATTCTTCGCATCAATAGGTAAGTCAAATACCAAATTATTGACATAGTGATGGGATGTATCTTCGAAAAACATATCAACCGGAGAAGGTTGATCATCCATTGGTATTGGTTGGCATTTAATCTACAAGAAATGGAACAACATCAATTGCAATCAAAAATAAGTTCGGCAACAAGATAATTTTATCGCAATAACCGAACTAAAAGTTCCGTTGGTAAAGCAATTTGACAAGTAACCGAATAAACAAGATGGACTCAAAGAAATTGTGAAGTATACAGTTCGGTTACCTGCCATTTTATACTAGGTAACTGAATATCTCTGTAACTTTAGGTTCGGTTAGGTATGCTGTTGGGTTAAGGTTTGCGAACCAACCGAACTTTGTACACTTAGTATAATCTTATTTTACGTTAAGTTCGGTTAGGTATTTGGTTGGTATGAAGTTTGCGAACAAACCGAACTTAAGAAACTTGGTAAAATCTTATTTTACGTGAAGTTCGGTTAGATATTGGTTGCGAACAAACCGAACTTGGGACACTTCTGAAAGGATTTACAGAGTAATGTTCGGTTATATTCGTGTTTGGACAAAGTAACCGAACTACACTTTCAGATGTGTTCGGTTACCTGCGTGTTTGGAATAATTAACCGAACTACACTTTCAGATGTGTTCGGTTACCTGTTCTTCACATAAGGTAACCGAACAAGCCCAAATCTACTTAAATTTTTTCATTTTTTTTTTTCAAAATTTGGAGCAATTCAACCAACATTATCTAAGTTTGAAGCATACCTGGGTACCCAAGTACTCTTCCTCCGGTTGTGGTTGGTAAAATCCAACGTTTTCATCTTGAGATTGAGTTTGTGGAAGAATACAATCACCATCTAAGAAATAACTCATATCCGGATCATTGTGAAGATTAACAAATGCTCTAGGAAAGGAAGTAGATGAAGATTCAGATGAGCTATCATCAATTGAATCATCACTTGAATACTCAAGCTTAGTGAATTCAAAAAAAAAATATTATTTTCCATGTTTTTCTTCTTCATCTTCTCTAACTTTACTCTCTCAATAATTCTACTTCTTTTTTAAAAAACCCATCCCATCTGATTTTTTAATCTCACTAATTATCTTTAACTTAATGATTTCACTAATCATTACACTAACTATTATTAACACTAACTAATCATTACCCAAAATTAATCAGGAGGGTAATTTAGGTATTAATATAAATATTTAGATAAGGGGTGACCTAGATTTACTTCTAATGTCTTACCCAAAATAAAACAATGGTCCCAAAAAAACCATGGTCCCCAAAAAATGGTTCCTATGATAGGCATACAACATTCTTATTCTAAGCCCAATGAATAGAGGCCCAAGACTTTAACCAGCAGATAAGCCCTCTGTAAAATTCAATGAGGCCCATTAAACTTGGGCTAAGTGACATATGACCACCTTATCTCGAAATTTCCCATTCAATTTGACACGAGTGCCCCATGCAAAAACGTGTCACAAGATTTCATGCACACAAAAGGTTTTAGCAAGTTCACATTTTGGTTTCAATTCATTCTTTGAGTGAAAGAGGGATGGGGAAAGAAGGGTTTGTGAAGAAGTTGTTTAGAAATGGCAATAGCATCACATCAAAATTGAATCGTTTCTTTGGCAGAGAAGATCCGAAACATAGAAACTTTCCAATCTTAGAAGGTCATCCTATTGCCCAAGAACATGCTCAAGGTGCAGCTGAGACTTTTAAAGACACAACAGAGAAGATTGGTGTTCTTAAGAAGGAGTTCAAGATATATAGATGGAATCCAGACGTGCCATCATCAAAACCGTATCTCCAATCTTACTTTCTTGACCTCACTACTTGTGGCCCTATGGTAATTATGTATTCCTTACTAGTTATGCCCTTTCTTTGAGGTTAGCTTATACAATTTGTCTTCTTTGGTGCAAAATCAGGTGTTGGATGCACTACAAAAAATAAAGTCCGAAGAAGATTCAACTTTGAGTTATAGAAGGTCATGCAGAGAAGGAATATGTGGCTCATGCTCCATGAACATTGATGGTGTCAATACTGTTGCTTGTTTAAAGCCCATTGATACTGATACAACTAAGCCTACGTTTATTACTCCTCTTCCGCATATGTTTGTTATCAAAGACTTGGTTGTCGATCTCACCAATTTCTATAACCAATACAGGTATATATATATATATATATATATATAGCTTAATTATGAATCTTAAATCTTTGTTGGACCAAATATATATAGCTAGTATTCTTTGGACAGTGTTGTCGATATTTGGCTGAGCTAATTCTTGTGTATGTGTTTGTTTATAAGGTCAATTGAGCCATGGTTGAAGACAAAGAAGGCAGCACCGGGGGGAAGAGAGCACAGACAGTCCCCGTCAGACATGAAAAAGCTGGATGGGTTGTACGAGTGTATTTTGTGTGCCTGTTGTAGTACATCTTGTCCTTCGTATTGGTGGAATCCTGAAGAGTTTCTTGGGCCTGCTGCATTGATTCATGCTTATAGATGGGTCGCTGACAGGTATCAATCTTCCTCTTTTGTCACTCTTTTAGATTACGCTAGTTGTTGAGGACATATGGACTCACCAGTCACCCCGCGTCTATATTAATCAGTGTTTATTTCCTTTTGTTAGCCGGGACGACTTTACGGAGGAGAGGTTGCAAGCGTTGACTGAAAAGGAAGAGAAGTTGTATAGATGCAGGACAATAAAGAACTGCACAGCCTGTTGTCCTAAGAGTTTAAACCCTGCGAGTGCCATCAACAAGATGAAGGCTATGCATCTTCGCTCTATACCTGTTGATAAGGTCGAGAAAATTGACACTGCTTAGGTAGATATAGTAGCATGCATGAATGTGTCACTAGTAGTGGTGTATGACTAATATATCTAAAGCAAAAATGTATGATTAAGCGCCATTTCCGAGTTCTTCACATCTATTTGGTAGCATGAATGTGTCACTAGTAGTTGTGTCCAAATAAAATTGACATTCCTTTAGAATGCCAGTTACTCAGATGATATTGAATATAGATTGAAGAAAACCGGTATGGTGTATTTGTTAATAATCATCTTGATCGGATGGCCGATGTCATTCCTCGCCATGGTTATTTTAAACGCGGTTGTTATGATATTATTATCTCTTTCAGTGTTGGTAACCATACTGAGCCGGAACTTCTACATTGACGAGGAGTACTGTGCTTTAACTGATATTGATTTACGTGGCCACGTGATACATTCAGCTAGAGAACTATTGATTTTTGGGTGATGAGAGATTATGGAATGCTAGATTCTTGAACAAAACTTTTTATTATTGAAAATTTCGGGTACAAACGCGTCTATTGAAAATTTCGGGTACAAACGCAACTACGTGTATTTGATGGGATCATTTAATAAAAACAAAAACAAATCTCTATAAGAAAAAAAACAAAAACAAAATAGGGCAACGCTTTTTCTTCAGGTGCCTCGTCAATGGATCCTGGTATACCTAAAATAAATAATTCTATACCACCAAGTGTTATAAAATAGTACAGCATACTGACTTTGTGTTGTCATAAAGTTTATCTGTCTACTGACCCGACTCTACTCAATAGGAGGGTGAAAAATAGTTGTGGTTGGAGGTTCATTTGTCAAATTTTTCGCTTCTCACTTCACCTAGCCAAAAAAAAAAAAAAAAAAAAAAAAATCACTTCTCACTTCATAACGACTTTAATTAAAGGCTCAAGGGGTGTAATTATCTTTCTTTCTGGTAATAGTATAAAAATTCAGCCACAACTTCTGTTTTGACAAATATAATCTAGAAATATGCAAGACAATGGTCCAAGAGATCCTCATCAAAATCTATATTTATCTGCTAGCCAGAAGACTCCGTCTAATACAGAGCGGGGGGTCTTCAAAGTTTTGCAAGTAAAAAAAATCATGGTTGAAAAGATTAATAACAAAAGCATGCATGTACTTCGAAAACATAAATTGAAAAAATAACAAAAGTGTTTCATATAGTGGAAAACATGTTTAAAATTTTCGCTCAAGTTCGGTGTGAAAAACTAGTCGTCACTCCCATAAGAGTTTTCTAGTTCGGCCACTACATGTCACATAATCATTTTTCATTCCTTTCAGGTAACATCTGTAAGCATAAAGTGCCGTAGTCCTAAAGCATTAGTTATTGGTATGTTGTGCACAGTTTCGTGCGAAATTTTACCATGTAGTTGGAGAGAATAAAGTAAAGTCTAATTCACAGTAGTTGGAATGATTGTTGGTAGAGTGCGACCATACTTCGGCTTCGAAGATACCCCTTGTGATAATAATCCGAGACATCCAGATGAGAAGAACGAAGCACTTTAGATTTTCTAGTTTTAGTATTGAATGCCACTTCGTACATATGACCACCACCAAGGCATTCAAGATCAAAACATTCTGATCCTCTGGACTGAAACCTAACAAAAAACACCTAGTCCGTGGTGATACACATATGTAATCTTCTATGTCGGTATCTTTATACATCAAATGCCAATACGCATCATCATCATTTTCGTAACCATCTGGGAACATCCAGACACTGAGAGTGTTGACTTCTCGTACTTTCTCAATTCGGTCATAGCCAGAGGAGTCCATTAGACTCCCCACGACATCGTTATAACATATCATTCTATCTCCTCCGCAAGCTATCCAATACTAAACTCTATCATGGTTAACTACGTGGAGGTGGTTGTTTATATGCGTCTCGACATTGTAAGACCATGTTACTTCACGAGTAATCCATTCACATGCATCAGATGAGAAAATCTGGATATTAAAATGGCTAGACAGATGAGAAAATTGAACGTGAGTTACCTTATAAGTTTCTATGGAAGGTTAAAAAACAAAACCAGTAACACCCTCTAATTCAGAATTTGGTCGAGGCAGTGGAAATGAGACACACTGTCTAGTGAATGGATTGCAAATGAAATAATCTCTGGGGCAGTATTCCTTTGAAGCTAAAAAAAATATGTCTGCTTCTTCTTGCTTGAGCAAGTTCGAATCTAAAACTAATTCAAAAGAAAAGACTAGATAATAATTCATGGTAAAGATTAGTTGATGAAGTTGAAAAGAATGAACGCTTATGAATGGCACCATTGAATTTGCACTTGTAATCATTAAAAGAATGTCGTCTCACGATTGCCCATGGGATAATATCATCTTTCATCAACTTGTTAAAAATCCTATTAATGAAAATTGGATTTGTGACAAGTGATAACTACCATGCTTTTGATACACACCTGAACTAGCAAATCGAACCGACAGGAAGACGAACAGAGATCTCCAACAAAACGTCTTCCGCTGAATAACAAGAAGAATTAGGCATCTTTCCGGAGTTTTTTTCTTTCTTTTTTTGTCTTTAATTGTATAAACGGCCAAATTATTATAGGGCTTTGTATTTTGGGTCCATATGAAGACTATATGATGGCCGGGCTTTATGTTATGTAGGCCAGAAGAATACATGGTGCCGCACTTGACTGTAAATCGTGCAGTAAATTGTTGGAAGGAAACTGTGTGCAGGAAAGTCGAAGAGGCACCGAGAAAATCCAAAATTAGTCCTATAAGATCTTTTACGAGAGACCGGTCCATGGGCCAGTATTTCATCCGCAAGCCATATATAAGTTTATCCTTTCTTTGGCAACAAGTTAGCGGAGTCACATTCCTCTTCTGAAACGGAAGTAAGATCATCTAGGGTTTTGCTAGTTATTGAGTTTTTGAGCTATATATATACTCTTTAGCTTGGTATATTAAAAAGGTTGGTAGGTTGTTTGAGGTATTCTGCAACTTTGGTGTTTAAGAGATGGAGGAGATCAGGTGGCCACCTACATTGGTTATACCTGAATATATTCTTGATCCAATATTTCATACTGCATATTTAATCAAATCTCTTAAATCAGAAGAATACCTTGAACATAATAACATCTATGGAGATTTAGAATACCTTCAGCATAACACCTCTGGAGAGTTTGATTGGTACAAAGCTTTGGGGATCAAGAAACCCACAGCTGAAGCCCTTGGAGAGTTTGATTGGTACAAATCTTTGGGGATCAAGAAACCCACAGCTGAAGCCCTTGGAATCGAACAAGCCCTTGACATGCTTATTGACACTTGTAAAAGTCCGGAGGGTCGCTTCAGACTTGGTTGCGTAAAGTTCCTCCCTGTAGTTGTCGATCTTGTATGATTTCTGACTTCCGCAAAGCCCTCAACTCATTATCCTCTTTACTTGTCTTTAAAACTTCTTAGAAACCTATGTGGTGGAGAAATATTGAATCAGAATTGTTTATTAGAAGTAGATGGGCTTGACGTTGTTGCTATGGCTGTTGACACGGTGAAGGGTAAAAGGAACTATGGTTTAGAGGTTGTCAAAACTGTGTTGGAGCTTCTAGGCAATTTTTGTCGGGCAGGAGAAGAATATATGAATGCTGTTTGGTTTCGATTCTTTCCTGGTGCATTCAAAAATATGGCTAAAACTCTGGAAAGGGATTTTTTGAATGTCTTGTGCATGGTTGTCCATACTTGCTGTGATGGAAGTTATGAAATAATGGGACAGGTTCATGGGGTTCAAGGGGACAGCTTGTTGCCGAGATGCTTGGAACTTCTCGATTTGGTACGTTTTTTGTGTTAACTATGCAATCTTCTGTTTTCTGATATGTTGGAAATAGTAATTTGTAATCTAGAATTATCTAGATTAGTTTAGAGTAGTGTAGAGAATTCTACACAGTGAAAGTTGTGGAATTAGCTAGTTAGAATAGTATAGAAGCTTCTAGAGTTAGCTAGAGTCAAATGTATCTAGAATGTTCAAGAGACAGTCAAAGTCGGTCAAGTAAGAATGTTCTAGAAAGTCGGTGATTGTGTTAGTGTTTTCTAGAGTATTCTAGGCAATACGGTGTAGTGCCTATAAATAGGCAATGATACATTCATTTGTAATTGTAACAAAGCAAGAAGTGAGTAATAACATTAAGAGTTGTTTGAGAGTTTAAGTGTTAGTCTTGCTTCCTAGGAGCTCTGTACGAGCAACACAACTATGCTCGTATATCTCCGAAGTTTCATGTCCAAATTCCAACATGATATATATCTATCTTGAATTTTAGAGTTTATGTTTTGTACACTTAACTTTGTTGTTTTTCTTTTTCTTATTTAAGCTGGAGGAGCCATAGAGGATTGGCTGCTGGAGCTTCTGGATACAATCTGCCTCAAAGGATCCTGTTTAGTGCCATTGTTTAAAGAATTGAAAAGGCAATTTGATGCGTCTATTGATAATGATGTCAAAAAGGTTGGTGATTTGAAGGTTGACGACATTAAACATGCACATACATATCTATTGCACTTGCTCACAACCAGATTGAAGGGGAAACGCTCAGAACCTAATGTGTCTACAGAGTTTGCCATCTTTGTTCTTCGATTATTCAAGAGTGCAGGAGCTGATTACTTTGCGAGACTCAAATCTGGTTTAATTTATATTAATCCTCTGGATATTAGTCTTACACAAAACTACAAAAGTGCCGTTGAAAATGTACAACATTCAATCAGTATTTTGCACCATTTATATAAAAATGATTTGAAAGTCATTCCTTCGCCTGGTACAAGTAGTTCAGCAGCTGAAGATTCAGCATTCGAGTTGTTATTGTCGTCAGGGCTGGTAGATCATCTTTTATATTATCTTTGTCAATTTTGGCCTCCCTCGGTCAAGGGATTCACCTCTTCTGAACAACTGGAGGAGATCACTTTTGAAACGTTCGTGTTAGTACAGTTGCACTTATCGGTATCTGTTTGGAAGGAAGAAAGCATATACAAGATGAAATCAGGCAGAAAGGTGCTATCCTTCTTCTATTGCAACAGTGTGATAAAGATCAGCCGCTGTTAAGATTGAATGGACTAAAGACTGTGGTGAATTTGATTGACGGAAACATAGAGAACCAGCAAGAAATGATTAAATTGAGGAAAGATGAACGTAATTGTGTGCCTCCACTTACTGGACCCGGGGGGTTGACGATTGACAAGGTGACTGGACGTGCTAGGTTAAAAGATTGCTAACAACCAGTTAGATGCTTTGAACTGATAAAATTGCACTCCCTTTTCCTAGTAACTTTACACTTAAATATTTATTGATATCTTACGAAACACTTATGTAGTGATTTGCAAGAATGAAGAGTAGGAAATTGTACAGTTTCATCTTATTCATATGAAGTCGGTTTTTGTTATTACTTGGCATTTAGCTTTGAGAAATTATTTTCATCTTGTTTTCTCTTATTCCTGTGATAAAGAAGTTTGTATGGAATTTTTTTTTTCTTGGTTATGTCAGTGGATCAAGGGGATGATCTGCGGACCATTATCAACCCACATTTTTGTAGTACTTCAAATGCATTTATCAAAATTTTCAAAAGAAGCTTGCACTTTGGAAAAGGAGATTTTTCACCAAGGCAGGGAGAATCCAGTTAATTAAGTCTACACTGTCTAGTCTACCAGTATATTACATGTCCATCTTTGGTATGCCTGCAAGTGTGGAAAAGAAGCTAAATCAAATAATGAGGAACTTCCTTTGGGCTCTTCACCAGAAAAGAAAAAGATCAGTTGGGTAGCATGGGAAAGGATGTGTAGACCAAAGAAATTAGGGGGTATTGGAATAAGAAACTTAAAACTAACTAACAAAGCATTACTTACCAAGTGGACATGGAGATTCTCAACTGAGAAAGCTCAACTTTGGAGAAGAATAGTAAAGGAAAAAATGGGGGCTCAAACTGAAGATTTATGGGTGAAAGATACAAATGCAACTCAGGGAAGAAGTACATGGCCAGGAATACAAAAGCAGAAGGAAATAGTGGAAGCAATCTCCACCACAGAAATAAATAAAGGGAATGCTGTAAAATTCTGGTGGGACAAATGGAGGGGTTCACAAGCTTTGAAAGCCTTATTTCCAAACATATACAAGTTGTCAACTCTGAAAAATGGCTCAATTAAGGATATGATCCAAATGGTGAATGGAATCTTCAGTTGAGAAGAAATTTAAAGGATGCAGAAATCTCGGAAATACTAAACATGCTTGAAGCGCTGGATAATCCTCCTATTCTAAACGAAGAAGATGAAGACAAAGTCAGATGAAACATTCCAGGGGATTTCAATGTAAAATATTGTTATTCATGGATGGTGGAACGGTTGCCAATATCATTCACAGTGGTGCCTTACTCATGCATATGGATTCAGCATGTTCCCCCCCAAGTAGAGGTGTAAATTGGGCTGTGCCAGCCCGAGCACAGCCCAGCATAACACGCTAAAATTTGAGCACAACCCAGCCCAGCATGTGACTTAGCTCAGCACGGCACAACATGTTAGTTTCATTGGACGGGTTGGGTTTGACTAATCGGCACAGTAGCCCAGCACAGCACGCGGCACAGATTAGCACGTGGCACGGCACAGTACATCACGTTAAGAAAGCACGTCATAATTCTCTATATAAAAATAGAGTTTTTCGATCACTGTGGTTAACCGGAGCTTCTGGTTGATTCTGGCCCCACCGCAATATTTTTTTTTGGTAATTTTATAATATTTTTGTTTCATAATATATTTTCGGCCAATCAAAATGAACAAACAAATTGCCAAAAATAACTAAATATAATAAAATCTTATATATTGCCAAATTTTTTTTAAAGAAAATCAGCTACATTTAATCCTAATAATTACATTCCAAATAAAAAGAAAAAAGATCACAAACAAAATTAAAATAAAATCACATCACATCAAAAATAAATATTGTTGATCAAGGTTTCGTCACAAAATTAAACCAATCACAAAATAATAATAAAAAAAAGGTCCAATGTCCAATTACACCTTTTGATAATTAAATTAATCCTGATTACAATTCCAAGCTATTAATTATCAAACTAACTCTAACTACGATTAACATTTTCATTCAAAAAAAGTTGGAATACTTTAATCAAAATTTATAAATCATTATACATAGAGTTGAGAATGCTTACCAGATCAAAACGTGCTACTCGTTCCGCAAAAAATTTATCGTTAGTCCTGTCCAATAGTTCGAAATATTAAACCGTCAATAAAAAAAATCATGAAAGTAATATAACATTTTTAAACAAAACTAAGAATAAGGAACCAAAAAATATCGATAAAAAAACAATAACGGTTTTTCTTAATAATTGTTTATTCATAAAGAATAAAAAAATAAAAACAGTTTCTTTTTTTTTAGACATGCGGAAGATACTAAATATTTATTTCCTTTTTTTATTTAATAATTAAACTTTTAAGAAGAACAAAAATAAAGAATGGGTTTCATTATCTTTTTCTTAATATTGCTCATTCCATTGAAAAAGAAATTATTGTAAAGTGTAATAATGCTCGAAGTATATTTTTAGAATTTTTTTTCTTAATATTGCTCATTCCATTAAGAAAGAAATTATTCTAAACCGTAATAATGATCGACATATATATTTTTAGAAAACAATACCGCAACAAAAGAATATGGAGATATCCAAAAATATGGTGGCTACCAAAAATTCTATAAATTGCTTGAATTTAAAGATATAGCCTTATATTATTTCAAAGTTACATGAATTTTATGATATTTCTTGATATTATTTCCAAAATTATTATTATTTTTCTTTTTATGATAACTTAAATACTTAACGATGGTGACTCTCTATTTAAAGCTCTGGAGGGAAGGCCAGATTTGCTTCTTTCCACGTTGCTTCTTCGCTAGGTTTTTTTTTTTTTTTTTTTTTTTTCCGATTATGCTTTGCGCTTTAGGGTTTTGTTACGGTTTTGTTGTCTGATGACTGCGGCAATGGGCGGTGGTTGTTTTGGAGCTTTATGACGATGAAAAAGACTGATGCAAGGTTGTTGATCTAGCTAAAGTTTCAAGGTCCTCCGTGAACTAACAAGGTTAGTTCCCTTCATTTTGACGATTTACATTCTTTCTAAAGTGTTAATATTACTTTCTCAATTATTTGATCTTATTTATGTGTTTCATAGATGTGTTTCAGAAGTTAAACTGAAGACTATCTCTTGGGCTAGCAATCTTCCTTCTTTCTCTAATGTCTTAGTCGACGATCATTGTAAATTGGACTTCGAATTTCTTCGATCCTCCATAACTTTTGTCTTAGTTTTGCTTCTTTTTTTGGTCGTTTTGACATCTTTTTGTATTTAGCTTTGTAACCTTTTCGGGTTGTGCTTCTTAGCATAGGCTTCCATCGTTAATATATTATTTTTTCCGATCAATTTTTTTTTATAAATCATCGTGGTTGTTAAGATAGTCACGTTTAAGCTGAGCATGATCAGTTGATCAGTTTCTCTGCTATGGTTGAGATCTGTAAGCTGACCATGATTGATTACATTAGTTTTTCAGTTATGGTTGAGATCGATTACGTAGTCCGTGGTTAAGCAAAATAATTATTTGTCTTTTGTTTGACTGAGCTACTTGGCATGAATTGGGTAATCTGATATGGCATAATAATGTGAGATTGTGTCTATAGGTTGAGTCAGCTAACGTAATCTTTTGCATTTGAAATGACAATTTTTGTGTACACCAAGGGAAACATTTTGTCTGTTTTTAAATTTTAATGAGCTGAAAAATAAGTTATCGGGTTGGAAAAACTTGGATATGATATTTTAGTGGCGATGGTTATCAAATGCATGAAGTTTTATTATGTATGTGTGTGTTCTTCTAAATGGACGGCTGAGGATAATGGGAAAAATGATTAAAATGGTGGTGGGATGATGACTTTTCAGATAGAGACTAAAGCTTACGGTAGTATTTCTCTACTTCGGTTTATAAGTTAATTAGTGTAAGACATGACAATTGGCCCTTCTTTATTTTTGGTTAAACGTCCTACAAATTTATATACAAATGGTACTGGAGTGGTCTTAGCAAAATATTAACTGTTTGATATTTCAGAAGAAATTTTTATCCAGGTTAATTCTAGCTCAAGTTTCTCTTCACATTTTTCTTCAGGTATTGATTAGAATTATGGTCGACTCGTGTGCGTTTCAACTTCATTTTTTATTAAAATGAAATTTTGTTATAATAAAGACACTCAAATTCTTAGCTATCTCGTCCGGACTCATTATGAGGCTGAGAAATAGCAACATGCAAAAGAACTTTGTTGAGAGCCATCGGCAGCATCAAATTACACTTTTCGGTTCGATGCTGGAGTTTCAATTTTTTTTTCTTTTTTTTGCATCTACTTTAGAAAAGACACAGAGG
The DNA here is from genome assembly GCA_023531105.1 of Papaver atlanticum. Lineage (NCBI taxonomy): Eukaryota > Viridiplantae > Streptophyta > Magnoliopsida > Ranunculales > Papaveraceae > Papaver > Papaver atlanticum. The sequence goes on along the minus strand of JAJJMB010003142.1, from coordinate 2,080,505 downwards.
ACGGCTAATGAGATTAGTTGACTTTCAAGTATGTCTGGCCTCTGCATGTGAATGCGTCATCTGTAATTCCAGATTCTTTAAAATTTGAGTCATATTGCAGGTTCGGGCAACAGTAGCAGAGTTGAAGAACGCCGTCCGTATGTCTAGTCGATGAAAAAAAATAAAAATCCATATTGGATTGCAGGCATTTACTTGATGCATAACTTTTATATTAGTTGCAATCACTTGCACATGGTTTGTGTGCTTTTCATGTTACCTTTGCCGAAAAAATGGAAGCTGTGGTGTGTATAGTTGTGTGGGCACTGTGCTAGGAAAATATTGTGGTGTGAGATCAGTATTTTATATATCTGATCTAAAATCCTATATTGGCTGTTGTCCGTGTCATTTTCATGGTGCCTTAATTGCTTACCAGCAAAAATCAAACTGGGTATAGATACTCACGTAAGGGTGTCATTTCAAATGGTGCATTTGCAGATTTGCTTACTATGCTAGGCAGATTATTTATAGTGGTTTGAGATAAATAGTTTCATTTCAGCGATTAGTAATGCATTGATGCTTGACAAAGTCATTTTACATGGCACGTGGGCTATACTAATGTTAGCCCATAATTTCTCCCCTTTAATATCACATCACTTTTATGCTTAATTTTGAGATAGAAATTAAGATAGTAAAGTTAATTACCATATATTTATGTCCAGATAGGCAACTAGGGGTGAGATGATTTAAAAAAAGGAAAAATAATAATTTAGGGGTAAGGATAGAGACTATATATACAGTGGAGATGACGAATTTATGAGTTTAAATGCTTTTTCAGATAATTTTGTATTGTAATGAGCGGAAAAGAAGAAAAAAAACACACGGATGTGAGAAAATAAGTTTAGATAATGATTCAATTTAGCGAATCACATTGGCTGAAAATATCTAAAGACGAAGGGAATGTTTCTTGCAGATGTAGTAGATGATGGTTTATTAGTGGTGTCGTTCATAAATCTGATTTTTTTTTTTTTTTTTATGTGCTACTGTTTTATCTTGATTTGAAGATTTTGATTATGTTTAAGGGTTTCGTTTAATGGGAGCGCATCAAGGACAACTCGGTTTGGTTAGTAGGAGATGGTACAAAAATTGATTTTTGGAGGGACAACTGGTGTCTTTCGCTGGGCACTTCTATAGCTACTTATTTGGAGATGGATGTAACTAATATGCATAATATGGTGGATGAGTTCATTGGCGACGGTAAATGGCACGTTCCTGATTATATGCCGGAACTGCGAGAAGTAGAAAGCAATATTGAAGAAGTACCTTTTGCGGTACATATGGAGGACAAATTAATTTGGGATCGAAGTAGTAATGGCGAAGTTAATTTAAAAGATGCGTATGATTGGTGTAGGCCTCGTCGTACCGTGGACATGGATTTTTCAGATTTATGGGAAGTGAAAGTACCTCCTCGTAGGGCTTGTGTAGTCTGGAGATTACTGCATGGTCGTCTACCAACTGATGATATTGCATTATATTCAGGTACTTCTACTGCTCCATGTTGTAATGTTTGTATCACTCCTTGCTGCTATGAAAGTCAACAACATCTATTCTTTGAGTGCTATTTTGCTACCTCTTTATGGCGCTGGATTGGTAGCGTTTTTAACGTTCAACTAAATGCAGTTTCAATAAGGGACCTATTTAAGATTGTTCGGTCTTATAACAAAAGCTCCCAGGTTAAGCATTTGCTATGGGTGTCGGTCATTAATTGTGTGTGGTTAATTTGGTGGATAAGAAATGAGTTGAGATTTCAGTTCGTAGTTACTACAATTCAACAAGCCGTCGGAAAGTTAAAGCTTTTGATCGCAGAGTCAGGGAAAATTGGTAAAGGACATATGTAAAATGAAGTTACTGATCTGTATATATTGAGTTTCTTCAACATTGAATGTAAGATTGCAAGAGCTCCAAAAATTATTGAGGTTAAGTGGCATCCTCTCTATGGATGGTTTAAGCTAAATGGTGATGGTTGTTCTCTTGGGAATCCTGGTCTAGCAGGTTGTGTTGTCGTTAGAGATAATAACGGCTTTGTGGTGGGTAGTCTTTCCCAATCCCTTGGGGTAACTAATTCTATAATGGCTGAATTTTGGGGTGCAATCTATGCGTTTTGGATCGCTAAACTTAGAGACATGACCAAAATTTGGTTTGAATGTGATTCAATGTTGGTTATCATGGCTCTTTCGAATATCTCTCTAGTTCCTTGGAAGATTCTGGTACACTGGGAAAATTGTTTGAAATTTTTATCTTCCTTTCAATTTAGATTCTCGCATATTTACAGGGAGGGTAATGCGGTTGCTGATCTTGTTGCTAAATGGGGAGCTTCTAATGGCACACAATGGTGGAATCAACCGCCTCAATTTATCTATTCTGCTATGGGTCGGGATCGGTCATATCTTTCTACCTATAGATTTAGATAGTTTTGTAACTTCTCTGAGGTTAGGCCTAGCCCCCTCATTTCTGTTTATTTTTCCTTTATTTAATAAATCTCCTTTGGAGTTTTGTCAAAAAATAAAATAAATAAATAAATAAATAATTAGATACAGAGTCAATAAAGATCACGTGTTCACCGCATATAATCATCCGTACACATAAATAAACTCCTTGTATAACTCGCCTTGTATATTTGTAGGCATAGGCACACGTTGGTTCACGTGTTAGTTTTAGGATACACATCCATACATACACTGGTTCAATTTATATTTGACGAAGTAGAAGATATTCTCTTGCATTATGCAGAATTGTTTCTATATGTTATTCCCACTGTGTGTACAATTTTATTATCTCTATCTCTATCTCTATCTCTATCTCTATGCTATTTAAATTCCAACTTATTTTATATTTGAAGATTTACATGGAATTTATTAAGGTTTATGTAGATAAAAAGAAAAACACAAGCAAACCACCACGAAATGGATGAATCTATACTATAATGTACGGTATCATGATCTTGGTAACGCATATCTACCGGTGAAGTAAGAGTATGTCAAGAGAAGAAAGGAAAAACTATATGATAAGACGAAAAAAATAGCTCCCGAAATTTAAAGAATATCAAAATTTGGAGAAAAATTGAAGCATTGTAGTTTTGATCAAATCAAATTATGAAGCTGGAATAAGTAGTATAACCTTCGAAGATGTTGCATTACAAAGCCCATGAATTTTTACCAAATAATATAGTTACCCTGATTTTTATTAGTTTATCAAGTGTTTTACTGATTTTTAGAATTTTTATTAGTTTTCCAATGAAATTATTTTAAAACATGAATAAACCCGTGCGTAGCACGGGTGACAAACTAGTATGTATAAAATACTATATAACATGGCACAGTACATCACATTTTATGTATATTTCACACAAAAAAAACATTATTCTAACCAATTATTGACATTTTATTATCGTTATGTTGACTTATTTTCATAATAACAAATATATAATACCTAAATATTTGAAAAAAAAATTATATTGGAAAATACAAAATAAATGTGCCCGACCCGGCACGGCACAGCACAGCACGGCACGGCACGAAACGTTTATTTTTCTGCCACAGCACGGCACGAAACGTTTATTTTTCTAGCACAACACATCACGCCTTCTAGCATGGCACAGCACGACACGTCATAATCTCCGGCACAGCACAACACGACACATGGCACGTGATTTCGTGGGCTGTGCTGTGTTGGGCCGGCACATTTTACACCTTTACCCCCAAGTAGAGGTGTAAATTGGGTTGTGCCAGCACGAGCACAGCCCAGCACAGCACGATAAAATCTGAGCCCAGCCCAGCCCAGCACGTGGTTTAGCCCAGCACGGCCCAGTACGTTAGTTTCGTGGGATGTGCTGGGTTAGCCTAATCGGCACAGTAGCACGACACAGCACGCGACACGGATAAGCACGTGGCCCATCCCAACACAACACGTCAAGAAAGCACGTCATAGCACGCGCAAGTACACCATATAACAAGGCACAATACATCACATTTTGTGTATATTTCACACAAAAAAGTCTTTATTTTAGCTAGTTTTTGACATTTTATCATTGTTATGCTGGCTTATTTTTATAACAACACATATAATACCTAAATATTTGGAAAATATATTTCAATACGGTTGTTATAATGTCGTTACCTATATTGGACTAAAACATTACTTTACATGACAATGATTCAATTTTATATTTGATGGGTTTTTTTTTAATGGAATAAACTTGATAATTTTACTTGAAATAATTTCAAATGATATGTTGTCTATTTAGATTCTCCTGATAATGTCTGACATAATGTATACCATTAAATGATTTCAAATTGTTTATAGCACGTGTGCCAGCACGACACAACATGACACGGCACGTTTATTTGTGTGTTGTGCCCGTGCCTAGCTTTTGACAAGTAAAGCACAACACGGCACAGCACGTTTAAATCGTTGGCACAGCACGGCACATGGCACGTGAAGCACGCGATTTCGTGTGCCGCGCTGTGCCGGGCCGGCACGTTTTACACCTCTACCCCCAAGGTACAATTCTTCTTATGGTCTGCTGCTCAGAATTCAATTCCAACTATGGATAACCTAAACAGGAGGGGGTGTCAAATACAAAACACAATGTGTTCTCTTTGTAACTCTCAGGAAGAATCTGTAAACCATTTGTTGCTTCACTGTGAGTATTCTCATAAAGACCGGTCATATTTCCTCGGAGGCTACAACATCAAGTGGGTGCAAAGTGGAACTATAGTTGATCAGCTACAATCATGGAAATTCAGAAGGGGTCGACAAAGGGGGAGAAAGGTGTGGCCTCTTCTTATATTTGCCATATGAATGAGAGGAACAAACGGGTAATGACGCAGAAAAGACACAAAACAGTTTCGGAAACAATAAAAGAGGTTAAATTTTTGATATATACTTGGGGTGGGAAAGAAAAATGGTTTTTTGGTATCTCTTTTAGATAACTAATAACACACTGGAAAGTATGTATAGACAGAAGGGCTTAGTCTTGTACAGATAAATGGGGGCTGCGGCCTTATTACATTTTTTTTCTTCATCAATATAATTTCAACCATTTTCCTAAAAAAAAATAAAAAATTTCAAGATAATTTTTCTTAAGAATGGGTTGATTAATTAGCTCAATAAAGTGAACGGGCCTATTTATAAGCCCGTATTTAAGATCTATACACTGGCCCGTATTTAAACCGACAAAATAGATTCTTTCTATAAATAACGTCTAGGCCTTTCTTTCCTTTTAAAACACAAATTACCAGTCGTTCTTCTTGAAGAAGACACAATAACGACTTGACCAATTTTTATAAGCATCTGGAAGAAATTCTTGATATTGTAGATATTGAGGCTGTCTGCAACTTTCGTGTTTAAGAGATGGAGGAGGATAGGTGGCCTCCTACATTGGTTATACCTTCTGTTTTTTTGATTTTATTAAAAAGAAAAAAGAGATACAACAAAGGACTGCACCAAGCAGTGCAGCAACAAGAGCAACAAGAGAGGTTACAAAAAACCAAGCTCAAACCTCAAAGCTAAAGAAAGAAAAACCAAAGAGAGGTTACATTGGTTATACCTGAACACATTCTTGATCCAATACTTCATACTACATATTTAATCAAATCTCTTAAATCAGAAGAATACCTTCAGCATAAAACCTATGGAGATTTTGATTGGTACGAAGCTTTGAGGATCAAGAAATCCACAGCTGAAGCCCTTGGAATCGAAAAGGCCCTTGACATGCTTATTGAAAAGTTGGTACAGACTTGGTTGCGTAAAGTTCCTCCCTGTAGTTGTTGAGCTTGTAAGATTTCTGACTTCCGCAAAGCCCTCAACTCATTATCCTTTTTACTTATCTTTAAAACTTCTTAGAAACCTATGTGGTGGAGAAATATTGAATCAGAATTGTTTATTAGAAGTAGATGGGCTTGACGTTGTTGCTAGGGCTGTTGACACGGTGAAGGGTAAAAAGAACTATGGTTTAGAGGTTGTCAAAAGGGAAAATACTGTGTTGGAGCTTTTGGGAAATTTTTGTCGGGCAGGAGAAGAACATAAGAATGCTGTTTGATTTCGATTCTTTCCAGGTACATTCAAAATATGGCTAAAACTCGGGAAAGGGATTTTTTGAATGTCTTGTGCATGGTTGTTCATACTTGCTGTGATGGAAGTTATGAAATAATGGGACAACTTCATGGGGTTCAAGGGGTAGAGCTTGTTGCTGAGATGGTTGGGACTTCTTATTATGGTGTATACAATTTTCTATGTTTTTGATCACACGTTTATGTTCTTTAATATTAATTTTCTTGTTTTCTGTTTTCTTCTTGTTTCAGCTAATGGCCTCGTGGAGGATTGGTTGCAGGAGCTTCTTGATACAGTCTGCCTCAAAGGATCCTATTTTGTGCCATTATTTAAAGAATTGAGAACGCGATTTGATGCGTCTATTGATGCTGCTGTCAGTTCTTTCAAGAAGTTAGATGATTTAAAAGTTGGTGACATTAGAGACGCACATGTATATCTACTATACCTGCTCTATACGAGATTGAAGAGAAAGAAACGCTCAGTATCTAATGTGTCTAAAGAGTTTGCCCTCTCTATTCTTCTATTATTCAGGAGTGTAGGAGTTGATTTCTTTTCGAGAGCCAAAGCTGGTTTAATATCTATTTATCCTCTTGATGTTAAGCTTAATTAAACACAAAAACTCAAGTGCAGCTGAACTTCTATGACATTCACTCAACATTTTGTGCCATTTATATAAAAATGATTTGAAAGTCATTCCTTCACCTGGTAGAAGTAGTTCAACAGCTGAAGATTCAGTATTCGAGTTGTTATTGTCGTCAGCGCTGGTGGATCATCTTTTAAATTTTCTTAAAGAACTTGGGCCTTTAAGAAAATCAACAAGTTCAGCTCTTCTGAACCACTGAAGGTCAGCCCTTATGCAGGGTTTAATACTGAGATACTTTCTTTTATCGGTTTATGCTTGCACGGAAGGAAGCATGTGCAAGATGAAATAAGGCAGAAAGGTGCAATGCTTCTGCTACTGCAACAGTGTTTTGAAGATAAAAATGCTCCGACGAGAAGATTAACTGGCCTAATGATAGTAGCGAAGTTGCTAGATGGAAACAAAGAAAACCAGGATGCAATGAAGGGACTGAGGAAAACTGAATATCTTCCCAAATTTGCGGGAATTGGTCCTGGGGTGAAAATTGACCCGGAGACTGGACATGCTATATTTACAATTCGCCTAGAGTGATTTGCAAGAATGAAATATAGGAAATTCCACTTTTGTTTCTTTGACATTTAGCCTAGATAAAGTAATTTTTGCAATCTTGTCTCAAGTCTTTCTGAGATCCTAGTTCTATAACTCATGTAGATTTTTGTCCTGGTTATGTATATAAAGCAAGGGACAGATCTACCAGCGGGGGCTGTTGACCCCCGCTAAATTTTTTTTTTTTTGAGCCAATACAAAAGAAAGTTTAATAGGTAAAATAAGAGACTCCATCCCACAAGGTTAGGTGAGACTAAGCGAAGTTAAGAAAATCACAGGGCTACACAGTGTGATAGCAAGAGATAGAGGCAAAGTTAATAAATTTATCTCCTATTTACTACACTCCTCCGATGCCTAAGAAGATCGTGATAACTTAAACCTCTGGATTCCACATTCGGACTAGTCCAATCCAATACAGAAGTCTAGCTTTAACTCTTTGGATAATCCCACTAATATTTTGATAGTTGGAAGATGCTTTTATATTGTTGTGGTCACATAAATGTTATGGTTACAAATAAAATTTCTCCCTTGGTGTAAACAACTTTCCTTGGAAAAAGATTTACATGTGTCTCTGAGCATCTGATGATCTGACTTAGATTCTATTAGCTCAACAATATGGCACCTTTGTGACGATCTACCAAGCCTAAGTGTATGTAAAGAAAAAAATTTAAAAAAATTTAGTGTTCTACCAAGCCAGCAAGTGTGTTTGAGCGAAGGTAATTAAAACGGACCGGCCCGTATTTAATTAATGTAATTTAAAAGGTCGAGCCCGTATTTAAGACGAAAGATTTGCAGAATCTATTCTTTCTTTCCTTTTAAAACACAAATTATGGGAGGCGTTCTTCTTCCGAAAAGACCTAAAGGAAGAAGAAGATCAAGACACAAGCACTCTGTATCAGGTAACTCCACCTTTCATAATTTCCTAGATAACATTTCACAATTATTTTGGTTGCTTCGTAAGATTACGAGGGACTTTACCATTCTACTACATAGAAATCTGCAAGAAATTTTATATTTTAGTTAATGGTGGTTTGTTGTTTTTCTTTTCAATATGTTTCACGATAGTTGATTTTTATTACGTTATTGCTGCATGCTTCTACAGGTGATCATCAGTAGATTGAGGTCTTGCTAGAGTTATTCCGTTTTTCAAAAGATGCAGAATTCAATGTCGCCGATACTGATTATACCTGACCATATTCTTAAACCTATACTTGTTACCGCAGAGTGTATTAGATTAAACCAAGCAATTCTTGAACCAGTAAGTGTTACTGCAAATTGTAGGAAGAGAAAATTAGTCCAAGCCCTAGAAATACACCAAGCCCTTGAATTACTTACTGAAACTTGTAAATCTCCGATTTGTCGCCATGACCTTGCAGGCATAAAGATTCTCCCCATAGTTATTAACCTCACAAGATATCCTATATCCTCTTCGAGTCGTAACCTACTTCACTTGTCTTTAAAACTTCTTATAAACCTTTGCAATGGAGAGATAGTGAATCAAAATTGCTTCCTAGAGGAAGATGGGGTCGATGTTGTTGCTAGGGTTTTTGATTCGGTGAGTTTTGAAACAGACATGGAGACTACCGTATATGGGTTACAGCTTCTAGGAAATTTATGTCCAGCAGGGGAGGAACATCAGGCTGCTGTGTGGTGTAGATTCTTTCCTGTTGTTTTCAGAGATATTTCTAGGGTTCGGGTAAGGGAAATTGCTGATGTATTGTGTATGGTTCTATACGCTTGCTGCGATGGAAGTAATGCAATAATGGGACAGCTTTGTGGGACTCAAGGGTTACAAATTGTTGCGGAAATTCTTAGAACTGCTTCAACAGGTAACATGTTATGTTTTTATGCATATTTGAATGTTTCGATCTCTTATTGATATGGCAGCAAACGAACATTATGTGATCATTTAAACAACTATGTAAATCCACAATATGCATGTGTATCAATCTCTGTGTTGCAGCTGTGCGAGCGCATGTTAATGTTTGTTGTACACTCAAGTTCTTCTTTGTTTGTATTATTGGTAGATAAAGGAGAAGATGAGTTTTTAGTGGAGCTTCTTGCAAAAGTTTGCCTCGGGGGATCCCATTTTTGGCCTTTACTTTCTGAACTGAGCATACCTGGTGCTCTTGAAAAAACTGATAGTTTGAGTGCTGCTGAAAAAACTTTTACACCAGTGAATTCATATTTATTGAAAACGCTCTACGAGTGCTTGTTCAAAAAACGTCATGAAACTCTTTTGTTGTCTAAAGATTTTGCAGTCTCTATTCTTGGATTATTAAAGAGAGTTGTTCGAGTAGTTGATTTCTTATCGAGAGATGAATCTCATCTACCTACTGATTCTCCTACAGTTAATGTTCTTGGGTATATAATCAACATTATAATGATCATCTGTATAAGAAGTGAAGATGCGGTAGTTGATTTGTTACTGTCGTCCGGACTTGTAAATATTTTCTTAGGTTTACTCCGTGAGCTTGAGCAGCCTGAGATAATCAAGAAATCTAATCGTCGGGACCCTACTTGTGAAGGGCGGAAGGTATGCCCTAATAAAGGGTTTAGGCGGGATATAGTGGGTGTTATAGGTAATTGCTTGCATGAGCGGAAGCATGTACAAGATGAGATTAGGCACAAAAATGGCATTCTTTTGCTATTGCAACAGAATGTTGAAGATACTGAGAATCCGGGTTTGAGATCTTTCGGAAATGTGGCAGTGAATAATTTACTTTATAAAAACAGAGAGAACCAGCAAGTAGTAGAAATACTGAGAAAAGGTACTGCATTTGTGCCTGCACTTGTTGAACATAGGAAGGGGGTGGTGGCGGTGAACTCGTTAACTGGACGTCCTACACTTGTCAGCCACCGATGACGTTATCCTTTGAACTGGTAAATTACATTCTTATTTCCTAATAACTCTGTACTCGAGTATACTTTTAATGAAGGTGTGCAATGAAAGTGTTTCTTTTTACTTCAAATAAAGCATATCTGCATATTAGAAACTTTATAATATGCTTAGAAACTGTACAATTTGAAGCATATCAAACTCTGCATGAGTTTCGACAAATTGTGCAATGAAAGAGTTTCTTTTCAAAAGACAGATTGAATGTAATTTTTTCTAATGCGATCATTTCTTAAAGCACATAAATTGTGGTCCAGAATAAGCTCTAACTATAGACATTGGCATGGAGCAATCTTCAAATTATTTATCTTGAGCTTCTCATTGCGTCATGTGTGACCTCTAGAATTAATTACTCCTCTGTACTACATATATAGGCGGAGAAAGACAGTTCTCTTATATTAAGAAAAGTACTTTCCAACCACAATCCTTATGGTTGAGCACAAAACCGTGTTACTGGTACTTTCTCTTCTTTTTCTTCCGAGTTGGGGTTTTCTCTTTTATTTTGGTACTCAAGAGAAAAAAGAATAGATTAGAAATTGACTTCCGGTGGTGAAATTGGTTGAAGAAGATGAGATTGTTGTTTTTCATCTTGAAAATAGTAATCCGCCTATCTAATTGGGACAAGCAAAATTCAAAATTCCGCCGATATAATAGGTACGGATGGAGTATGTTTGAAACTGAGAACTTCTTGGGATCTAGGTTGATGGCTGTCTTGTTGATGAATCGAAATCCTCGTTTCCGTTACCGTTACCATTACCATTACCATTATCATCGTCATCTAATCAGGATGACAAGTTAGCCATGTCAGTCAACGATTGATGATTCCCTAACCTCGTAATCAAGGAGAAAAGATTATTTTATTGAGTTCCTGTAATGGTTGGCTTTTTATGAAGTCACAAAACATAAATCTTAGCTATTACCTCTTAAATACCATCACCACCAAACGATAATATGGTTTCGAATCTTTTGATTCAAAGAATGACAATTACAACTTAAAAAATAGTAAGCCCCATTTGGAGTTGACACAATATCATTTTTATGCTAAATATCATAATATTCCAAGATCACACCCATTTAGCCACCGTTCAACCCGCTTCATTTTTATGTACACCCATTTAGCCACATTTCAACCGGCTTCATTTTTATTTTATGTATATAGTCTTTGGCATATCACTTAAACCCTAGTTTCTTGCTTTCAAGTTCTTGTTCTTTCTTTTTTCATCAAAGCTCCCATGGCCGCCCATCCTATCTTTGAAGACATATATATGGACGGGATATATTCCAATAACTCTTGCATAAATACGTATCAATTAAGTATGGGATTAAACATAGAAAAAAAAGAACAGAAAGATTTCTTTGGTAAAAAAATAAAAAGAGTTCTTTACTGACCTAGATTTATCATTACAAAATTTCAATAAAGGTAAATTTACCATACATCACTTTACTATTAAGATACACACACGTATACAAAAACCCTAAACTAAGCTTCTTCTCTGCGATTTAGGGTAGACATGAGAATTCAGAGATTAGCTGAGGCAGACCTTCCCGAAGATCTGATCATCGAAATTCTCATATGCCTACCGCTAATTTCTATCGGAAGATTCAGGTGCTATGCAAGTCTTGGTATAAGTTGCTGGATCTTAATTTTTTTAATACGAAACTTAGTTATGACATCAGGAATGAAAATTTTAGACTACTTGTAACCAAAAGAAAAACAGTAAATTTTAATTATTATTACAGCGTAAAATCGGAATCATTGGTATCTAATGAGGATGCTATAAATATTGTGTACCCATTCAAGAAGCCTCGTGGATCTAGAGGTACGTATTAGAATTGTGGGTAGTTGTAATGGTTTCATTTGTGCACACCTCGCCGTATTTTTTACATTTGGAATCCATGTATGTGTGTTTACAAAGGTTTGAGACTCTATTTATAAAGTTTACATACTTAATGCCCAAGTAATGGGTCACGCTAAAGTGGGCATCTACCTAATAAACTTACGTTTATAAGATTGATTGAGAAAAAAATAAATAGAACCCAATTAATGTTAGTTATGAATGGTTCCTTCTAAGGAATAGAACCATATTGGCTTAAAAATAATTTAGAATGCCAATTTATTTACATCTCATCTCATCGAATTGACGAAGAAGAGAAAATCAATATCAATTGATTTTTGCGATATACCAAAATCACATCGACGATTGGAAGAAAAAAATTGTTTTAATCATCGCATATGGAAAATCCATTTTGGTTGAGAGATTGTTTCTTGTATAGAAAAAATAGAAACCATATAAAATTAAATCACATGATCTTCATCTAATGGAGGAAGATACCAAACTTAATTGGCCGTAGGTAAAAATGAACCATGCATGTGATTAACTACCGAAAAGGTAATCAAACTGCAATAACACCAATTTTTGGTATTACAGTTTCACTAAATAAAAACTGTAACCATCTTTCGATGGATTTTTATTTTTATTTTTTAATAGAAAAAATTGGAGAAGGAAGAGAAGAAAAAATATACTACAAAAATTTAATTAAATATGGAATAACACCAACCAATTGTTGGTAATTACAGTTTTATTAGATGGATAAAAACCGTAAACCAACTTTTGATGGATCCCTTTTTTCTTTCTCTATGAGAAAATTAGAGAAGAAAGAAAATACTAGTATTTGGTGATTACAGTTTCATTAAAGGAATAAAAACTGTAAACCATCTTTCGATGGATTTATTTTTTTCTTTTTCTCTCTCTATAAAAAAGATTAGAGAAGAAGGGAAAATCAATTTATCAACACATTGATCACACGTACATAGCAATACAACTTAATATGTACAATTAAAAAAAATCTAAAAAAAATATCAATAGTTAAAATCTTCAGATTTTAACGTACTCGTGGAACCTTGTAACCACAAACTCCATCCATGGGTAGCTGTGACTAGGCTTAGAAAATCAACATCTCCCTAGCGTACTGTGAGTGCTACAAATGCATCCAATATTGATCTACAAAAGGACAAATAAAATCAGTTCTCAAATATCAAACGTGATCTTTGTTATATAATATAAAAGTGTATATAAATTTAAAAACAAAGATTGAGATATCTCTCTAATGTCTCCATGTTGTGTTCGCTTATGTGATGGAAAGGTTGGCCCGTCCGATCCCATCGTACAGAGGAAGAAAGAAATATTTTTGTTTTAATATTTTCGCTTAGTTGGTAAAGCAACGTGGCTCATAACGTCTTGTGATATAGAAGACAGAGAACAAGAGACAAAAAATAGAGATGAAAAAAAGGGAGAAAATTCTATTCATGTATGTGTGTTTACAAAGGTTTGGAAATGTATTTATAGTGTTTACATACTTGGTGCCCAAATAATGGGTCCCGCTAAAATGGACATCTACCTAATAAACTTTCATTTATAACAACATTTTTGTTTTCTCACGGGAAACTCTTATTTTCTAAATACACAGAAATATATATGTTTTTCACATGGAAACTCTTGTTTTCCAAATATCACTCTGTTTTTTTTTAAGACATCACTTTTTATCACCAAGTAAATCCCAGAAAGAGAAGTGACGTACTTGTTAGCGGTCACCTTCATCGGATGACCATTCACGACCATGTGAGTATTAGATATCATCTTGGTGGCCTGGATGATGATATTATTGCTTTCGATGTTAGCAACGTACAGTCAAACTCGTCGATAAACCGGAATAATTGCTCTACATTGGAGAGGAGTACTTATTGAGTGTGGGTGATTTAGGAGGTCGTCTTTACTTATTACGTAATAAATTTGGTACCGAATGTATTGACATTTAGGTGACGGAGGATTACAGTGTGAGAAGGTCTTGGATTAAAGGTCTGAGCATTGAAAAATCCAAATGGTACATTACTAAGTACAATCACCAATGCTATCATAAGTTTCTTTATTTGATAAAATCATTTAAGAACGACGTATGTGATCCTATTTGAGGTCTTATTGAAGTGGGATAACAAGAGACTTGTTATATATATGACCCCAAGTACCAAAAGATTGAAATGATTAACATTGAGGGTATCCCGAATGAATGGTCACAGAGTGTGACTTATATGGAAAATCTATTTTCACTTAATTACGGTACTTACATTGGACTAGCTAGGAGGAACATATCGGTAGAAGACGAGCAAGAAAATTAAGAAGCATCAATAGAGAGAGAATGGAATGCATGATGATGAAGAAATATCCATCTTGTATTGTAATGGGATTTCAGTTACCTATCCGTCGAGGGAGGCTTTGCAATAACAATTGCGATAATACATAGATTCGATACCCATTTCTCATTTTATGAAAACCTTAAGTCTCTTTTTAGCTATTAATTTTTAGATTGTTTTTCTTCCGGAAGCGGATTTTCAGAAATTTGTAAGCGTATTTTTGTTTCAACATATTATTTTAGTTAAGCAGTTAACTGATTTTAGTGTCGGTTGGGACAATTGACAAACCTTGGAAAATCGTGGTTTTCTTTAGCATAAAACGTATGGAAGAGTTAGATATGATATAAAACAAATTATGGGAGTCAAAGCAATACCCCTAAATGATAGATATCTAGGAGTACCTTTATTCACAAATAAATCAAAAATCAAAAGTTTCGGACCTTTTATGTGAAAAATGAATAGTAAACTATTAAGCTATAAGGGGGAAAATCTATATCCTACTGGTAAAACAATAATGATTAAAAATGTCACAATTTATCTAACATTCCTAAGAAAATCTACAACAACTTCGAATAGGTGGGGCTATGGATGAGAATGGAAAAAATGAAAAAGTAAAAAAAAAGAGTCTATCCTAAAGCTTGGGCCTTGGTCTGTAAACCAATCAAAGCAGAAAGCCTGTAATTACAAAACAGAGAAAAATTTAACTTAGTCATAATAGCGAAAAAGGGGTAGCGAAGGAAAATCATGATTTTCTGAGTGCTTCTATTCTTAAAGCTAAGTACTTCAAGAATACCGTGCATATAAACACAAAACCAAATAGAACTCATAGTTGGATATAGAAAGGGATGCTCTCTAGTGTCAAAATGATTAAACTGAGTTGTCAATACAAAGTAGGAAATGGTGAAAGTATTGATACGTGGGACGACTACTGGATTCTATAAATCAAACCACAAAACAATAAGCCAGCAGTTGGAACAAACAACATAAAAAAGGTAAGTCAGCTATTAACTGAAAACAGAACTCATGATTTGAAAAAACTTATAGTTTTCTTTGAGCAATCTGGAATCAATCATATTTTGAAGATTCAAGTCTTGATGACAAACGAGAATGACACAACATATTGGAATCTTATTTCAAAGGGAAATTTTACTGCAAAATATTTATGCATTTCAGTGAACTTTAATGCAAAAGTTGAAAACAGAAAGTGAGAGAAAATATGGAACTCAAATCTCACTCCAACAATCAAGATCTTTATATGGAAAGAAGCTCATGCCAATCTCCCAAACATCATGAGAGTGGAAGTTATTATCCACAATATTAGACGTGTTGTAACCTGTGCAACATAGGAGATGAATCCCTTACTCATCTCTTTATGCAATGCAATTTTATCAAACAGGTTTGGAGCGGTCCCTAATTTACTGTCTAATGAATCCTACTTTCTTATATATCACTCCAGTGGAACAGAAAGAAGACATTACAAAGGACCGACGCATTTAGCCTTCAATATAGATTGCATAACAAATGGTAGAACGAATTTGCATGATTGGCTAACAAATTGGTTTGGGGAAACAAGTAGAGTTGGTATTCATCTAGGATGGCTGAATTTTGCACTATTATAATATGCCATGTATTGAAGGAAAGATGTCACTTAAAATTTAAAAAATAATCTCATAATAGTCTAGACACTGCGAATAGAATAATAAGATTTATGAACAGTATTGCCACCGTATATGATTTAGAAAATAATACTACTCAATCCATGCATTATAACGCCTTCATCGATAATAATTTGTTAATAACAACACCTCAGGGGCAAACATAAATTCCTTATATGATAAATATTGCCTTGTCAATGTCAAATCCTATAACTAGTACATAAATTGGATTAACTCTTCTAAATTATGCGGGTTATACAATTGAAGCCAGAGAAACTTATGGAAATTGTATAACAAGAGAGGAGTTAGAGATAATGGGTCTAAAGAGGCTTTTCCAAAATGCAAATCTTTTGATAACTTACAATTTCAGTTCTTTTTTTGATGCAAAGGCTTAATATTATGTGGGATGCAAATGTTTCTGTTATTTGTAATAGATTAGCAATTGATAACATATGATACTTGGGAGATATCTTAAGGCTTTTAAATTCAGACTTCCGTAATGATTAAGCAACTTGGTGTTTCCGTCTTCCTATAAAGGTGAGTGAAATTCTATCTTAATCTATGAGTATCATCCTCGTTTTTTCAAGTAAAAAAAGAAAGATAAAATATATTTTTTAAATGGAGGATGGTTGACAACCCAGTCATTTGACATGGTTTGACAAGGTCTTCTGACTGTTAGATACCATTGTATATGGGGTCCATGATTTGAAGATAGTTTTCACTATTTATGGGTTTTTTTTTTACTCGTAACCTGATTACATCTCAAGACTTTTTTCTCACTTATGTTTGTGATTCTTTCTCTCTTTCGTTTCCCCATCTTCCTACTGTCTATTCATCTTTGAAAAACTGTAAACCACCATTAAAATAGCTTTAGTTATATATGATTTTGGAGTGGATAGTGGTAAGATGCCTAAGACAAACTTTATTCACTAAATCACTCTGTGTTTGTGGATCATTGATTAAGTCTTCAGTGTTATTGGACACCAATATGTGTTTGTAAGTTCATATGCTACTGAACCGCTATGAACTATCATTTGTGCATGGTTCCAGTGCCCAGGACCATAATTCATATTCTTTTGTATAATTGCAAGGCATAAATCTCACATGCTTACATGAATATCTAATATAATAATTCCATCTAAACTGAAAAAGTGTTTACTTGAATTTCAAGAAATCCTAACTTGAATTCAAAGCTACCATGAGCCCTGATAATAAAATATAGAGAGACTTTTGTAATGATATTTCTCAATCCCAGGCACTCTTGTCTCCTAGTCGCTAAGCTAGAGTAATCCTCTATAACCTAAGTTCGTTATACAATTCTATTATAGGGTACGAGTTTGAAGACTTCACTTAGGGATTCGTGAAGCCCAACTAGACTATATTTTACCTAATAGTTCGTGTATTCGGATCTTTTTCTTATTGATCTTTGAGATTTTAGTAATCTCAGATCAGGAACAAGATAGATAAAATAATAAAAGGGAATTTTATAAAAATGCCCATGTGGAGAAATGCATTTGATAAAATGACCCCGTTTTTTTCATTATATATTTAATGCCTATACCGTAAGCAATTCCGTCCGGTCCCGTCAAAACAGTAAAATCTCGTGGACTTAGTCAATTTATCATCCGAAGAGATGAGATTTTGGTGGGCGTAATTACTAAACTACCCTAGAGAACTTAGTGTCATGTGTGACCATTGGCTTTATAAATAGGATTAATTTTCAGAGATGGCAACACGTGGTTAAAGTAAATGACTTTAGGGTATGTGTTGTGGACCTTATGGTCGGTGAAGAGAGAATCAGTACTCATTCTTCTTGCCGTGATACATTTGCAATATATCTTGTTTATGACACTGATGAAGAGAAAATCATGGTCCTTGAGGAGTTAGTCGCAAAAGTAGTGACGGCCAGTAAAGAACTCTTTCAGACTTAATTTTCTTTTGGTATTTGCCGAAAGTGGTTATAGTTTGATTTTAGGGTTTCAGAGATATTACTGATTTTGGAAGAACAGATAAATTTTATTTCGTCGGGAGGTAAAGAGAAAATGGCAGCAACGAAAATCTACATCAGCAGCAAACCCATTTGTTCTCCTGCCTTCTAATTAACAGCTTAGTCCACGGATCACAATTGCTCAACCAAATGCTCCCAAATCAAAGCCCCTTTTCATTGATTACTGTAAATTGGTTTTTGTTAATTAAAAGAGACGGGTTCTCTCGCTTTAGAGCGATGGGTTCCTGTGCAATTTTATGTTTTGTGGTTGATTGTTTGATCCAATTAAGGAAAGAATAATAACATGATATTGATTTTCATCCTTTTTTTTTCCTTCGTTGTTTTGTGATTGAATCACTGTTATTGAATCTTCACTCTTCATATGATAGTTCAATGGTGTGATTTTATTTCAAAATAATTGTTGCTGAATACCAAAAATTTGTTAGGGTTTTGTTCACAGAAAATTGGGGAAAGATGAACAGTGATTTTACTGAGTTTTGATTTAGCTCGACTCGGAAGTAACTCACATGGATCTTAACTCAGTTACGATTCAAAACTGAATCACTATTCGAACTCAATCCCAGTAAGACGATTCAGGGGTTTCGATGTCTTTTCTCAAACCAGATTTATTGCCACGTATGCCTTAACTTCCGTTAGCCGTTTTTTCAATAAAACGGGACAGAAAAGGTCAAAACATGAGCATTAAATATAGGGTTTTTTGAGTTTTCCCCCTAAACGAATTAGTGATGTAGTTTTCCCTCTAATTTACTAATATTAGTAACTTGGCCCCCTAAATTGTGATTTTTGTCAACATTGCCCTTCGACAGTGTGTGCAACCTGCAAGTGTGCGTATTGAACCTTGAAGTGCCCATTTTACACTCATGTATCACACATCTACGGTTGACCTTAAGAAAAAATTAATTAACTCTTCTAGCCGCTTGATTAATATATACAGATCTATGGAACGGGTGGTTGCATTTGTTCGCCGAATTAGTTGTTAGTCAACGATCATCTTATCCAAGTTAGACTGTGTAAAAGCTTCGAAAAACGGGAAGGAAACCGTACATGGCCAATTTCAATAAAATATCTCAGACCCTCATTGAAGACGATTTGAATGATAATTTAGCCTGGATTTTGCTGTGTGTTTCCAAAATCTTAGTACTATTCATGTACTCATGATTGCCCACGGACTAAAAACTCTTCTAATAGCTGATCGAACATCTCTTCTGTCCAATAGTAGTTATGATTCCCTTATTCTTAGTGGAATCATGATAGCATAACAATAATTAAATAATATCGAAAGTGCTCTAATAAGTTGTTAAGGACAAAGGGTGTAGGTCAGTTAAGGAGATCAAAGTGAATAGAATCACTCGCAAAAAAAAATACCAAACAAAAGAAAGAAAAGCCCTCTCCGCTTACCAAATAACCGTTTTTCCAAAACAAAGAAAAACTTTTAGAAAACTTTCTCCTCTATCTGTTTCATCCTCAACCTAGATTTACTCGGATTCACTGGGTAGATCTAGGTATTTGTGAATTATTATCTATAATAAGTTATAATCCTTATTTAGGTGATTGTCAGGGTTTTTATTTATAGTATTGTATATTATTTTCATATATCTGATGATCTATTCTAGACAATCAGATTACTTATTATATTTTATCATAATAATTTCATATAGCCTGTTTGAAGGCGTTTATATCGATTGTATCAATCGTTTCAACTATATCTCCGAGAGCGATCTACAATGGCTTGACGTAGATCTACATGTCTATGAAGATCCATGGCTACCTGATTGGATCGTGATTTCGATGCATAGTGCAGATTACTCCTTCATAGGAGCATCCAGTCTTAATGAAGAAGACAAATATATTTCAATGAAAAAGATTGAAGAAAATTTCAAATGGTGGAATTTGTATTCAAACACCATCCCTAAATCGATTTCCTCAGTAAAATACATGTATTTAATACTATTGTATTTTTGTGTTTGTTCATATATTTTATTTTGGAATCTTGGATGTACTTGATTGATGTATACAATCTTATTATCTAATATATGAAATTGGGAGTGTTACTCCTGTTCTTTCAAAAAAAATAAAAAATAATATCATGTATAGACTGATAGTGCAATATACTTAATTGGTAATCTATGGTGCAACAAGTCAACTAATCTGATCTTTGTCATACGCTGTATAGATTCGCTCATTATCAGATTGTAATCCATCTTGAGGACATGGATCGGTATTGATTTATCAAACGTATAATTCCATCCTTTGATCATTTAAATCTTTAACTTGGAAATGGAGTGTCAGTGGTCCGATGAAAGAAAACGTATATATGGTATATCAACAAAACGAACCTGCGTGTGTATTTCTTGTTCATCAACAAAACTGATAATGGCCGGAAGATATCACATGTGAGGGTAAAATGGGTACTTCATGGTATTATACGCACACAAGTGAGTCCCCACACTTATTCTAAGGACATTATTGGCAGAAATTAAAATTTAGGGGGTAAGTTGCTACTATTAACAAGTTAGGGGGAAAGCTACATCACTAATTCGTTTAGGGGGGCAAACTCAAAAACCCCTTAAATATATAATGAAAAAACGTTGGCATTTTCTTAATTACATTTCCCCACATGGGCATTTTATTAAAAACCCCATAATAAAATTATCCTCGTCTCAGCTTTTGTGATTTCTCAAGATAAATATATAAACTTTTATTTGATTTGTTTGGACTGTTCTTGAGAGGTGGTTAGAAATCAAAGATTCTCAGTTATCTGAGTGTAAGTGTTTTGTATTCGTGAGGTTTTCTGGACTGTGTCTACTATAACCAAACCTCTAAACATAGATTGATAAATCGAAAGGGAAATCAAATATGGTTGTTTGTTTGAGGCATATAAGTATCAAAAGTCTTCACTAAGGTTGAAGCAACTTTTAGGTTGTAAAGGACGTCAACTAAGGGAATCAAGTGAGCAAAATCTTGCGAGGTTCAAAAGGTGTAAAGAATATTATTGCAGTTGAATTGCTTGGAGGATTAATTCGAGCTCAACTACATCCGAAGTATGATAATAGGCTAGCGTTTGTAGAGGTTTAGTACAATGTGGTGTTCAAAGCTTGACGAGGTCCCGCAGTTTCTCTGGAGGTGCAGTTTTCCTCTTTAACAAAACTTTTGGTATCTTGTGTTTTTCCTTTTTCGCATCATATTGTTTGATCTTTATAATAGGAATATCACAAGTAGTGAATAATCAATCTAGATAGTTTAAGTCCTTATTATGTGAGATCAAAAACAAGATTTGTTCTCTTCGCATCTTGAAAGATAGATTTCAAGTTTCATACTTGTTAGAATTCAGATCCTCTTAATTCGGATATGACTAGATTGATCTTGGATATTGATTTTTGAGATCATCCAAGAACTCTTCTAGACAATCAGTTCACTTATCTTTGGTCTAAACATATTGATTGTGGAGGGGAAAGAGAAAAAAATCTATAGACAATCTTATTCAATGGTCTTTGCTTTGACCTACTTTTGATTGTATTAGGTTTTGTCCATACAAGTTGCAGAACGTAAAAGTTGGTGGTGTACTTGGTATCCTCACCTTTTCAAAATAAGACATCTGAAGAATCTAATGTTGTGTTACTTGAAATCGTGAGAATGTGAAAAAAATCCATCAATTGGTATAACGTTTTTGACCGATTTTTGGGAGATTCGAATATTGAGTCCAAATTGGCATAGAAATTCGGAGAGTAAGTGGACGATTTTATAAGTTAAAATTTGGCTATAAAATTCCATTAATAATTAGCTAAGATTATAATTTCGATCTAGCCGATATTCATGGTTTTGAGATACAAACCTAACCGATTCTTGAGGTAAAAAGTTGATACGAAAATTTCAGTAATGATCGACTAGAATAATATATCTTACCTAGCCGATTATAAATATTTAAAATTTGATTATTTTGAATTGGCTAGGTCACAAGTGCAACCTAATAGATTGTGGGTAAAAAAGCATATCGTGGGGCTCTTCTTGCGCTTAACAGGGAAAGTCTATCCCACCATCTCTCCGAACTGGCGAACAAAATGTATATAAGTAAAAAAAAAATAGTAATTCTAGAGTAAACTAGATTTGTTTAGTTGAAAGGGAAGTAAGGTAGGTAAATATCTTTTTAAATAAGGTGTTTTAATCGTTTTTCAACCGAGAATCTCTTGGTCCCTCTATAAAAGTCATCGATATCCCCCAAGAGTTTCTCCAATGGGATGTAAGTAAGAATATAAATATCTATATCCGACGAGGATATACATCCATTTTTCTTAAAATCCTCATTTACATTTCAAACATAACTTCTTAAACCAACTATAAGAGGACACTTAAGGATCTATTTGATTGGAGTTAATTCCATGGAATTTGTCATCTTTCCATGGAAATAACGTGTTTTTCGTCGTTTTATCACAAATTTAATTCCAAGAAATTGTGGCTCCATTTATGAAAAATCATGGTCTAAAGTGTGTTGTAAACTTAATCTCATGAAATTTCATGGAAAGTCTTTCACTTTCTATGGAATTGTTTCCTTTCTCGATTATCAAACATAGCCTAAGAGATTAAGAGATTAAAATAGATGTGAGTTGGAAATGAATATTTTTAATTCTCAATATTTACGAATTTATGCAATATAAGATTTTTTTTTTGCTAAGGTTGTGTTTGATAACCAAAAAAGAAAACAATTCCATAAAGAGTGATTCCACGTGATCGGTTTCTGTGAGATGCAAGTAAACTACTTCTTGTGGGCTCGTCATACCAATGGTCGTAAGCCCATCAAAGGCTACTACTTCTTCTTCTTTCTTACACCCTTCCACACGTCATTGCTTAGCTATAAACACCTCACACTTTACTTGTTGATTTTAATTTTTTCTGTGACAAAATTTTACCCCCAAAATTTCCATCATTCTTTTTAAATTTTCTTGAAACTCAAGAAAAATATAGGAAACAACTAAACCCTAATTCTCAGTTGAAACTTGTGATAAATTTTCTTGATTTGATTATTTCATTATTAGATTAAAACCCCAATTTCAAAACTCATGCCCACATCTCCGTTTCTTGCTTCGTCTCTCCGTATCGGTCTGGTGATTATGTGAATTCACTTCTTTACAAGTAAATTTTTAGCTTCTTTGTTACTTCTTTTGGGGATTAATTTCTTGTTTTGGTTCAAGTTTGTTTACATTAGTTGTAAACCTAATTTGTTGTTTTGGGGGTTATTCTGTATGACTAGTTTAGTTGTTAGAGTATATTTAATCTTAATTTGCCTGCTTGGATTCTCAAACTCAACTATAATGTATGGAAGTAATGAAACTGATGAAGTTGAATAGAGATTGTGAAATTTGTAATGTAAATATGAAGTTGGGTTTAGTTCAATAATCAGCACATACTTTTAATAAGCTAAAATTGAGGTGTTGGATTGTCATGGGTAAATTTTATATCAGGGGAGATTCTTGAATTTGGCTGTAGAATGTGGTTTATAGCTTTGTCGATGTGGTTGAGGAAACCTTGTAACAAGAAAGGTCCATATGTTTGTATTTGTGGCTAGAAGTTTGTATGACACACTTAGTACGGCCAACTGAACAATTGATTTGATAGTCTTGACCTTCATACGAGTGTTGCAGGAATCACATAGATTAACATGACTTGGTTCTAGAGCGCTAAGTTATACATTTTGCACTTAATGGCTTTTGTTTGGAATAAAAAAACTTTTGTAACAAATCAAATCCCCTTTCTTGCTTGTATATCGTGGCAGTAGTGGTTTGCATAATGGCTATGTATTCGATTTTCAAAAATTGTGCCTAAAAGGATAAACACCTCCGAATTTTTCGTAAAAACTCTAAATTTGATATTGTTGTTTGTACTCATTGTGTAGTCTCTTTAAAATCTTTCCAGCAAGATAAAATTTGTAAAATTTCAAGGAACTGATTTTAGATATGTTATATTCTAGTTTACTTGCCAATTATACCCCTTAAAAAATAGGATACATAAAGAGTTATAGTAATTGGACTAAAAAAGGAGGGACAATTTGTCCAGTGAGAAAGATTAACTATGGACACCAAAGATTTCCAATCTTTTTATCGAATTGCACGTTTGCGTTAGGTTTCATTTTACAAAAAAAATGGTCATAAAAGGGACTCTCTCCCTTCGGGCCCTCTGGTCGATCAGCCCAATAAAAACGTTCAAAAAAAAAAAAACGTTTTTTGGGCACCACTAACTTTTGGTGGGGGACCATTATTTCATTTTTGGGTGGATATTAGAAGTAATCTTAAGTCACCCCTTATTTAAGCATTTTTGTCAATACCAAACTTGCCCTTGTTAATTGAATTAGTTAGTGTAATGATTAGTTGTGATTATTAATTAATGGGTTATTAAAAAAGAGACAGAGTTTTGTTAGAAGAATAATTATTGACGGAGAAGAAGAAGTGGGTTTTGAATTTTTTGTTTTTTTAGATGATTCATTTCGAAATGAGGGTTTTGCATACATAGGTATACTTCAAATTTAGTTAATGTTGCTTGAATTGGCCAAAACATTTGGAAAAATGAAAAATTTATAAACTGATTTCGGCCATGGCAATAAAGTTCGGTTACGACACCTGAAGAACAGGTAGCCGAACTCATCTGCAAGTGTAGTTCGGCTAATGTTTCTGAAAACACAGGTAGCCGAACTCAGCTTTAATGAGGTTTTTTCTTTCAGAGAAAAGTTCGGCTAGGAAAAAAATTTGCGACGTAACCGAACTCAATATATAGGTTTTTAGAGAAAGTCCGGTTAGGAGAAAAAAATTGTGACGTAACCGAACTAAAAGTTCGGCTAGGAATTTTTTTTTGCGACGTAATCGAACTAAAAGTTCGGCTAGGAATATTTTTTGCGACGTAACTAAACTTTTCACTAAAAGAAAAAACTCCATTAAAACTGAGCTCGGCTAGTTCAACAAAGTTTTTCGCATAATTCTTAGCCGAACTTCTCTCTGCAACTTCCATTTTCAACTCATTTTGATGATTACTACTCATTTTTTCAACCAAAAACGAATCACAAGTAATGAGTTTGTGGAAATTTCTTTGAATTGACGATGACAAGAAAGAGGGAAGGAGAGAAGAAGATGAGCCCTCTAAAAATGATGGTTTTTTGAAGAATTAAATTGAATGGGGTTGTTATAGTTTTGATTTTGTTTTGTTGATAATTTTGTTTTATATATATTTGTGGTTATTAGGTTAGTTATAAATTAAATTAGGTTAAGGGTGGGTTAGTCATTTCCACTTGACACCCCTTATAACTATAGGGTAGATATTTTTATCACATAATGGTCCCCCACCAAAAAAGGATGGTGCCCAAAAAACGATTCAAAACAAATGTTGGATAGCCATGTTGATATCGGTTTATAGCCCATGGTTAAATCCATTTAGTGATTTAGCCCACAAACCCAACCCATGACTCTCCAAAATTAGCTTCTCAAATTTGTGAGAGTATCCCCAATTGTGCCTTATTTTCAAATCTGGCATAAAAGAAAACAAATTACAGTATAAAAAATTAGTTTTCCAAATATATGGAACTCTTCCATAATTTCGGTATATATATAAGTATTTAATCTTCCAATAGAGACCAAAAACAGATCTTTTTTCTCTCTCTTCGCTCTTTTGGGATTTCATGGCGAAATCTCTCTTCTCCAAGTAAACCGAAGGACCACTTGGGGTTTAGATCAATCATGAGCATTGGGATGTAAAAGAGGAGCCTGATTAAGGTATGAGGCTGTTGACGGGGCGAGATTTTCCTCCTTTTATTTTCCTTTTCTCTGATTAGGGTTGCCATTTCTTTTCTACTTTTAGTGATTCTTCTAGGATTTTCCTTCTTGGCATGTGCCATTTTTATTTTTTAATGTTTAATCATGATCCTAGTATGTTTGATTAGGTTATGTTTCTGTTTATTACTCTGGGTTTAAGAAATATGGTTGCAATTTAGGGTTGAGTCGGTTTCTGATTTGTTTAAGGGTTTTCAATTCAGACTGAACAACTAAGCCTTTTCTCTCACTTTTTGTTCTCTTTGTCCCATGGATTGATACTTGCTGTTAAGTTCTCTGATTTCCTTTTTCTTGGGTGCTTTAATGTTTGCTCCCTTCTTTTGAGTTGGGGGTCTTCTTGATCCGTTTGATTAATTGATTTTTTGGTGCTCCAAAATGATCCTTATCTTATCTCTTAAATTGGTTTTTGTTGAAATGCAATTAGGAATTTAGCTTCCTTCTCCCTCTCTTGTGTTTCATCTAGGAATTGAAATAGTCTAAATTGTATAATTATGTATGGTTTGATTTGGTGTTATGTAATTTCTTTTTAAATTGTGGGTAATGTTCAAACAGGATTTATGTGAGTTCTTGATAGAATCTAGGGATGTGTAATTTCTTTTGAAATTGTGAGAATGATCTGCTGCTTAGTTTTGTGAAATTTGTTGTGAAATCTAGTTTAGCTTTGTGTAATTCTTTTGAATTTGTGGTGCTCATCGTTAATGAATTTATGTGTGTTAACCAGTTTTAATCTAAGAATATGTAACTTCCTAAGAAGTTGTGTTTGTGGTGCTAATCAATATGAATTATGGGAGTTTACTACTCATAATATAGGAATATGTAACTTCCTAAGAAGTTGTTCGTGGTGTTATTCGATATGAAATTATGTGAGTTTACTAGTTATAATCTAGGAATATGTAACTTCCTCTGAAGTTGTGGTTAGATGTTTTTGCAATTTTTTTTGAAAAGCCATTTAGATTCTTTAATCAATCCCTTGACATTGTCTTGTTTGACTCCCAGTTTATCTCCCCTGTTTGCTTTACTTTTTTCTTGTTCCCAGCTGTGTTCTTTTGGCCTTGTGTGTTTTAGCGAATTTAATGTAATATTTTGTATTGGATTTATTTAAATTAGGTTTAGATTTTCCAATATTCACCATGTCTTGGATATAGTTAACCTTCTATAACAAGTATCTCTCAATTCTCTTCTGACTTTTCTTTCAAAGGCTTATTTTGTTTAGAGTTCAGTAATTTAGGATATCTTTTTCTTTTAGGTGTATCATTCTCATGCGATTAATTTCTTTTGTACATTTTTTCAAACCTTTCCATTTTTATTAGTTTGCTTATTAGAAATCGGGTTACCTCAAACCTCCTCAGCGTCTCTTTTGTTTGTACCGAATATGAAGAAATGATACCCTCTGTCACAAACCCATGCTCCTCTGATCTGACTAACCCTCAGGTAAGTCCATTAAAATACTTTGGTCATATCAAATTTGTCTCATTTAAATTGCAGTTTTCTCCATATGTTTTAGCTTCAACCTGGCTTAAACATTGCTTATTTTCATTTTTTAAAGTTGTATTTAGTCTTTGAAACATCTACGTGTAACACATTAATCAGAGTTCATTGTATTTCTTTATAACTGCTACTGTAACTTCGTTCATCTACCAAAATGAGCATACTAGCATGGAACTGCCAGGGTCTCAACCAGCAAAACACAATACAACATCTTCGAAGTTTGATATCATTACACAAACCATCATTTGTTTTTTTATCCGAAACTTTAGCTACGAAAAATCATATGCATTTTATCGCACAATCATTTCAATTTCAGAATCATTTCTCTGTACCCAAAGTTGGTAGGAGGGGAGGATTATGCTTAATGTGGAAGGATAACTACGAAGTGCAAATCATCTTTCATTCCCAGAGTTACATACACGTCCTTACTACACCCCCGGCACCTGAACATCCTTTGTTGTGCTCGGGCATTTATGCTCCTCCGCACCCAGTTGCAAGAAAAGATTTTTAGCATGATTTCCCATCAATTTTTTCTAACATCAATGCACCATGGGTCCTCATTGGCGATTTTAATGAAGTAACAAACCAAATGGAGAAAAAAGGGGCAGACAAGTAAAGTATGCACAAACCCAGCCATTTCTTAACGTCATGGACCAAATGGGACTTATGGATCTTGGATTTTGAGGTGATCCATTCACCTGGACGAACAATCAACAATGACAGGATAACATCTTGGAACGGCTCGACAGAGCGATGGCAACGCAACGTTGGCGTACGTCCAATCCACATGCAAGAGTTACTCACTTGCCGAGAATAGCCTCAGACCATGCACCAATTCTACTCCAAATTAGAGCAATTGACTGGAGGGGGAGCAAAAACTATAAGTTTGAACATTTATGGCTTACCCACCCACAATTGCAACAAGTGGTAAATTCGGCGTGGAGCAGGCTTCACGACTCGGATCCCACGGTGAATTTGCATCTCAAGCTCATTTCAACAAGACAAATCCTTACTGAATGGAACAAGGAAACTTTCGGCCACCTCCCCAACATGACCAAGAAATCAACAGAGCAAATCAAAATAGCTCAACATCAATGCGCAACCCGTACTAGCAATGATTTGACTTATTAGCAACTCCATGAAAAACAACTTAGAGAACAACACATGACGTTACTTGACTGCCATGCAACATATTGGCGACAAAGATCAAGAATTGAATGGATACAATCAGGCGATCGTAACACCACTTTCTTCCGCACAAAAGCAATAATCCACCGAAGTTGCAATAACATTCGGCAACTTCAAGATCACCAAAACAATTGGGTTATTGAAAAAGATGTCGTGGTTGGACTAATGATCGATCACTTCACCGATCAATATACGTCTCCAAATACAGTGATCGATGAAAGCCTATTTTCAGAAATAACCCCAAGGTTAACACCCATCCAATGCGCCTCGCTGACGAAAGAAGTAACCCCTACAGAGATCAAACAAGCCATTTTCTCCATTGGCTCTGAACGTGCTCCAGGTCCGGACGGATACACTAGTAAGTTTTTCAAAGTTTTCTAGGAAACAACACATACACAACTAATAGAGATGGTACATAGTTTCTTCAATTCCTTCAGTATCCATCCTCTTATGAACCACACCAACTTAACTTTAATCCCCAAAATAGACCACCCATCCAAACCATCACAATTCAAGCCTGTTGGAATTTGTTATGTCACCTACAAAATCATTTCAAAAATCCTGGTAAACCGCATACGCCCTTTACTCCCGTTCCTGATAAGCCCTTATCAAAACGCTTTTATACCCCAAAGATCTATCCAGGATAACATAGCAATTGCTGGAGAGCTTTTTCAACATATTAAAACCTCAGCCAATACTAAGGACCCCAAAATAGCATTGAAAGTGGATATCCAAAAAGCCTATGATAGTCTAGACTGGGGTTTTGTTAGAAAATCCTTTACCAAATTAGGTTTTCCAACAACTTTTATAGAAAACATCATGCTTTGTATATCAACGTTCACATATTCAATCAACATCAATGGCATGCTGCATGGGTATATCACTCCAACTAGAGGAATAAGGCAAGGGGATCCTCTATCCTCATATGTGTTTATTGTTTGTGAGGAAATACTCTCAACAAACTTGGGAAATCTTGAGGCCCAAAGAGCCGTGGAGGGACTACGCATCTCACAAAAAGCTCCACCAATTCTCCATCTTAATGTACGCAGACGATCTTCTCATCACATACAAGGCTTTAAAAGAAGGAACGAATCAACTCAGGTAATTGCTCCAGGCATACAACACATCAGCAGGCCAGCACATTAATACTATCAAATACATCATCATCCATCATCCAAAGATCAACCAACAACAATTACTTGAACTTCACCAAGCTTTCAATATGCCCACAACCTCAATACCACCGATCTACCTAGGAATCCAATTCAAGCATGGAAGATCCTCTCGTAATATTTATGAACCTCTGCTAAATCGGTTAGCGCACAGGGAAAAGGGATGGATGACGAAGTGCCTAACACCTTCAGGAAGATTAGCTCTCATAAAATCCTCTCTAACCCCTACGTCAAATCATATTATGCAAGCACAACTTCTGCCTATCAATGTGAATAAGAAAATAGACCGTATCACCATAAACTTTTTATGGGGACATGACTCCTCGGTTAAGAAGTTTCACGCACTAGGCTATAATAAGCTGACCATGACCAAATCAGAAGGCGGTCTGGGAATTCGAAAAAATAGCGATCATAATAAAGCACTACTCATGAAGCGGGTCTAGAACATCCACCAGAAACCAGATTCAATCTATGTTATCCTTTGCAGCGGAAAATATCTTAGGCAACAACCTCTTTTTTTAGGAACTCCAGCTACCCCATCATCAACCAGTCCTCAATGGAGGAAATTAGCATCCTCATTCCCACAATCAAACAACATCTTTCCACAAAATCGGAGATGGGTTAACAACCCTTATTCAAGAAAAATGGATTCCGCAATTCGATAACACCATGGATCCGGCGAACTGTTACCCAATCCAGACAGTTGCTGACCTCATTGATCCTTTCACTCACACTTGGAATCACGATAAACTAAACCTCCTGCCACCCCACATAATCCAACTAATCATGAATATCCACCTTCCCCAAAATAAATCATCTGATAGAATCATCTGGCCTTACACCAAATCTGGAAAGTACACCACATCATCTGGATATCACTGCCTAGCCATCTCTTCGGATCATTCCCATTAAAAACCCTTGCCACCAACTAAGTTTCTATGGACACTTCCATGTCCTCCAAAAATACATCTTTTCTTGTGGAAAGAAATCAACGAAGGCCTCCCGACCTTGCACCATTCTAAACCATATCCACCTCATCAATACCGACATTCGTCCACAATGCAGCACTGGTCCGGAATCTGCTGGCCACATTCTCCTCTATTGTCAAATGGCTGTAACTGCCTGGAACATTCTCCTCACAAGACTCCCCACTCACTCAACCACAACCCAAAATCTTCCAAATTTTCCAAATCCCCAAATGACAATCACACAAATCTTACAATTGAAAACACATCACTCTATCAAAACTGCCTTTTGTTTCCTTTTTTGGTCCTTATGGATAGCTAGGGTTGATTACATTTATCGACAAAGGCAACCAAATCCGAGTAACATCGCCCAGATGGCTCTCTCTCTTCAACAAGAGTTCTCTTGGGCGCAAGAGAACCTCCCTCCCGTGCTACCTGGAATACCAGCACCCGCAAACCCAAGAAATGGAGAACGAACGTCTACTACAATCTCCATAGGATGGATCAAACCTAATCTTGGATGGATCAAGATCAACACAGACGGAGCAGCGCGAGGACACCCCAGAATAGCTGGAGCGGGTTTCATCTGCAGGGATGCTTATGCCAACACCTTAGTAGCCGTTGCACAACCACTAGGAATTACCACCGCCCTCACAGCTGAGTCTTGGGCAATGCTCATAGCGACCAGGACGGCAAAAGAACGAAGATGGCCGAATGTTCAATCTGAAACTGATTCGGAAAACCTGCTTCGATTATTAACCTCAGACGCCGGGCCTCCTTGGTACATATCAGGAATGATCTCTGAAACCAAACAAATCATGGGTCAGATCCCTCACTGCACTGTCAACCACAACTACAGAGAAGGCAATCAAGCGGCGGACGGACTGGCCAATCTGGCAGCAGACAACGGCCAATTAGGGAACCTTACAACTTTATTTTGGGACCATACAGTCCCACCGTGCATCAATCGAATTGTAATGGATGATTCCTTGGGTATTACTTACCCTCGTGTAATTGCCGCTTAATCTTAATAATATCTTCGTGCTTCAAAAAAATAAAATAAAATAAGTGTTTAGACTTTGATAACATGACTTAAACCCTAGTCGTTGTTTTCCCAACAAAGCGCAGAAAAAAAATCTTAGAAAATCAAATACAAACTCAATAAGAAAAACGAAGTGCAGGAGAAGAATGCCGAACAAGGAAGAAAACCAAGTTATGTCAGGTATGCTAAGCCTTCCTGAAGACATAATCTTCAAAATACTGTCAGGGTTCCGTGCTAAATCTTTAATGCGACTCAGGCGCGTATGCAAATCATGGTACATGTTTTTCAGCGATCCATGTTTTCTTAAACGTCATCATCGGCATCGCCATGCAATTGAAAACAACTACTTTACCGTCTTAGTAAAACAGGGTACGTGCCTTTGTTTTATACACTTTGATGAATCAAAATTGTCATCTTTATCGCTGGAAGCATCATGGAATATTAATATTGAGAGGGCGGTGACAGTTAGTGGCCGGCACGAGATCAAAGGGAAAGGTGACTATGCGAATATATGGGGTTCTTGTGATGGTTTGCTATACATGTTGGTAGGGGAAAGACATTACATGTATAATCCAACAACTAATAAACGTAGACCAATACCCCCACCGCAATGCAAGTCGGTTTTCGATTATACAGTTGGATTCGCTTACAATTCCAAGAATGATGATTACAAAATAGTAAGCATTTCACGTGTAATTAACTGTCGCCCTCGCACTAATTTAAGCGTTGAGGTTTATTCATCAAAAAGAAATTTGTGGAAGATTGTTCAATGCGCTGAATATGAATGCAGAAGGCGAAACGGCGTACTTGTTAGTGGTCATCTTTATTGGATGGCCGTTCACGACCGTGTGAGTACTAGATCTGATCATGGTGGTCCAGATGATGATATTATTGCTTTCGATGTTAGCAACGATACAATCAAACTCGTCGATAAGCCAGAATCATTGCTCTCTATTGAGGAGGAGGCTTTGCTTATTATGTAATAAAATTGGTACCAAATGTATTGATATTTGGGTGATGGAGGATTACAGTGTGAGAAGGTCTTGGACTAAGCGTCTTAGTATTGAAAAATCCCAATGGTATATTTATAAGCATAATCGCCTATCCTAATATAAGTTTCTTTATTTAACAAGATCGTTTATAAACGGCGTGATCCTATTCGAGGTCTCAAGGAACAACTTTGTTATATATAACCCCAAGTACCGAAGTATTGAAATGCTTAACGTTCAGGGAATCCCGAATGGATGGTCGCAGAGTGTGACTTATACGGGAAGTCTAATTTGACTTAATTACGGTACTTGCATGGGACTAGCTAGGAGCAAATTGATAGAAGACGAGCAAGAGAATTAAGAAGAATCAATGGAGAGTGATTCAGCATGATGGTGAATATCTTTACTACAAGAAATATCTTTATGGGAAATATCTTTACTTTCCGTTGAGGGAGGTTTGCAACGATAATTGTGATAGTCCGTAGATATTTTTCTTTTTATTAAAACTACAAGTGTCCTTCTTGCTTTTAATTTTCAGGAATTTGTTTTCTTGTTTTTCTAATTTTCTTTTTAAGCATGACTTTCAAGAATTTGTTAGTGTATTTTTGTTTTCAAGATATTATTTTATTATATTAGTAGGAAAACTCTATTTAAATAGGCTAATTTGATTTTGTATTGTCTATTATTTTCTTTTCTTATTGAAGAATTATGACGGTAAAAAAATATTTTATAACCTTTTTAAGGATATAATTTTGATGTGGGCGATTTGGTTTAAAGGTTGATTATATTTAATACAATATTGTATGTGAACCAAGAAAAAAAATCTTAAAACTTATTAGTATGTCTTTCAAGGTCATAGGGTGTAAATTCAATTACAAAATAGACGACAATCATAATTATCATACATCATGCCATTTATAATATTTGAAGTATATTTTAATCATGTACAATTTTATTTTATTTATTTATATTTATAGTATATTTTTTGATACAAGAGAGCCCCTACCGGAACCCAACCAGTCAGACTGGTTCCACTGCCATATCCAACCCGCCATAACCCATATAATATTTATATATAAGAGGATCCGCTGACCTCCTACTTGATAGTCAGGCTCTTGGCCAACTAGACTAACCCCTGATAGTTATTTTAATCATGTATAAGTCATGTTAATAATAATAGGGTTGCAGGATGACTCTTAATTAGTCTCTGATGAGTATGACTGAGTTAACCGGGTATTAGCAAGCTCATAAGTCGAGTTCATTGCTCACGCTCCCAATCGAGTATGATCTGATGAGCGACTTTAACTACTTTAGATTAGATTAGTAGGACTAATATAATAGATTAAGGTTAGTGTTAAGGGGGACCAAGATTTTTTTTCACCCATATCCAAAATGAAGATTATTAATTTAAAAGTGAGCCATCTGAAAAATTTAATATTATGTAACTTCAAATTGTGAAAATATGGTAAAAATCCATTAATTGGTTATAACTTTTTATGTCCCACAATAGGCTGGCAAAATGAAGAACATTTAACCGATTTTTGGGAGATTTGAATAATTGGACCTAAGCTTACATGAAAGCTGAAGATTATCCTGTCGATTTATAAGAAATTCTAGTAATATATAGTTGGCTAGATTATAATTTTCATCTAGCCGACTATCATGATTTTGAGATACAAAAAGGTAATTGCTTAGTTGAAAACTTGAACCTAACCGATTTTCTTACTTAGCCGATTATAACAATTTGAATTTCGATTATTCAAAATCGACTAGATCACAAAAAAAACTTAACAGATTGTGGGTAAAAATGTATATCATGGGGTTCTTCTTACGCCTAACAGGGAAACTCTGTCCCCGTATCCCTCCGTACTAGCAAACAAATTGTACATATCAAAAATTAATTTAGTGATTTTGAAATAAACTAGATTTGTATGGTTGAAAGGGAAGTAAGGTAGTTAAATAAATAAATAAAATAAGAGGTAACTTAGTCGTTTTTCAACCGACACACTCTTACTCTTTATCCTTCTACAAGGGATATTTATATCCCTGGTCGCTCTTCCAAATATGAGTGAGGCCTATTCCTATGCATATGCCAAAGAAAACTTGTTTGGCATACTAGGTGGTATGGCAAATGAGTTGCGCCACTATGGGAATACCATAGAGCGACAGAGCTTCTAGCGAACAATATTGACAATATCGCCAGCGTTGTCATGAATATCGCTCGATATTGACTCTAGCGCCAACGGCTAGTCCTTTATCGCAATAGGTAATTTTCAAACTCAAAATTTACCCCGAAACTTTTGTGTAAATTTTTCTCTCTTTCTTAATCTAATTTCTCTATTCTCTCTTTCTCAATCTAATTTATTTTTTCAAATTTTCCCAAATGGCACAATTTCAAATCCAACTTGATTCGGCAACACAACTTGATTTTTCTAGAGTAGTGCTTGAAGGTGCCGTTAAGAAGATTTGTGATAGTTATAAAGAAATAGGTAAGAAGCAAAGAAGTCTTCAAGTTTTGGATATTAACCAAGTCAAAACCGCAACTAAGAAAAGGCAAAGAAAAGTTCAAGGCAAGGAAAATCAAGGCAAAACAAATTTGAAGCCAAAGAAGAAGATAAACAAAGGACACTCCCTTCATGAGCGCATTGGTTGGAATTTTGGTGAAATGAAGAATATTAACAAGATGAAGAACATTGTCCCAAATTTTTATTTTTAAAGTCTATATTTCAAATTATTATTGTTTAGTTTTATATCTTGTAAAATGACTATTAATGATTATATCGAAGTTTAATGAATTTGAAAATTTGACGAGTATTGTTGAAAATTAAGCTTAATTCTATTCTTAATATAATCTTACATTTTAATTAGAGATACATTTAATAGTTTAAACAAATATTAAAGCTTAATCTAGAATACATAATACAGTTTGGCTAAGTTAGCCTAGATAAAGAGTGGTCAGGATTTATCTAGGGAAAAGATAAATCTACGCTTGTGGTCTATTCAACTTAAATGTTATTATTAGTGTTTTATTAATTGGTGTCTCATTAATTGCTCATGATGAATGGTTCCTTAATTAATCTAATAAATACATAATTTCATTAATAAATAATTTTACTAATAGCTATATCAATGGAAACTATTAATGGATGTTTCTCACAAGTGATGGTTGTTATTGGGATTAAAGATGTATCTAACGACCAATATCATAGTTTGGCTAAGTTGTCCTACATAAAGAGTGGTCAGGATTTGTCTAAGGAAAAGATAAATCTATGGTTGTGGTCTATTCAACTTAAATGTTATTATTAGTGTTTTATTAATTGGTGTCTCATTAATTGCTCATGATGAATGGTTTCATTAATAAATAATTTTACTAATAACTATGTCGATGGAAACTGTAAATGGTTATTTCTCACAGGTGATGATTGTTATTGGGATTAAAAATGCATCTAACGGCCAAAATTTACTTATCATATCACTAATGTCTCATTATTATTTTTAAATAAATATTTTATTATGTCATATTAAAAATTATAAGAAATAAATACGCTATTAGTAATTATATAAATATATATTTATTTAACCAATGCTTAGATTTGATAAGAATTATATAAGGAAGTGGTGGTTGTGGTGGAGTTGGTGAGCAGTGGAGATGGAAAAAATGTAATTGCATTATGGACGGTGGTGGCAGAAGTTGTTTCGGTAGTGAGAGTGGTGGCAGTAACTATTGGTGAACAACAGTAGCCGGTGAAAAACAAAAGACACTCATGTCCTTCAACCATAATAGCAGGTATTAATATTTTTATTTTTCTCCAAATCGAGTTAGTTAAATAGTCTTAAATCAGTATCACTTTTTTGCTTGTTCCCAGGTCATGTTTATTTACTTTTCTTATTTTTATATGACTTTGATTCTCAATCAGAACAAACGAGTAAAAAATAAAATTATGGTTATTTCATCGAACATGGTATGATTTATATTAGATGTTCCACCGGGCTTTCGACAAGCACGATTGGGAGGCGATGGGCTTTTTCTCAATTCTTCAATGGATTATATTAATCCATGAAGTTCACTTCCTCGAACATTATTTTCCATGGTTATCTATCTTATTTATTTTTACTTTTTTTTTTGGTTAAACTTTGAGAAATTGAAACCCATTCATTTTTATTTATTTTAGTGTGATTGATTACTTATTCTTTTTACTCATACTCTCTTGCATTTGTGATTCTGATTATTTTCTCCATATTGTTTTCCCATCTTCATTTTCAGATTACTCCAAACAAAGTTCCTTAATGCTGTTGGAAATGAATTTTGAGAATCATAAATCATTATCCTATACTAAATGAGCAACTAATCTTAAGGTTAACCACCTACGCATTTTGTTCTTTATATGAATTATAATGTGTTGTATATATTTTGCAAATCATCCATTTCATTCGTGATCTTTCAATATTCTCGCGTTCCTAAAAGCGTTCAACGTGGGGAAAGTAGCAATGAGCACAATAGCACTTTCAAGTACTTTATTCTTTTGTCCTACCAATCGGATATGGGACTCATTATCTTCAGATAACTAATTTGTTAGTGTTACTCTATCCGTTTCCTCCTCGGTATCAAACGTATGATGTTAATATATGTCGTTGCATCCAAAAGATTCTACAAAAAAAAAAAAAAAAAACTTCCAATATTCATGCGTTTAGAAACATCACTTTCTTAATTCGATTTTGTATAATTTAAATGCTTTAATAGTTAAGTTTTATACTCACCTGCTAAGTTACATGGCTTGGTCAAACAACCACCCTGATATAATCTATGACTCATAATTTTTCTTTCGATTCAATTTCATTTAACCACACAAATAACAAGGTAACCTTCTCATTCTTAGTCTCCATCCTATTACTAATTGTTATCCTTGAATGACTTACGCTTTATTCGTTATATTCTCAAACTTTGATCACACTGCTAAATATTTTATCTGAACTTTATTGTCATGGATATTTATAATTTTAGTATTTTATGGATCAGTGACAACGATATGGTTTTTAAACAATACTATTATAAATAAAACATATGTTTCTTTTGCGCACATGTTTAATACTATAAGATAGTGCAAGGGATATAGTGATAACGTACACATTTTTACCGCTATGATTTTGTCATCGAGACTGTTTTCCTACCTTACTAAGAGGTTTTCTTAGGCACACATACATGATTTTACATTTCAGGTAACAAACGCAAGATTAAAATGCAAAATGGCGAGTCGTTATATTATAGTCAACAAAAGTTAAAAGCTAACAAAATTTGATTGTAAGAATTATTGCATCCAAGAAATTCCATAAGGAATTCCACACAAAAATATTCCTTATAAATGTTTTAACATCATTTTTATTCAATGATGGATAATTGAGTCTACTGTATCAGCTTAAGTGGTTAACAATTTGATTGACCAACTAACCATGGTTTCATCATTTTTATGCAGCTAATAACCACACATTTGCAAGGTCAATAGAATGTGTAGAAGTTTTGAGGTACTAGAGATCTTATTGTGTTATTGAATTCGTAAGAACATAAAAGTGATATTTATTGTTCAGTCCATACTGAGTTTTAATCTTCTTGGACTATTCTTTAAGCCAAAAAAGTCAATAAGGATCTGGACATTTTTAAGGCCTACCGAACTATCCATGAAGAATGAACTCAGATGACATAATAACTAACATAGTTCAATGTTTTGGTTTTGCACGATCACTAAAATAAGGGAAATTCAGAAGTGCAGTATCATTCCAAATGACTCATAAGATACCTTTGTAAACTATAAAACACTATAACAGTTTCCTTTTTTTAATGGGAAAGAGAGTGTGAAAATTAATTATGATAATTTCGTGGCTTGAGGATACAACTCTAACATATTTGGGGAAGATGTGAAAGTCTCAAAATATAAATAAATCATATATGGGTCCATGAGAAAGGATTTGTAGATTGAAGACCGAAAATATCAATCAATTTTTTCTTCACTTTTAATAAGAGGGGTAACATGACAAATAATAAGTATATTAAATCTAATATCCAAACGCCGGAAAATGCATATCAAATAAAAACTATGTCCGTACCGTTTCGGCATGGGTTAGCCCTAGTACTTAGACAATTAAGAAAGAGAAATTAAAACATAAGAACTTAAGTGGACAATTAAGAAATTAAAACATAAATATTGGACAATATTTGGGCAAATATTTTAAAATCTCGAAACAACTTCCAAATTGGAAGCCTTTTTCGTAGATGCAACGATATTCCGCACGACACCTTTGTTGAAGTTCCACCATGGTTTCACATTCCCTCATATTTGGACCTTTTTCTGAAGTAAAACAACATACTTAATAACTTCCTGATTGATTATAATGAAGCGATGACTCAACTCTGAGACATCACGATTGTTGAGGTTCATTGTTTGTTCTTGAAATTTCCCAAAAATCCTTTGCCAAAATGTTTGGGGATGTAATGCATCTCCGAATAAAGTCTCAGTAAAAGAAATATAATTCCTGCAAATACATTCATCTTCTGTAGTAGTGAATTTTGTAATTGCCTCCTAAATTGACTTCTCTTAATTTCACTTTGCACATTCGCACAATTAACAACTCTTTGATTTTCGGCAGCATGTTCGTTTGCTACGAACTCAGCCATGTTCATATTATCAATCATGCTCTCTGAGGAATTGGAAGAGCGATGAAAAGAATTGGAGATTGAGAAATTCTAGAGGGATTTAGAAATTATGGTGGTGTGAGTTGAAATGAGTTTGAAATTAGGTATTTATAGAGGGGAAAAATGGTAGTCTTGGATGAGGAACTGATAAGCGATGATCAGACCAGCGAGCGATGTAATGACTAGCGCTGGCACTGCAATGACTAGCGAGCGATATTTTGACCACCTAGCGATGGACACTCTATCGCTCGCTGGAAAGTATATGAGTTTGACACTTTGGCATACCCATAATGGGTGTATGGCAAAATATGATGTTTGCCATATGCATAGGAATAGGCCTGAGGGTGAATGTCTAAATCCACAATGGTACATATCCATTTTTACTAAAATCCTTATCCTAACCTAACTACTTCTTTTGGGTTCGTCATGCCAACAGTTATAAGCCCATCAAAGGCTACTACTACTTCTTCTTGAACGATGTTTTGGGGACTACCCCAAAACAGTGGGGACTACTCTTCCAATTTGGGGGTGGATATTTGAAGTAATTTTGGGTCACCCCTTATCTATTTTTTTTAAATACCAAATTTACCCTTGGTAATTAAATTAGTTAGTTTATTGATTAGTTAGTGTTAGTGTAATGATTAATTACTGATTATTTAGTGATTAGTGAGTTATTAATAGGATAGTTTTGTTAGAATCAGAATTATTGAGAGAGAAGAAGAAGAAGAAAAAAAAAAGATGAAGAAAAAGAGGGAAGAACCCAAATGATGAATTTTATCAGCCACAACCAGAAGATGAAGTTATGGGTACTCATGTATGGCTCAAATTTAGTTAATGTCGCTTGAATTGTGCAAAAAATTGGCCAAATCGAAAATTTCAGGAAGAAATTTCGGCTAGGTCAAAGTAGTTCGGTTAGCAATTCTGCAAAACAGGTAGCCGAACTCTCCTGTATGTGCAATTCGGTTACTCATTTCAGCATACGCAGGTAACCGAACTCTGTTTTAATGGAGGTTTTGAGAGTTCGGTTATCTTTTTCCAGAAAACGTTGCCGAACTAATTTTATAGAGTATACAGTTAATAGTTCGGTTTAGTCGAGTTTAGTCCCTTTGTTACCGAACTTTTTGTTCGGCAAGATCGCAAATCACGATAATTGAATAGCTAACCGAACTTTGTAGTTCGGTTTAGTCGAGTGTAGTAATTATGTTGCCGAACTATACCATAGAAAATTCCAAAGAACAAGTTCGGCAAGATCGCAATATCTGGTATAAGTTGCGAAGTCACCGAACTACAAGTTTGGTGTTGACAGATCAAAGTTCGGTTACCCCATAGAAATTGCGAAGTAACCGAACTATATTTTATCAAAGTTCGGTTACCTATATAAATTTATCGACTAAACCGAACTCAAATTTCGCATATAAAGAAAGAGTTCGGTTACGATTTTTTTTTTTGCGAGCTTACCGAACTACATAGTTCGGTTACCTAAAAATTCCTACTTGGCCGAACTGTTCTTCATATTGAAAGTTCGGTTACCAAAATCTAGGGTTTTCAAAATTTCTCATAGCCGAAATCTATACTGTAACTACCATTTTCTATGGTTTTTGATGATTTCTAATCGATTTCTTCAACAAAAAACGATTAAAAGGAATGGGTATGAAGGAAATTACCTGCGGATTTTCATTTTACTCGAATCGGACTTCTTGGTTGATGTTGGAGAAGAAGAAGAAGAATAAAAGAAAAGAAAAGGTTTTGAAACTGATTTTTGGATTTAATTTAGGGGGTTAGATTAGTGGGTAGTGGTTAAATTAGTGGGTTATTAGGATTAGTTATAACCTTAATTAGGATAAGGGCAGATTAGTCTTCCCTAATTTTTTAGGACACCCCTTAAAATTTAGGGTGGACATTTGAATAACTAAGTAGTCCCCCACTATTTTGGGATAGTCCCCAAAACATTTGACACCCTCCCACACGCCATTGCTTAGCTATAAACACCTCACACTTAACTTGTTGATTTCAATTTTTCTTGTGACAAAATTTACCCCCAAAATTTCCATCATTCTTTTTAGATTTTCTTGAAACTCAAGAAAATATAGACATCAACCAAACCCTAATTCTCAGTTGAAACTTGTGAAAACATTTGATTTCTTTTATTTCAATGAGGTTGATTCTTTCATTATTAGATTAAAACCCCAATTCAAAAATCATGCCCATATCTCGATTTCTTGCTTCTTCTCTCCGAAATCGGTCTGGTGATTGTGTGAATTCTCTTCTTCACAGGTAAATTTTCAGCTTCCTTGTTACTTCGTTTGGGGATTAATTTCTTGTTCTGGTTTGTTTACATTAGTTGTAAAACCTAATTTGTTGTTTTTTCTTAATTTGTATGACTAGTTTAGTTTTTAGAGTGGATTTATCTTAATTTTTCTGCTTGGATTCTCAATTTGAACTATAATGTATGAAATTGATGAAGTTCAATAGAGATGGTGAAATTTGTAGAGTAAATATGAAGTGGCGGTTTAGTTCAATAATCAGCATCTACTGTTTTACTAAGATAAATCTGGGTGTTGGATTTTCATGGAGTTGGATATGGGTAGTGGTCATACTGGGGGGAGATTCTTGAATTTGACTGTAAAATGTGGTTTAATAAAGCTGTGTGGATGTAGTTGAGGAAACCGTGTAACACCAAAGGTTCATACATTTGAGTTTGTAGGTTGAAGTTTGATTTATACACTGAGTACGGCCAACTGAAAAATTGTTTTAGTTGTCTTAACCTCCATACTTTGGCTGCATTATGTTATTGTGTCTCAGGAATGAAATAGTGTAACACAACTTGTTGAGAGGGCTTTTGGTTGCTAAGTTATACATTCAGCTTTGCACTAAGTGGCGTTAGTTTGGAACACTCGAGCCTACGCTACAATCCAATCTCCTTTTCTTGCTTGTATAAATACAATTGCCAAAACATTGAAAAATATGAAGTGGGGATTAGTTCAAAAATCAGTACCTACTGTTACTAAGCTAAATTTATGGGTGTGTTGGGTTGTCACCTGTTTGGATACGGGTAATTTCTTACTGGAGGGAGATTCATGAATTTAGTTATAAAATGTGGTGTCATGCTTCATTGATTTAGTTACTGAAGCTGTGTCCTGTGTATGTAGAAAGGTTCAAAAACCATATTGAAATCTTGTCTTTGTGGGTATAACTGAATTTGGCTGTAAAATGTGGTTTAAAGCTTTGTCGATGTGGTTGAGGAAACCGTGCAACAGGAAACGTCCATATGTTTGAGCACAAAAGTGAATAGGTGTTTGTGGGTATAAGTTTGTATTATACACTGAGTACGGCCAACTGAACAAGTGTTTTAATAGTCTTAACCTTCACACCCTAGCTGCATTATGTTAGTGTGTTGCAGGAATCACATGGTGTAACACGACTTGGTTATAGAGCTTTCGTTTGATAAGTTATAGATTCATTTTTGCACTTAATGGCATTAGTTTCGAATACAGAAACCTCTGTGACAAATCAAATCTTCTTTTCTTGCTTGTATAAACACAGTTCCTAACTTTTGCATTGCAAGTTTTTACAAGAAATCTGGCTATTGAGTTTTCATGATTCTTTGGAGGGTTAGCCACTTTTATACTGCTCTAAGGTTGAACTTTTTCTTGATATCAGTGTTTGTTGTTCCAGCTCATTCAATTTTAGAACTTATTGTGTTTGTGGGTTCTGTTGCATTGGCTCAGACTAACCAATATATTCACTGTAGGTTAGGTTCCTCCAGAAGAGTTCAGTGTCGTAACTACAGCGGAGCACCGAAAAACAATAAGCGAAAGCTAGATACTAAGCCTTTAGTAACTACTCAACAGCCACAGAACTCTCATTCGTCCCCCCTGTCTAGATTTATTATTGTACGATATTCTCTGAAAACTCACTCTTTTATCTAAAGAAGTTGAACTTGTCACATCACATGTCTGCACCATTCATAAATCATTGTTGTTCGGAATTATCTTCTTCTTGTTTTTTCGAGTAAAAATCCGACAAGCATTACTAACATCTTTAATATCTGTAGCCCACAGGATTACTGGCCATTGTTGGAGCAGGCATATTTGTTCACTATAACGATGAGAAGCGAGTTGTACTAAAAGGTCTGCTCTTTTGTATTAAATCATTCTTAAGTTTTGAATCTAGTAATATTCTTATCTTCCGAGTTACGAACGATCAGTTTGAGTAAACAGATTTCGTTTTAGGAACCACCAAAATATTAAGCCGATGCCACATGGAGTTACGAACGATCAGTTTGAGATAAACAGATTTCGTTTTAGGAACCACCAAAATATTA
The DNA here is from genome assembly GCA_023531105.1 of Papaver atlanticum. Taxonomy (NCBI): domain Eukaryota; kingdom Viridiplantae; phylum Streptophyta; class Magnoliopsida; order Ranunculales; family Papaveraceae; genus Papaver; species Papaver atlanticum. Next base: position 2,036,823 of record JAJJMB010003142.1, on the reverse strand, counting down.
AGCCGATGCCACATGTACTACATTATCTGTTACTCTGTTAGGTAACTCGTGAACTTTGACTATTCCTACCTTTCTGGCAGATGTAAATATCCATGTGCATTAACCATAGGTCAGACCTCGATTGATTAGGTATATGTGCTGCCAAAATATAAAACATCATAGGCCTCTTAGGCATGCATATTGTACTTTTAGCTGCTCAAAATTGTCGAAAATCTGGCACTGAAATCTCCTTCAACTTTTATGATTTCATTTCAAAAGGAAAGTTCCAAGGAGCTGTAGCTCTAAGAAATTATTTGATTTCTCCACTATCTTATGGTAAGGTTTTGGCAGTGTGCCAATGTTAGATTTCTCACTGAGAGCATGTGGAGTTGACCATTCTGTAGAAATAACAAAGGGAGGAGCATTTTCGGCTGAGAGTGACACATGATTAACTTGGAGAAGACTCGTTTGTTTCTTTTTGTTTTTTTATCTTTGAATTCAGTTTCAAAATTTGTTGAAGTTTGGTGCTTCCTTAAAGCGATTTCTTGTTAACTTTGGCTTAACTTCACTGTACCAGGTCAAGGTACTGACAGATTGAGTTGTGAATGCAAAGGACCTTCTGTTGGAGGCCCGTTTAATCTGATTGATACTGAACATAATTCTGTAACTGAACGCAACTTTCGAGGAAACTGGGTACTGCTCTACTTTGGGTACACATCTTCTCCTGATGTTGGTCCAGAAGAAGTTGAAAAAATGGCCAAGGCCATCAAAATATTAGGTTGGTGTATATGCAGTTTCCAGTGTTTTTGATTGTCACTACAGATAATTCCTTACCTTTTTGTTCTTCTTAAGGGTACTGATAATACCTTTTTCTGTTTGGAACAAGAATCTGAACAGGATCTTAAGATTATACCCACATTTGTTACAATTGATCCCGAAAGGGATTCCCCTCGTCAACTCAAGGCTTACCTCAAGGGTGAGCACCACGTGTAATATCTCCTCATATAGTAATTTATTTGAAATTAATCTCTCACCAATTTTATCTCTTCATCAATGTCTTTCTTATTCAGAGTTTGATCCTAGAATTGTTGGATTAACGGGATCGATTTGTTCAATAAAAGAGATGGCACGAGAATATCGAGTTTTCTTCAAAAAGGTCGAGGAAGATGGAGCAGATTACCTCGTACAGACTTCCCATAACATGTAAGTAAATCTTGCTTACAATATTTGGTATACCTGAACAAAACTTTTTTTATTTTTTTGTCGCTTGATTTCGTTTAAACATTCACATTAACATACAGGTACTTGTTGGATCCAAATTTGGAGATTGCGAGATGTTTTGGCTTAGAGTACACTGCTGAGCAACTGTCAGAAGAAATAATCAAGTTGACAAAAGCCCGTCTAAGTAAAGCACCTGACTCATAGATGATATGGCAACCCTATCTAACTTGGTAAGCAGAATTCAGATCCTCTAGCATAACAGCATATGTTTTTCACGGTGTTGTTGTGAAAAAAACACTGTTATATGCCGTCATTCAGCTTACTATCTATTTTGGTTACTGAGATAGATAAGAACTGACACACATTTTGTCGTCCAATAACAATGATTACCCCTCGAGTTCTATTCTTATGAGCAGTTGTGGAGACACAGGGCATCTAAATGGTTCCCCCATCTTTTGTTATAGTGTTACATATATCAGCTTAGTATCATTCAGTTATGCGGATAGTCTTCATTTCACTGCACAATTTAAATGCACCAATCATGTTAGATCAAACTCCTGACTACCTGTGACCATTCAAGTTGTTGTCAAAATCATCAAATTTCACAGTATAAATAAATAACCACATTTGCAACTCAGACTGCATCCAAACTGTATGAAGATGGTAATACAAAACTCTTCACTGTTTGACTTAATCGGTGAGTTTTAGATCTGTAGGCAATTGTCATAAGCTTTGGCTCCCACATGAAAGATTGTTCAAGGGCTAATTTCTGGTTCTAAATGTTGTCGTCACAGTGAGACAGTGAATTCGTGAACTGATGATTCTCCCACACTGTAAGACAGCCAACACCTCACAGCAACCTTTTAGATTGGCAAATTCAGATGTACTTTCTTTGTTTCCCACTGTATGTTCGATAAGGTTTTCGTATAACATAGGGGTTTCCAGAATAATTTTAAATGACAAAACGTTGCCAACATGAAATTAGTTCCACAAGAGTTGCACAAGAATCATGTCTGGCAATTTATGCACAAAATTTTCCTGCTAGACTTTTAATCCGATACAAAGATGGATCACCCTTGCAGTTATGACGTTATGTGACATGCTATTGTACGGTATCTACCTGGGCATATTCCCTGAACTAGACGAAGGCTGTATAAAGTTCAGTTCTCTTCCTACTGAAGTAAGATACTTTTTTTTCTACTCTATTTTTCTGGTAGAATTTCCTTAGCTTGTGAAACAAAGAAAGTGAGATGAGGTGGGAAAGTATCAAGTTTTTGAATGAAGGAAGAAACTTTTGTTGGGTAAAATTTAGTTCACTTGTGAACTAAAGAAAGTGAAAAAAGAAAGAAAGAGAGTTCTCTCATAAGGCAAGCAAAGTTGAGTTGAAGTTGCAGCAGAGTGTTTCAACTTTCAAGTCTCTTTGATTTCATTCACATGGCTTATTTCATTCTTTACGTTCGTATAAAGCACGTAGGTAGTTGTTTCCTCCCCCCCCTCTCTTTTTATCTTTTTCAGCCTTACGTTTCAAGCATGCAACACCCCCACCTATATCATACCGATGCAGCTTAAAGATATGGAGTAATTACTAAGCTTTTTAGTGTGTGATTTTGAAAGATGGGATGGGATCCCTTCTTTGTCTTGAGATTAATTCCCTGTTCCTTATTATTAACAAGTACGAAATATCATCTGTTCTTATCCTCTTAATCTTATCTTTCAATCATATGACATATTAATGAAATCAGTATCTTCTAAATGAAGCATTAAAGAAAAGTGTCTCAATAAGAGGCGGCATACATGGCGCATCTCTAATTTGTGCCACTTGCTAAAAGTTTATACAAAATGGATGAATATGACAAATTCCACTGTGTTAGAGCAAACCAACAGGAACAAAACATAAATTTAAAAAATTTAAGTGAAGAGAGTCAATTAGTAAGCGAGGAAGCGAGGAAAACTGATCGCAATTGATTCTACATGGTTCCGAAGGCAAGTTGGGGCAACTGATCCTATCTGCCTTCTTCGCTCTTAGGTGTGATAGGCAATTAACTATTTGTTAAAACCTGGACAATGGTTTTCATTGCAAAGCTTAAAGTTTGTAATAGGTGCATAATTTGACTCGGCCTAAAAAAAGTACTTTACTTTGCAAGTTGCTTTAGGAAATGAAGATATTAATCTAATTGGAGAGATTTGGGTCTTATTATTATATTTGGTAAAAGTGTTTAATAAAATAAAACAACTCAATGACAGATTAATTAAACAAAACGATAGTTTATTGGTTGGTATTATCGCTTAATGGAAAAGCTAAGAACTGAGGTCTAATTAGTAGTCTCGTGGTCTAGTAGTTGAAGATTAAGGCATGAGGTTAAATAGCTAATTAAAAATGTTAGTTGTCAAGCAAACCTGTGTCCACGTCTTGGTACAGGATGTCCTATCATCATCATTGGACTTATTTTTTCTTGTTCTTGCAGAGTTGTTGGGCTACTAGATTTAGTTTAAGTATTGCTTGTTGGGAGTTCTATGATTCCATCCACATTTGCATGTTTTAACAAGTCTCTCCGGGAAGCCTAAACCAAGTCGAATTCTCTATATAATAACGGAGTTTTTTAAAGCGTTCTCATTCACCGGAGCTCCACGTTGATTCTAATTTCTGGTTAATTCTGGCCCAACCATTTACTTTTTCTTAGTAATAAAATGTTGAATTTAAACTAATAAAATATTATTTTTCTAAAAATAAGATAACTAAATCTTGAAAAATCTTCTTGCCTCAGATAACAACGGTTTAATTTCCATTAAAAATATCATTTATTTTTTTAAAAGAAAATTCATTTGACGTAGCACAATAGAAAACGTGGAAAATATTTTATGGCTCCATGAGATCTTTTTTAATGGAAAATGATTTTTTATTTCCTAAATCAATTATCTTTAAAATAACAGTGTTGCCAAAAATACGTTAGATCAAAAATCAACTACACATTCACGATTTCATCTTAAAAATCAAAAATTAGATCAATCATGCATCAATCACATAATTAATGAATAAAAAAAAATGTAAAAAAGGCGATGTCCAATGTCTAATGTCCAGTTACAGTTCTCAAAATCATTATTTTTCTAATTACAGTTCCCTTCTATCAATTAAAACTAAAGAATAAGATTACACTTCTAATGAAATTTAGAAAAAATAAAATTGGTCAAATTGGTCGTGGATACTAACCTTTGAATCCGGTTTTTTGTCTTTCTTGCAAATAAATTCTACAGTGGTCCTGTTCAAAAGTAAAAATTACAGAATTTTTAGAATTTGAAAGAAAAAAAATAATTGAAACAAGAATTGAAATCTAAAGCGAGCTAATACAAAAACGAGCTACAAAAAATTCAAACAATAACAAAATAATAAACCTCATTTTTCATATTATTTTCTTTAATTTGCTCATACCATAATTAAAACTAAAATAAGTCTAAAATAAAAAAATAAACTAAATAAAGTCAATTTCTAATTTTGTTATGTCTTGATACCTAATATAAAAAAATATCTTCGACCACTAATTACGGTGATATGAAAATAATATATCTTTCTAAAATTACAAAAGTTTTACTCTTATTATGGTGTAATTTCTTAAACTAAGGATTTTATTTCCTAAACCGAAACTTAGGAAATAATTTCTAATTTTTATATGCTCGATATTTTTTGGCAAAAATATTGCGACAATTAATGTGAATATCCAAAAAATAGTGGATATCCAAAATCATAAATATTACATAACATTTAATTGATGTTGTTTCTTAAATGGAGTTTTTTTTTAATGGAATCTCTAGGCTAGATGACTCCCTATATAAGCACCCAAGCTAAGGCCAAACTTCATCGTTTCCACGTTGCTTCTTTTGATTATTTCCAGGTTGCTTCTTTTGACTTTGTGATCCTTTTTTCTTCTTAATGGGTTTTTTCTCTTCTTGCGATTTTGGGCTGGTTCTTTGTGTGACCTTTGTTTTTTTGTTTTTGTTCCCCAGGCACCCTCGAGTTGTTTTTAACCGGGTTCATCTAGCAACATCAAGGTATAAATTCATTATGCTAATATTTTGTTCCGATATCAAACAGTGAAATCTTTCGGTTCACTTTTCGATGTTTTTTTATCTTTTCATTTTTGCTTAGTGATGTAGACTGATTTTTGTGTTTTGGGGCTTCATTTAGATAAAAGGAGAAAAAGGCAACAATTTTGATTTTGATTTTGCTTTTGGTTATTTTATTTTTATTTAATATAAAGTGTGTAAAAATGAAAGGAAACCATCCAGTAAGGGATTTTGGAGTTCGATATCACAAGTATCCAAACAGTTGTTGCCTGAAAACATTACAACTGCAAATTGTTTCACCGCTACTACCTAAAAATTTATAGGTGGGAAGCCAGAATTTTGAAGACACTGGCAGTCACCAGGTTAATTATTTTGTGAGTTTATTTTTTTGACTCAAGGGGAGTATCCGACCCAAGTGCCATGGCCTTAGCCAAAAAATCGATCTACAGTTACTGAGGATAATGGTTTTATTGCTTTTTCTTTATTATTACTTTTTTTCTTTTGTATCTAATGAATTTTTTATTTATTTTTTTGATACGAAAAATAGTGTATTTTGGCTTATCTAATAAAGTTTCTGTATGCTCCAAACGTGTTAAATATCTTGCATAGGGTGTTTAATGTATTTGGTCGAGTGGTTTGCAACTCAGCGGTGGTACTGCTTTTCATTGTTGTCGCCATACTGTTATCCTCGGACACAATTTTACATTGTCTATAGCGTGAAATATCTTGCATATGAGGAACATCGATTGTATTTGCTTTAGTAGTAGTGACCAAAGAATAGAACTGGAAATTTGTCCCCTGTTTAATTAATCTAATGTTTGATTCATGTTTTCTCAGACATGGTTGTTATAGGCTGGAATGGATGAAGAACATGCAAGTTGTGACAATGGCAGACCAAAAAGATCCCTTATACGAGAATTGACCATCGTGGACATGGTGGTTTAATATTTTTCTTCTTTGAAGTCAACGTATCCAGATGTACATCACCAATTTTCTTCGAACATATTTAAAAATGAAAAATTGAAAGACCCATCTTCTACGAAACGGGATGGTATTATTTAGCAGGACACAATAGTATCATGCGTAGCTTCAAGGCATTGCTTTTGGTTAGTATACCAGCAATTCATATGTTGGCTACATATACTAGAGCAAAAAGACAATTAACAGCTATATATTACTAGATGAACTCAATGCGGTGGCCGACCGAAGAAAGGTAGATAAGTTTGGAGCGCTTTGGTGGAAATGTAGGGGTTGGTTTTTTGTGACAGTTTTGTAACAGTTTTCTGCAATAAATTCTGTAAAAGTTGTTTAATAACATTTAATAACATTTATAAGCGTAATATGTATGTAATACTTATTTTGTAACATATTTTTGTAATAATTTTCTAATAACGACATCATTTTTAGATGGGGTGTCTTAATTTAGCTGGTAATCATTGGACAGGATCAAAATTAGGAGTGTAGGTGATGGTTTTCTTGCCATTTTCATGTCGCAGTTACCATCAATCGTTTTGACTTCCAATCGTTTTGATCGCGCCTAACCGTAGCCGGAGTTGATGACTCTCCGATTACCGATCCAATTTCTTGGAAAAAAAGACTAATGGGCGTTCAATTTTTGCGATGAAAAATCCAAAGCACCATTACAAACGGACTACATTTTTGCTCCATAAGGTGTATTTTTTTGGCTTTTTTCTGAACACATAGAAGGACCCTCGCCGATCATCCAATTAAATTAATACTATTAGTGAAGTAAATATTAGTTTTTTCAATGGTGTCTTTCCTTCAAGGAATTTGAAAATGTAACCTACAATATTGTTATTAAGAATGAGAACCGGAAGAATGTATACTTTAACCCACCATAATTTTTTGCGAGGGTTTTTGCTTAATGGGTCACAGACGGCATGTTACCTTGGTTTTATCCCCTCTTCTCTATTTCCATTCTCCTTTTCTGGGTATAGTCTTTTTATACCCTTTTCTAATCAATAATTTTTTTTCATTGTCGATCAAGAGGAAAAATAAAAATTAAAAACTATATATAGGATGAAAAAAAAATGAACATCATATACACATAATGCCAAAGTATATAGTACAAATATCATACCGTAAAAAAATATATATCATTGTAGAAATTGGAGGAAAATAAAATTCCCCTTGGTGATCTTATAGTTCGCCAAGATTGAAATATAAAAACTCATAAAACTCTATCCTCCTAAAATGCACAAGACCATTCTATAATTCATGACCACCCGGAAATTTACGCAATGAAATGTTGAATATCTCTAGGTCAATTTTCACCCGTAATACACCAGATCATCTTACAACTCACAGGTACACATATACTCACCCAAATTTCACCAATTATCTACACGGGCACAAATTCCATTAAGCTTTGGGTTGATGTTATTTTGACATTTCAATCCTCTTATTTTTTACACACATATAATCCACCATATATTTATTGACTTCACCGGTACATATACATTTATTTTCATTTATTTAAACGCAATAAATGAAAAGATCATGGGTTAAGATAAGATCATTTCTAAATTGCAATATCGTGGTAGAGGAAAAGAAAAAGAAAAATTATCATGGAAAAAATAAGTGAAAGAGGACACAATGCATCCAATGTGAAATAAACCAATGAAATAGTGATCTCTGAATGGACATTAGATAATTTTATTTATGGATTTCGTATGTACAATTTTTACTACAAATATTGTTTTTCGAAGTAATTTTATTTTTTAGACAATTGTAGTTCTTAATTCTGAAAGATATTGATGTTACTTTTAGTGAAAATTGGTTTTATGCAAATAATTTGAAACTATAAGCTATGATTACCAATTACTAATGGTTTTTAATTTATTGGCACTTGGTATCCAAGCACACTATTTTTTAGGGTTACGAGCTTATTATATTTTATTAATTTTATAATAAAACTTTTAGTTTTTACTGAAATCAATTTTGAAACATGAATCCAATATTTCATAAACAAGGAACAAACCCGTGCACGGGTGAAAACTAGTTATATGAAAAATGTAATAATGCAACGGGAAAAAAATATAGAAAAATCGGTTTAATGGGTTATCTGTCCATTTAAATAAATAAAAAAATAACAAAATAGAATTGGTCTAGACACCATCAACATTGCTAATAGGGGTGCGCATTTTGTTTTGGGGTGTCCAATCCAATGGTATGACATGTTTTGTTTTATACGGAATTTGATACGCCTCCAATCCATATAATACCCCCTTTTAGCATCCATGAACGCAATGGGTTCTTGAACTGTTGAACAACCACCTCTCACCCATGAAGGTTCCATCTTTTTTTCCAAGGGATGTAAAAAAAATTTGGCTCCTACTTGTGCCGTCTATACAAAATGAAATGGAATTGGTCTTAGCCCGTTAGCTGTCTAGGCACTTGGAGGAACCTTCCTCCCATTCTTTCTTCAACTAATCCATCTCCTCCATTTGTGTCGACGTCCAAATGATGGAATCTTGAATTAACAGGTTCAAAGACTATTCAAATCCCATAACAAAACTAGAAAAACCAACTCAATTGACGTTCCATTGAAATTTTCTTGTTTTATGAATGAAACCACATCTCCAGCCAAGTCATGACTCATGACTCAATTACCTCATCTCACACCTCACTTGGTCTCTCCACATTTAGAAAAAAACAGAAAAATGGTCGAATAATGCCAGCACAAAATTTCTAAATTTCTAGAGATTGAAATTTCTTCCAATGACCGGATCCTTAGGTCCGTTCTCTCTTTACCTCGTCATCATCATGCCCCCACCACACAATGACTCACAGTTTGACAAACATTTTTTTTCCCCATTAAAAAAAAAAACACTCACACACAAGATTAATTTAATTTTTTCATTTTCTCTTTTTCTTTTCCTTTCTCTTTTTCTGATCTTCACCCCCAAAAGAAAAAAAAAAAAAGTTGGTTTCTTGAGAGGCACTTCAGGCAATATTTTGAGGTCATATACATTCATTTCACACAAAATACAGACCCCCTCTTAAGTTTTCTGTACCCACCATTACTACACATCTTCTCATTCAAGCAACCCCCTTGATAAATACTTTATTTTCATGTTTTTTGAAATGTATATATTCATAGTCATATCTTGAATCACACTGTAGGTCTCAAATTTTGATCCTAAATACCTACAAATGGTTTGAGTTCTTCAGACATATCCACTGCCGGAAACACTGTGTCCCCCCCCCTCCCGGCAGTTTTCCGGTCTCTCGGCCGTTGTTTTTCATTTTATCTCTAATGGTTCTTTCTTGTAAGCTTCATTAAAGTTTGTTTTGTTATTTGAGAGAGGGAGAAGGGACTGAAGATGGGTGAAATGGCTGCTGCTCCTGAGCAATATCCACAAGCTGATGATATTGAGAAGAATAGATCAGGTTGTGGTATTGGTATTTCAAATTTGTACAACGGAGTTTTCCGCCGGCCGAAGTTTTGGCTGATGAGGAGAACATCATCAACGAGCTCAATTCCGGCAAATCCAAATGACCTTCTCTCTCTCTCATCTTTCAGTTCTTATTCGAAGAGGAGACGTGGTGGTTCCGGTGACACCGCCTTTCTTGAAGCCATTAAATTAGCCGACTCACCGCGGCTGCAACCATCACCACCTCAAACTCGGCAACCGGAAGTTCAAAAACCGATCACCAAGCAAAGTCATTCTAATTCACCGAGGAGTATTCTGAAAAAATCAAATTTGTCGAATGGGTTAACAAATACTACAAAGGTTGCAGCAAACCAGAACGGGCAATCAGCACAAGGAAAGAAGGTGCCGAAGGAGACTCTAGGCTTATCCGGCGAGCTTGATTTGATGATTATCGATCATCAGCGTTCGAAAGCCGCAGCTGGTGGACTTGTTAGAGCTTCATCGAGTAATGTAATGCTTCATGGTCACTTGGGTAATCTGAGACAGCCAGGAGCCAAAAACTCAAATGCAAACGCTTCGAATTTAACAGCAAACAGCGTAATGGGTAACGGTAATGTGAATAGCGTAATGGGTAACATAGTTAGGAATAACAACAAGAGTAGTAGTGATCAGAATCAGAAAGATCAACTATCGTCTTCTTCGTCAGGTCCGAATTTATGTCGAGCTTTGTCAACCAGTAGGTATGATTCTGAGGCGTTGAAGGAAATGGGTAACGGAGAGTATAAGAAAGGGAAATTTGTTGAGGCTTTAGCTTTGTATGACCGAGCAATTGCCATGAATCCGGAGAAAGCGTCTTACCGGAGTAACAAGAGCGCTGCATTGACGGGTTTAGGCCGGATTCTTGATGCAGCGGTTGAGTGTAAAGAAGCCATTAGAATTGACCCTTTTTATCATAGAGCTCATCACAGATTAGCAACACTCTATCTCAGGTACTTTTGCGATAACTCGAATCACTTGCACCGAAATTTGTAGAGTTTCTAATGACTAATCGTATTGCAGATTGGGAGACGCTGAGACTGCTTTGCACCATTTCAAGAATTCAGGTAAAGAAGCCAAATCTAGTGAGATTAATCAAGCGCAAACTCTTCAAACTCATCTCAAATATTGCAATGAGGCAAAGAAACAAAAAGATTGGAACGCAGTACTTCAAAGAACCCGGTTCGCAATATCGTCTTGTGCAGATTCAGCTCCACAGGTTCATACCAGAACTTAAGTTTTATCATCTGAATTTTGCTTGCATAATGCAAAATTGCAAATATTTATGCGTCAATTTTTCATTTCTTCTGTTAAAGATTTTCGCTCTACAAGCCCAAGCCTTACTGAAACTCGGCAAACATGAAGAGGCAGACGCTTTGCTAATGAAAGCACCAGCTTTTGACGTCGATGCCTGTACGGAATTCTTCGGTCCCTCTGCCAACGCGCAACTATTACAAATACGAGCACAAGTTGACTTGGCCGCCGGCAGGTTAGTACCCATTTTTTGTAAAATTTTTTTGGTAGTTTTTTGTTTATTTTGAGCAATCCATGAAAAATGTAGTACTGATGAGATAAGTTGTATGATTCAGGTTTGACTATGCAGTGGCATTGGCTCGAAAAGCAGTTCAACTTGATTCCAACAAGGAAGTGAATGGGGTTCTGCGAAAGGCGCGAGCAGTGGCATCAGCTCGATCCCAAGGAAACGAGTTGTTCAAGGCATCAAAATTTTCAGAAGCAAGTTCTGCATATAGTGAAGGACTTGAATATGATCCACACAACTCAATTTTGTTATGTAATCGAGCTACTTGTCGATCTAAACTCGGGCAATTTGAAAGAGCTGTCGAAGATTGTACGAGTGCTCTTAGTGTAAGACCATCTTACACTAAAGCTAGGTTAAGGAGAGCTGATTGCAATGGCAAGGTAAGAGAAAATTTCATATAGATGTCTGACTCGATTGCAAGTCAGATTGTATATGGACTCAGCAAAACTGACTTGACTTTTTTTTTTTTTTTTTTTTTGGACATATCAGCTGGAACGTTGGGAAGCTTCAATACAAGATTATGAGAAGTTGATAAGAGAAACACCAGGAGATGAAGAAGTGAGCCGTGCATTATTTGATGCACAAGTCCAACTCAAGAAACAACGTGGTGAAGATGTTCAGGGCATGAAATTTGGTACTGACGTGATTGTCATTACCAACCATGAACGTTTCAGACATTTCGTTACCTCACCTGGTAAGTCAAATCAGGTCAAAGTCAACTTTCAGTTTGGAATTACCAAAGATCTCACAATTGATTGTTGTTATGACAGGTATGTCCGTGGTGCTGTTTTGCAACAAACATAATGATAAACAGGGATTGAATTTTTTGGAGAAGCTCTCTAAGAGATACCCTTCTGTTAATTTTCTCAAGGTTAGTGTTTCATTTTAATCATTTTTGACAAACCGTGGTTTTGATTGACCCAAATATGTACATCTAAATTAATAAGAAAATATTTTTTTTTTTTTTTTTTTTTTTTTGAGAATGATGAGTTCAACCAGAAAATTACGAAACCCATTAACAATTTTGATTACGGTTTTAAGGTCGTTCGAAATAACTATCACGTAGACAATTTTGACTTTACTTTTTCAAATCCATCAAAAAAAAAGCTCATTAAGAAATGCTTGGTCATATATTATTGCGGGGTTTACATTTGAGCTGATTGACATAATAATTAGTAACACTATGAGTTTTTATGTAATCTTTATTAAGGAAAAATTGGTTGATTACAGGTGGATGTTGAGGAGCACCCATATATATCAAAATCAGAAGAGGTTAGTGGTGGCTCATTACCAACTTTCAAGATATACAAAAATGGTTCAAGAGTTCAAGACATTCCAGGAAGCAACCATGAATTATTAGAAAGATCTGTTCAATATTACACAACTTGATTATTTTTGTGTAATTGGGAAAAGAAAAACTAACTTGATTATTTTTTTGTGGAGTTTGTTTGGGAATGAGAGGTATAAACAGAAAGGAAAACAAATACTATCAGTTTGCTTAGTTGTGTTACTAATTGGTGCAATGTAGATTTAGATATTTGGTAGGAATGTAACTGTGTGTACATAGTTTATATGCGTGTTTGTACGATGGAAGGTATGATCAAAATTTTATCTTATAGCATTTTTTTATCGAGTTCATCACATTCTCTAACGAGTGTTCACCTAACAACTCAATTTCACATTTGAATTTACCCTCGAAAACTATGTAATGTAGGCGAAATGAGAAATGCTCTCATTCAAGTCTAAAACATTTTAATCATTTTTCTATTATTGTATACTTTTTCTATATCATTTTCATCTAAATAATTATAAACCTAAATGGCCATGGCTGCTACTAGGTACCAATATACTTGGAGATGTGACGCCCAACCATTTCCTTATCAATGGATGTTTTACCCCGAACAAATTTGTATCAGATTAATTTAGCAACCATGCACAAAACCCTTTTATTTATTTATTCATCATCTTGTTGTTTAATCTAATTGCTAGTTGGATCTTTTAAAGTGTAATATACATGAAATCCACGATCAAGGATTAAAGCATTAGGATAACATTAAACAAGATCATGTAATAATTTTGGCATAATTTTAAGGTATTGAAGGGATTTGTGTTTTCTTACTTTTCCTGTTTTGGAAACAAATGTGGGGTAAAAATGGAAAATAGAATGATGATTCAATTGTAGCTTTGAAAAAGTCAAGGATAATTAGTGGATAATTTGGTCCCGTTGATGGTACTTATATGCTTAGCAACCAGATTATGTCTAAGTTTCTTTGGATTGGATACATGTCCTTAACTTTTAGAAAGGAAAAGGGATTAATTAGTGAAACACTCATAAGATTGATTATGCTTTGGATTTATATTATTGAGTAGATTGATATAGTAGCTTTCCAAAGATTGTAATCTTCTGGAAAATAAAAAAAAATAAAAATTGATTGATGGGGAATTTGTATGTGTGTACAATAAAAATCACTGGTTATGTTATTTGTTCCATGAATTTGGCAGATTGGCACATTAGTAAATTACACGGATGATGAGCAGGCTTCAAAAATAAGGTACTTACCAAGGCCCAACAAAGATAAGGTTTTAAGGTCGCCGTAGGCCTCAAAAATTATCCCAAGATAACAATTTCAAAGAATGATACTGGAGGGAAAACTATGGCATATTACAAATTTTACAACGACAAAACAAAATGATTATAAAGGTGACTTGAGAATTCCTACTTCATTATGATTTGAGTAATCTGAATTGATTGCTCTCTGATCCAACGATGTTTATGCCTATACCAAGCCCATGAGTTTTTGATAGTATTCTAAAAGAACGATATTTTGGGGACTACTCTAAAATAGGTGGGGGACTACTTTGTTATATGAATGTCCACCCTACATTTTAAGGGGTGTCCTAAAAGATTAGGGAAGATTAATCTGCCCTTATCCTAATTAAGGTTATAACTAATCCTAATAAGCCACTAATTTAACCATTACCCACTAATCTAACCCCCTAAATTAAAACCTAAAATCAGTTTCAAAACTTTTTTCTTCTTCTTCTTCTCCTCTTCTTCGTAGACATCGTCGATTAATCAATTTTTATAAACAATGCGTTCTAAGCAGACACCAAGAATTCCAGGATTGAGTCCGGGTCTGGCAAATATAGTGAATCTCCCAAATCAATTTGAAGTTGATAAACAACTTCAAGCAAAGTTGGGAGACAAAGTCAAGCATCCAACATCAACCAAGAAGTCCGATTCGAGTAAAATGAAAATCCGCAGGTAATTTCCTTCATACCCATTCCTTTTAATTGTTTTTTGTTGAAAAAATCGATTAGAAATCATCAAAAACCATAGAAAATGGTAGTTACAGTATAGATTTCGGCTAGGAGAAATTTTGAAAACCCTAGATTTTGGTAACCGAACTTTCAATATGAAGAACAGTTCGGCCAATTAGGAATTTTTAGGTAACCGAACTATGTAGTTCGGTAAGCTCGCAAAAAAAAAAACGTAACCGAACTCCTTCTTTATATGAAAATTTTGAGTTCGGTTTAGTCGATAAATTTATATAGGTAACCGAACTTTGATAAAATATAGTTCGGTTACTTCGCAATTTCTATGTGGTAACCGAACTTTGATCTGTCAACACCAAACTTGTAGTTCGGTGACTTCGCAACTTATACCAGATAACCGAACTTTAGTCTATTAACATTTTGTGTTTGATGTAATCCTATGTTCAATTTTATTTGATAAGACAATATTCTGTTTAGCTAATAATGTGGTTTTCATTCATTAGGAACAAAGGAAAAAAATCTAATCCCCACCTAGATGAAGATTTGAGAACTCCCACCGCTCATGGTAGAATACATTTGGATTTCCGAAACTGTGGTACTAAAAATGCTAAACATGGAGGGGGATCGTTACAGGAAGTGAACCAAGAGAATGTTCGTAATGTAATCCAAGATGTCAATCAAGAGGTGATGGAGAATACAATTGATAATGTTATTGAAGAAGAGAATGATGATGAAGAAGAGCAAGGAAATGAAGACCAACGAAATGAAGAGGTTGAACAACAAAGAGAACACGTTGAAAATGTAGAGGAAGAAGAACAAGGACAGGGCAAAGAAGGAGAAGGACAAGAGGAAGAGAAAGATGAGGAAGGAGAGGAAGAAGAGGAGGAAGAGGAGGGAGAGGATGAAGAGAAAGAAGAGGAGGGAGAGGATGAAGAGGAGGAAGAGGAATAAGAGGAGGAAGAGGAAGAAGAGCAAGAAATTGTTCCTGTTAAAGAGAAAAAGAAGACGAAGCCGCCTTGTGATAGATACTCACACATTCTCCCTGATAATTTGTGTTTGCCACTAGTGAACCCAACTTATGGTACTCCAAATGATGGAGGGGCCACATTGTTTGGCTACAAACACGAATGGGCTGCGAAGATCTATGCGAAAAAGGTATTCTTTAAGTTCATTCTTAACTAACAAAACGATTTTTTTTTGGGACATGTTTCGTCAAGTATTAATAGTGTTATGTTCTTTTCGTAGGATCATAATAATGCAGTTCGTCTTATTCGTCGTCAAAAGGCGTCCAAATGGGATCTTTCTTTGGAGTGTGACGAGTTTCAAGCGAAGGTTAAAGAATGTGTGTTTTGGAGAGCTATTGAGTACGCACATGTGGATTTGACGCTGTTGCCGTATCCGCATTTATCGAGAGCCATTATCCCGAGACATATACGATGCATCTTCCATTTTGCGAGATGGGAATTACTCCCGATGATTGCAACAGAATCACCGGCTTACCAGTGGAAGGTAAATGTCTTCGAGAAGGCTACAACCCCTCGATGCATTATAAAGCTCTTGAAAAATTGGCTCTAAAATGTCTAGGATGGTATGCAAGAAAGGATCAATGAGAGTTTAGACGTTCTGTGAGGTCCCCTAAACGTGGCGATGAGTATAATCCAAGAGAGGAAAATGGATCATTGAAGAAGATGGTGAAGAAATTCAAGTTGGTAAAGTTGAAGGAAGCATTTGGAGGGACAAGAAAGAAGGTGGAGAAAGGAAAGTTGGTGATGGACCAGGAGACCCTTAGGCATCATGTCACCGCTTATTGGTTATATCAGCTAGGAACCGCCATTTTCCCCGAAACTTATGGAAATAGGGTGGATGCACATTATCTACATCTTTTGGAGAATCTCGATGAGATTAACAAATACTCTTGGGCCACTGGGGTGCTTGCTTTTGTTCTAGGAGAGATGAGCAAAGGGTCGAGGATTAAGACAACTCAAATTGGAGGTTACTTAACTCTTATTCAGGTGACCTTTTACATTGTTAATTAGCAAATTTTTCGCTAAAATTTTCTTCTTCCAAATCAATTTTCATGTATGTGGTTAATATTTTTGTATTTTCGCATAGGTTTGGATTTATGACCACTTCCCTTCATTGGGATTAGCTAAGGAAAAGACACCTTATCCCTATGACAAACCTACAGAAGGAAAATGGTTGTTTTTGGACGCACAAAAGAAGTCTAAAGAAGAGCAGTTGACTTCGTTGAGGGAGAAATTGGATAAACTTACGGTGAACGATGTGGTATTTCACCCATACGCCGTACCCGATGATGTCCCTGTAGATGAAGAAGATCTGAATGATTTCTCTACCGTCTCGGCTTACTATGGACCAATTTGGTATCCTAATGGATACGCAATATATAATCCAAGGAGAATACTAAGACAACTTTGTTATGTCCAAATGGATCCCGACGTGGAGAATGAAAATTTCAATTTGCTGGTTCAAGGAACAAAGAACACCGAGAAATATTTTGTTCCAAAACATGAACCAACTCCTACGGTAGGACATTGGAATGCACTTGGTAACTACTACTTACCTTTAGGTGATTGTGTACCTTGTGGTGGAGATGTAAATGCATGTGATGAAGATTATATGGAGTTTTATCAAGAAATTAGTCATCCTTTTGTGATAAATAGATAACAACAAGCTAAGACTAATAAGGCGAAGGCGAAGAAAAAGGAGAGGGAGGCTAAGAGAGCTCATAAGGAGATGCCTATTTGTGGAGAAGAAGCAAAAATGTTATGGGATAATGTGGTAAGAAAATGTCTTCTCTTATACTTCCTTGTTGTTTGAAAGTATTGAAAATATAATTACTTATACTTAAAAATGGAATCAGGTGAAGAAGGGTACGAAATTGTTGAAGAAATGGATGGCTAAAATCCGTAGTGGTGAGCCGATGTCGACTAAGGAACAAACCTACTACTACGGCGAGTGGGAGGGTCTTATAACTAAAAGAATGATGGAGCCAAGTAGGTCTAAGCAATTGAAGTGGGGTCGACAACAAGGAGAATGTTCAAGTCGCGCCGTGGAGGAAACCGGTCGAGTAGATGAAACCCCAAGTGATGAGGAAGTTCAACCTAAAACTCGTGGTAAACAAGGAAGTGGTAAAAGGGCGTTAGTGATTTCGTATGGTTTTAGTTTCAGAAAACATCTTAGTTATGGATTTCGTAAGGTTTAATTTCGTATGTTTGTGTGTTTTAAATAATTAGTTAAGGATTTCGTAGTTTGGTATGTATAACAACTTTTATATTTGTTTTAGAACCTTGTTTGTGTTTTTAATTTTAATTTGGTTTGTGTTTTCAATTTTATAAGGCTGAAATTTTGAATACAGGATGTTTTTCTGCAACCTGAAATTTTTACACATCTACCGAACTTAAAGTTCGGTAACCTGTGACAAATTCAAGGTCACTGAACCGTGTTTTCGGCGAACAGCTAAATCCTACTAGGTTTCCGAAGACAGAGTTCGGTTACCTCGCTACATTTTCACTGGTTGCCGAACTCTTCTCTGAAGACTCAAATAAAACAGCTAAATCCTACCAGTTTGAGACTGAGCCTTCAAATAAAAGTTCGGCTACCTCAATTTTTACCTTGTAACCGAAAAGAATAATATCACTGGTTGCCGAACCTATCTCTATAGAGTCAAAATTTTTCTTTTGCACAAGTTGGAAAAGTCATTCTATTGATGCAGAACTACACTCTTAGGTAGAGTGGTTTGTGTATCATATATATGTTCAGTTTGTGACTGAGCCTTCAAATAAAAGTTCGGTTACCTCATTTTTTACCATGTTACCGAACTTTGTAGTTCGGTTGGATCGCAAATTTTTATTTGCTAACCGAACTTTGAATTTTGAAATTACGGCTACTGTCCATTACATGTGCTAACCGAACTATTTGCGCAGGCAACCGAACTTAAGTTCGGCAATCTCGATAATCATATGTGCTAACCGAACTATTATCTGTCAACTCAATAAAATACTAACATTAACTCGATAATGAATACAACACTTCAAAAAACATAGTATTAGATTGATAAGCATACTTAGTTCCATTACATGTGTCATTTAATCATCCTCAAGTGAAATTTGACCTTCATGTACAATTTCGTCCGATTTCTTCAAAGCTTTCCACATCTCCATGTTATGCTCATACATAATACACCAACCCAACATTATATCGGGGTTAAATGCAGGCCAATAAGAGTTTCCGGATATTGGAGGCAGTGGACAATCGGGTTTTAAACGGAGGCCTATAGAGTGGTTGTTGTTAGTCAATGCCATCACACATCTCCTTCGTTTGAGTTGCTCGACACATACGGTTGTTTTTGGGGTGAAGGTGAAACTAGCATACTTTGAGAAATAATGAACCACACAATTAAATTCCTCGGCGATTAAGTGTCCACATATCGGCATGCTCATCCAATAATCCGTTGTGATCGGATGTCCCCCATGAAGACGACGTTTATACTTAACAAATTTCTCATTGAGACTACCCACCCCATCGCACAACATTGTCTTGTAAAATGCCGGATTCTCCTTTAGTTTGGAAAACAACCTTTGCCTTATATGAGTGATTGCACACCCATTATTTAGCTTGGCACCTTCGATGAAAGGCCCAAGTTGTTGATTGACAACATGAAAACCACAATTACCATCCGGAGAAACGTCGTCGGTGGATATAACGTATTCTCTAATGTATAGAGGTAGCTCATTCAAATAGTCTTTATTTGGAGCCTCAAGCTTCACGTCTAGGGAAGATGGTTGGATAGGGCAAATTGGAGACTTAAGCTTCATGTCACCGGAAGATGGTTGGCTTGGTTGTGATGGACATATCGTACCTTTTTTCTTCAAATCTCACTCACTTGTTTCCCCTTTCTCCTCAATACTCCTCCCCCGTTTCTTGGTTTGCTCCAAGTACATTGCCGCAGTATACTCATGGGCTGAAGGATCTCTAGTAAATGGGGTTTGCTCACTTTTCTTCTTACGTAACACCTTTGAATATTCTCTTAGTTGTTTTTTAGTTTCTTTTTGGCTTGGCCTACCTTTGCGTTTGCCTTTTGACGGTTCATAAACATTCTCCGAAGTTTGTGGATATATGATTTTCCTCATGTCATCCCAAAATATTTGTTTTTGGAGCTTGTTCATGCCACGATACATCTCTAGTACGGTTCTACCCATTTCGTTATCACTAAACTCCTCTTCGGCTTCTTCTCCCTTTAGAGGAGGGATGAAACTTAGATGCTTCCAATATGGATCAATGTCGCTTAAAGGGATTACGCCATGCTCGTAGTTGATTATCATATGGCGAAAAGGGAGTCCCTCTTGGTTTCCCACTTATCAATCAAATCGACTTCTATAATCAACAACTTCATACATTGCCGAGATACGTTGTAATGGATTCCCTTGAACAATGGGTGGTCGGCATATTTTCCGGTCATTTTGAATATACGGCTTTTTTGGAACTTCTCTTTAATTCTATCAATGTCGCGCTTGAAGTAATTTTCCATAGCATTCCACACGGTTACGAAATTATCAACACATCCAAAGAGATTCTTCTTCAACCGATGGTGAGACGACTCTACTAAACTTGTCGCTTGATTTCCCAAGTGTTTATATTGGTTGATATAGGCATTAACAAACCTATCTTTGTGTGGTTCCAACCATTGGCGAAGAACATACGATACAACACCGGGATAATCGGGAGTATCCTAATGGGCGATAAACTCTGCAAGATTTAGATGATACTCTTCCTCGGTAAGAGACCAACACAATGATTCCCATTCACCGTTGAAAGCAACCCATTTAGCGTAATTTAGATCGTATTGTTTTTCAACTTCCTCTTTTGCATCCGCTAGTTCATGTTCCGGTAGCATCTTAATCTCTTCATATCCTTTTTTCTTGGGTGGACAAATTAATGGCTTGCACCTATTTATCAAATTACACCATATATGGAACGTACAAAGCATATTGTGTGCTAATGGAAACACAACTTCTATTGCATTCATCAATGCGACTTCATTGTCGGTGACTATAACCCCGGGAATATCATCACCTCGGAAGATTGCCTTAACTTGTTGTAGTGCCCAAATGTAACTAGGTTCTTGCTCGTCCCTTAAGAAACAAAACGCCACGGTAAACGGTACGCCCAACAATATTCAACAATGGCATCTCGTACTTGTTCGTCTTATAAGTACAATCCATTATGAGAACTTCATGAAAGCATTGAGACAATTGAACACTCGTTGGGTGCGCAATGAAGAGTTGTGTTATCTCTCTGTTCGAATCCACATCCTTTTGAACCGCGTAGTCTTTCTCTTTGGCCAAAAAAAACAATTGTTGCATCACTTGTCTATCTTTCCATTCATTCTTTCTAATTGTCACAATTGCATTACAAATGGTGGGCAAAGATGAGTGGTTATCCTTGTTATCCTCCTTTAGTATTTGGAGCATTTGAATCGGTGAAAGACCCATTTTCCTCATTTTAGCTACCTTGTCCATCTCTTCAGGAGTTAGCTTGGCCGCTATGAAATGTCCTTCAAGATGCTCCGGACGAGGGTGGTTATGACAACCTTCCATAACCTTGTAGAGAACCCATCCACCCAATTCTTCGTTGTAATTAAATGCAAGCTTGAATGGGCATTTAATCTTCTTTGAGAAAGTTTTGTTCTTCCTATTTGTCTTTCCTTTATAAACATAATCCTTCCTCTTGTGGCTTCTATCGGGATCACCGCTTCTCTCACAAACCATTTCAAAGCGGATTTTGCTTTCTCTCCCATTCAATATTAATACACATATGTCTTTTAGTGCATGTTGTCTAGCCCAACTCTTTGTCTCTAAAGGACTTTTGAATACCAAGTCATTCATGTAGTGATGGGACGTGTCATCGTACAAAATATCAACAGGGGTAGGTTGATTTTCCATTGGTTCTATTGGATCAGATGCAACCTACGAGTAATAGCACAACGTCAATACCAACTAAAAATAAGAAATAATTAAATTTTTTGCAATGTAACAATAATATACGATCCTGCCGAACAAAAGGTTCGGTTATGAATAAAAAAATTGCGATCTTGCCGAACTTGTTCTTTGGAATTTTCTATGGTATAGTTCGGCAACATAATTACTACACTCGACTAAACCGAACTACAAAGTTTGGTTAGCTATTCAATGAACGTGATTTGCGATCTTGCCGAGAAAAAAGTTCGGTAACAAAGGGACTAAACTCGACTAAACCGAACTATTAACTGTATACCCTATAAAATTAGTTCGGCAACATTTTCTGGAAAAAGAGAACCGAACTCTCAAAAACCTCCATTAAAACAGAGTTCGGTTACCTACGTATGCTGAAATGAGTAACCGAACTGCACATACAGGAGAGTTCGGCTACCTGTTTTGCAGAATTGCTAACCGAACTACTTTGACCTAGCCGAAATTTCTTCCTGAAATTTACGATTTGGCCAATATTTTGCACAATTCAAGCTACATTAACTAAATTTGATCCATACCTGAGTACCCATAACTTCATCTTCTGGTTGTGGCTGATAAAATTCATCATTTGGGTCATTAGGTTGAGTTTGGGGTAAATAGCTTTCATCATCTAACAAATAACTCATATCCGGATCATTAGAAATATTGACAAATATATTAGGAGATGAAGGAGGTTCTGATTTTGAGGAGGAGGTATCATCACATGAATCACTCATATCATATTTACTAAACTCAAAATAAGATTTTTTGGGTTCTTCCCTCTTTTTCTTCATCTTTTTTTCTTCTTCTTCTTCTCTCTCAATAATTTTGATTCTAACAAAACTATCCTATTAATAACTCACTAATCACTAACTAATCAGTAATTAATTATTACACTAACACTAACTAATCAATAAACTAACTAATTTAATTACCAAGGGTAAATTTGGTATTAAAAAAGAATTTACATAAGGGATGACCCAAATTACTTCAAATGTCCTACCAAAAATGAAAGAGTAGCCCCCCACCTATTAGTCCCCAAAATATCGTTCTTCTAAAAAGTCACAACATTAACATTAACAACAACAAAAACTATTTCTTTTATCAAAGATCGTTCATAAAACCATATGGGAAACCAAAATTATGTGTCAAAATGATTATTTGGCCGTTCATTGAGGTGTAAATGTTCCAAAATTTTCGGAGCAAAAAGGTTAAGGTTTTCATGGCTGACCCTTTGAAAGTTATCAATTTCTGCCAAAACTATTAACATTCGTCGCAATTAGTTGTTAATTATCAAAATTATTTATGTTAATGTTTTGTAACTGGCATTATGAAGCGTTGAAGGAAATCATCTGACAATATTCGATGATGAATATTAACATGAGGTTTTTTTTTTTTTTTTTTTTTTTTTAAAAAGAAAAGGTTATATTAGAAAAAGTTGGACTGGCCAACAGAAAACAAGAACAAAGAGCAACTCTCTACAACAGGAGACTGCTAAAAGAAGACGTACAGACCCAAAACATGATACGCTGAGCAGACAAAAAAATGTCAGCAAAAACTCATGATGACTGACCGTGAACCAGGCTTCATAAGCAATCTAAAGTCAACAAACTAACCAGGCTTCACTACAAGAAAACATGCCATCAGCAACGAAATTCTCAACGACATATAAGATTTCGTCACTATATATTACAGACAGCGACCAATAAAATTATGGTCGCAAAATAATAGTTTCAGCGACATGGTTGAAAATTCGTAGCTAAGATCGTCGCTAAATTATATAAACAATGACCAAATTTCATGTTGTAGCTAAATCAGATAAACAACGACCTAAATTTATGTTATCGCTAATACAATATTTTAGCGACGATATTTTGGTCGTTAAAAGGAAATTTTAGGGACGTACTTCATTTAGGTCGCCAAATGGTGTTGCTTTTAGTGATTAATTATATTTGCAATAATCCACAAATAATCACGCATTATGCTACACATCATTACTGACCAGGTATACTATTTATTTGTAAAGACCAGGTATACTATTCATTTCAAAGCTACTGTATTAGCTTTGGTTGGTGGCTGTAGTAACTGTTTAATACTATTTATTTATTTTATATACGTAATCACTATTTATCACTCACGGATGATGTTTGGAGTCTATGGACTGGTTTGGGTTTATGGTTAGGAAACAATGAGTCGTAGCTACGTGGACTTCTGCCAAGGCTTAGTTATTATAACTTACATGACACGATCCACCGAAAGAATAAGTTAAACAAAATTAAGAAACCGCCCCTCTCATTTTGATTAGCTAACTTTCCTAACTTCCCCCTCTACTCTGGTCATTTTTATTTATTTTATTCGCGAAGAAAATCTTTAGTTTAATCTGTAATTGTTTTTGATTTACATATAAGGCAGAAAAGTTAGGGTTTCGATAATCACTTAAGAATAGGATCTCTGTAAATTAGTTCTTCTAATTATGATTTTTTGAGGTTAGAGTTTTGAACTACAAGATGTCATAAACGAGGAGTTTGATTTGTGATCATTGTTTAGAATATGGATCTATTCAGGTAAATCGGCGGTCTATGTAATTTTATTCTCGTTCAATTATGTTAGCTTGGTGGTCAATTAATTCCTAAGTCTTCAAGCAATTGTTGATTTGTTTGATTCTCATGGTGATGAAGTTTAAAATTTTCTCTTTAGAGTATTTTTTTTTTTTTTTGATAATTTTGTTGGTTTGTGAAATTGGGTTTTTTTGAATGGTGGAACTCTATTATCAACAAGCGGCGAGAGTATTTAGTGAAGAATTTTCTTTACATCATCTACCTCATATTAAGGTTCAGCGGCAGTAAGCGAATTAAGGCGAGAAGAAAGAACATGGACCGGCGGATGATTCTATCCATGCTCTGGAAATTTGGAGTTCTGTACGAAGGATAAGTTACAGTTTCGAGGAGAAAGAACTTCCATAGTTGACAAAAGATTATTTTTTTTCCTGCATTTTTTATATTCTTGTAACCAAACGATAGTCATATTCTATTCGTTTTGAGTGATTATTGGTATCCACTTGTAAACCCCTTTCTCCAACACAATACTATCTAGCATTCAAAAGATTTGATATACTGAATGTGGTTTTGGGATAATAATGTGTATCTGAATTCATCTTTTAACTGAAAAATTACTGTATATTCAGTTTCAATCATCTTTGCATTTTAGAATCTTATTTTTTTTGTCCAATTAAAGTTGGATTCATTATGCAAATGCAACGTAATTTAATTATTAGGTATTTTGGTCCCCGCTTGTCCATTTTGGCTACAAAATATTCTGTCGCAGTAAGATTTAATTTACCGACAAAACATGAATTTTGTCGCATAAGGAAAATAAATCCGCGATAAAATGTATCATCGCTGTTAATTTTATATTTGCGACACCATACTTTTTGTCGGTAAATTTGTTTTTCAGCCACATGATTTTGTTTTGTCGCTAATAAATTTATTGCGACGAAACAAATATTTATGTCGCTGATACCATTTAGCGACACACAATTGCCGACCAAACCAGCGCGAGATAAAGTCGTCGGAAAAAGGTATCAGCGACGAAAAATCAATATGTGCGACCACAACATTTCGTCGCTGATGACAAATTTTCTTGTAGTGCTTCATGAGGTCATAGACATGTCTGCAACAGACTGCAGAGAGATTCAAGAATAGTAAGCATGAACCAATCACTGCTGCTCGCCCCAATAGACACAGTGAATCAAAAGCTACAGGTTGGAATAGAGCAAAACGAACTGTTGTTGAACGCCCAAAGCTGTCAGACTGTCATAGACATTAGAGTATCCCAGCT
The DNA here is from genome assembly GCA_023531105.1 of Papaver atlanticum. Classification (NCBI taxonomy): domain Eukaryota; kingdom Viridiplantae; phylum Streptophyta; class Magnoliopsida; order Ranunculales; family Papaveraceae; genus Papaver; species Papaver atlanticum. The sequence goes on along the minus strand of JAJJMB010003142.1, from coordinate 2,011,471 downwards.
GCTCCAAATTGAACTTGGATTAACATGAGGTTGTTGAATGCACAACTTGTCTTTTAGGAAAACTTGTCCTCCCAAAAGGTGTTGCGCCTGGTACTCACTGTCAGAACACAAGTTTCCTTGGCCCACTACATCAGGATGGAGGATATTTTTTCTTTAAATTCACATCTACGGAATACTTACAGAAGATTTGGGAAGCTAGCTCATGGGTTTTTCAATCCGGAGCTCTTCATCTCTTTCAATGGGAGAAAGACTTCAATCCTGCAACGCAAAAGGAAACTCATGCTTATGTGTGGGTTCACATTATGAGATTAAGCCTAGAATACCGGTTAACAAAAATGTTGGTCGAGATTTTTGGAGATGTATGTGTATTTGTTCGGACTAATGAATCTACGAGCAAGCGTAGATACGGTCACTATGCGAGATTTTTAGGCTTGGTAGATCTTTTTTCACCACTAATTACCGGATAAAGTTTTTGTGAAAAAACAGGGATTTGCTTTTTCGGTTTACCTCTCCTATGAACATATTCCATCATACTGTAATTTCTGCTTGGTCATTGGAAATGGTCGTGGAGAATGTAAGAAAAACCAAACTGATTATGGTACTCTATGTAGAGGATGATCTAAATCGAAAAGGGATAGGACTAGTTATGGGAGAAGATCTTTAGTTCCTAGCAAGGAACTACAAAGAGTGGAGCTTCTGGTAGCGACAGAGAGGACAACACATAGGTGAAAAGACTTGAAGTTCCCGTAGAACTACTTATTGATGAAATATCCAACAAAGATGAGACAACCATACCAGCTATAGTTGATGAAAAACAAATAATTAGCATTAAATTTCAGGTCACCTCTAACGGTACAGATATAATTTCTCTCTTTCCTACTAGTTTGGTAAACACTGTGATCTCTCCTACTTCTTCGGTAAGTAAAACTATAGTTAGAGTGGGTACACTCAATGTCTGTAGTGCATACTTTACATTTTTTGAACAAAAAAAGTGTTTCGAGCATCTAATCAAGCCATAGAAGAAATAACAACTAAGGTTACTAATGAAAATTTTCATTTAGTATCGACTCTTAAAAAGAATTTGCTGAACAAATTTAACCGAGAAGGAGTGAGATTTATTCACAAAAAGAAAGAAATGGAAAATGAATCTCTTCTCAAAAGATGAACATATAATGCTGATACTAATAGATTTAATATGTTATCCATGTACACAAATGATAATGAATGTGATAATTATCCAACATTTCAAACATCTTCGGTATTGGCAAATACAGTGATAGAAGATACTCCTTGTCCTCCATGAGATGCTTTTCAACCTGTTTTGCGTTAAAAGAAACAACAATACAGAATTGTCTGAGCGTTGTTCTGTTGAGCCCACCAACCGTTGGTATGCCAAGTTTGGTTGTCATATTTTTCTTCAAAACTCGAGGATGCTTTCTAGAGTCAACTTTGTTAGGTTATACTAGGAAGAATAAAATTGTTGAGACTTGCTCGTGTTAATATAAAGAACCTGAAGACGTATCGATATCAACATACACATCATCCTTCTGTGCGAGGTTAGTATTAATACTTCAGTTTTTTTCATTTCTATGTACGTTTCTTTCAAGTCATTTAGATTGAAAACATTATATACGATACATATATACCGTGACTTGATCATTCTATTATGGTCAAAGTGTTAAAAAATAAAATCCTAGTTATTTTATACAACTTTGGTATATGGATTACAAAGTATAACATTTATCTTTTGAACTTCCTAGGTTCGACATAATACTATTTGGTAATTCGTTACTAGTTAATGTGTTGAACTATTGGCCTGATTTCATGCTTAGAAAACTATATTTAACTACATGAGTTTAAGGAAGTATCATTTCCAAACTTGTTTCGTAGTTGAAAGGAATTAAAGGATTTATTCGAGAAACGATCCCTTAAACAAGAATCTATACTAGGAACGATCCCTAAGATCTCTGGTAGGACCGATCCCTTAAGTAAGGATCTTTACTGGGACCGGTCCCAAGGACCTCTACCAAGACCGATATCTTAATAAGGATATATTGATGGAACGAATCTTAATGTTAACCAAACATGATGTTTTTCGATTTTTGGCTATTGACTCGGGGATTTAGTTTTCGGGAATATTGTTTGGTTAATAAAGTTCGCAAGATTTCGCATAGTTGAAGATCTGAAGAAAAGACTTGTAATCATCCATTGTTAACCGAATCCATTATGTGTGTGATCGATCATAAGGGAATCAAGTTGTTCGTGCAGGTACTTTCAAAACTGAAAATTTGAAGACTAGATTTTTCTATTGTTGGTATTTTCATCTTTGTGATAACTTTGTGCATACTTGATTGATTGGGATCCGACAAAGTCGTTTATCTTGCAATGACCTTTTATAGCTTGTAGTATCACTTGTTGTTTCTTTTAAAAAACCGAATTTGATAGAATGTGAACTAAGATTAATTATTTCAGTTTTCTTGATCTTAGTTGACTAAACTGATACAAAGGAATTTATATTTGATTAAATGGAAGAAAATTTATAACTCGACTTATCTATGAAAAACTTTTTGATCTGGGAGATTGATATAGCGATTACTGAAGGAGATTAGTACTTCACTGTTTCAGATACGATCCAAAGGTGTTGAGTGATAAAAGTCTTCACAGTGGGTGAAGCGACTTACGATAGTGGACTTTATTTTTGGATTCACGTGCGTTTACCATATTGGTAGTAGGCTAATGGATATTGATTGAACTGAATAATTGAAGTTAGTTTATTTGGTCTCAACTATACGAAATTGGTTGTAGTCTTTGTATAGCGTCTTAATTCTGAGAATATTTAAAATTGGATTAGGTCTCGCGGTTTTTCTGCATTTACAGTTTCCTCGTTATCAAAATCTTGTTTGTGCTTTTACTTTACTTTCGCATTGTAATTAACGTTTAAGTTAGCATTAGTACATTAATCCAACGTTTGGGTTTGATCCTAATAGATCGGTTCGGTCTCGATACCTATTCTATGTACCAAGTGTTACCTTGCTGAAAAGTAATTTCCTTGATAGTGTTTGTCTGAATATAATCACGCAAGTTGTGTCTTTATATAGGTTGATACCGAAAAGATTATGGTGTACTTGGTACCCTCGCCATTTCAGGAATTTTCTTGAAATCTCCTGTAAAGAACTTTCGGATGAAATGCTTTACATGAGCTTGTTAATGTAATGTTTTCTTTTTCCATTGCCTTTTCTTTTTTTTTTCTTTTTTTTCTTCTTCTAGTTCTTTCTTCAGGAGGTTTTGGATTTATGTCTCTCAATTGTTTCTGTTTTCTTTTCAAATAAATTATTTTCTTAAAAAAAAAAAAGAGTAACTAATTGGTTGAATGGTAGGTTAAGATATTAATTTGACTGGTTTTTAATTGTGTATGTCAATAGTTGCTAAGTGTGTTTGTACCCGGAAGATATGATCAAACTTTATCTTATAACATTTTTATACGAATACATATGTTCACAATTATGACCGAGGTGATTTTCACAATACCTTTTCCTTGCAATAGAAATCGATCTCTCAGCGTTTATGCTGTTGCTGACTGCCCAAAATAATCTTCTTAAGTTACCGAGATTATACAGGATGTATAGACTGTGTATCTCTCTATTCTTATCATTGGAAAGAAAATGCGGCGTTTACAGATATTATAACTACTGGAGCTCGCATTTCAATTCCGGGTTTTCCATGCATTAAACATATTGGAACTTTCGTTGAAAGCCTTTTGCGTGTTCAGAAGCAGAGAAGCGATGGCCGAGTACTAAGTACTACGGGGTCGTCGTTGTTTTAAGCATTCTTTGGAAAGACCAAATGGTGGCTCATCAATTAGGCATTTAGGCATCTAACCATGCATCTTGAAACTTAAACTCCTCACAATTATATATGGCTTAAGATAGTATAAAGAAGAAAACTTATTACATATAACCGATACCTGATAAATTGACCATATACTTAATAAATTATTAGACGATCGCTGCCATGGTAGGACGGCCGACCAAAAAAATGGACGAAACTCAATTTTGTACTCATAATTTAGTTCTGCCACGATGACATGGAATCCGACATGTGAATTGTAAAGTGAAATTGTAAAGCGAAATTGTCCAAACATGTCCATCAACGTAATGAGGTACACACAAATTTAATAAAATAAACCTTAATTATTTCACTGGCGAGTGGAGTAATTGCGATGCACTCGTCAGTCCATTTCAGTCGCTGAAGTTTTACTTTTGTTCCTTACTTCCATTTGAAAATGGAAATTTTAATTCCTTTAAGTGCTAAAGAAAAACGGGTGTGTTAAATCTAAACTTATAACTCCACGCGTCAATGCTCTTCCATGCATGAGTGCTAATAGTGGGTGTTATGGTCATTTGAGTATAGATAGCATCTAAGCAGTCTGGTGTTGCATTTATTTTAGTACATCGGCATCACAGACCATACACATTCTACATCGTTGCCCACCCTTTGATCTAGGGGTATACGAGGGAGGGCCGTTACATTTTTTTCTTTTTCTTTTGGAAGCATTTATAAATTAGACAAACTAGAAGGAAATTACATATATCTAGTACTCATGGAATCTCTGAGTACAATTTGATTAATGAAACTTGGAATTGTATGCTCCCAAATTTTGGTTCCCAGATTCCCTGTTAGGTTTCCATCCGCTGCATGATTAGCAAAGCCGTCCGCTGCTTGGTTTCCTTTCTCTGTAGTTGTGCTTAATGGCTCTGTGTGGTATCTGATTAACACGGTGCTTTATTTCTTTTATCATCCTTTTTAAATACCAAGGTGGTGTTGTAAGAGATGTAACAAAGTGCAGAAAAGTTTTAGAATCCGTCTCGAATAGAACTTTCATCCAGTGTCTATCTGTCGCGGTTCTTGTGGCCAGCAGCAGGGATCAGGTTTCTATTATTGAAGCAGTCGTGATTCCAAGAGGTTGTGCGAGAGCCATGATGAATTTTTCTTATGAATCTCTGCAAATGAAGCCTTCCCCTGCGATTCCTGGGTGTCCTCTGGCATCTCCATCCATGTTGATTTTTATCCAATCCGAGGTGGGATAGGACCATCCTACCAAAGTTGTTGTTGTCGTTCTGTTACCTCTAGATGGAGTGAACGTCGGTTAGTTTCCTGGAAGAGTAGGGGGTAAGGATTCTTGAGCCCATATGTACTCTTGTTGTTGCTTTAGGGTTGAAATTAAAATTTCAATATTTCTAGTCAACCAGAGTGACTAGAGGAGATAACAGAAAGAAGTGATGATTGTGGAAGGGGATTGTTGTTGTAAAAGTTGGGAGATGATTTTTTGAGGTGTTATTGCATTTGGGATGGAAGTGAAGGTATTTTGGGTGGTTGTGAGTTGATTGTTTAAAGTGTACCAAGTTTTAATCGCTACCGGGCAGCGTAGGAGTAAGTGATCAGCTGATTCTGTATCGGATTTACAACAAGGGCATATATTGGAGCTGACAAGATGGATTCGGTTTAGGATAGTGAAGGTTGGTAGTCTTCATTAATTTCTTTCCACAAGAAAAGCTTAATTTTTGGTGGACATGGTAATGTCCAAAGAAATTTGGTTGCTGGTAGGGGGTTTTGCTGAGGTTGAGTTACTCCTTGGGTTAAGCATTTGTAACCTGAGTCCGTAGTGTATTTTCCAAATTTGGAGTGCGGCCAGATGATCTTATCCTCAGTGTCACTTAGAGGGAGGTGGATGTTTCTAATTCTTTGTGAAGCAAGGGGAGTAAGGTTTTTTATTTTGTCATGGTTCTAGTTATGAGAGATATGATCAATGATATCTGCTACCATTTGGCTGGGGTAGCATTGTGTTGGATCTAGGGTTGTGAAATGTGGGATCCAGTTAGCCTCAATAAGGGTTGTCAAACCGTTTCCTATTTGGTGGAAAGTATGTTTCTGGAAGGTCGGTATGAGTGAATCTAGTTGTTTCCAATGTGGGCTAGCTGAAGCAATGGTGATGGTTTTCTGAAGAATTGGCTGATTATTGAAGTATTTCTCGTTACACAGGCTTGTGTAGATGGAATCTTTATGATCATGTAAACTCCATATCCTTTTCATGAGTAGGGCTTTATTGTATTCTCTACTTTTCTTTATGCCCATCCCTCCCTCAGCTATTGGTTTGGTTAATTTATCACCACCCAAAGTATGAAGTTTTCTAACTGAGGAGTCATTCCCCCAAAAGAAGTTTCTGGTGATCCGGTCTATATGTTGGTGCACATTTGTGGGGAGAAGTTGAGTTTGCATAAGATATTTTGCGGTTGGTGTGAGAGAAGTTTTGATGAGTACTAACCTTCCGACATCCGTTAGGAATTTGGTAATCCATCCTTTCTCTTTTCGCGCTAGCCGTTGGAGGAGGGGGTCAAAAATGTGACAAGAAGCTCTTCCCATTTTGTATTGGACTCCCAGATAAATTGGGTAATCCGATGTTGTTGGCATTCCAAAAATTTGTTGAAAGTTGTATACTTTATTTTGGTCCAATCTTGGATGGTGAATAATTATTGATTTTGAAGTATTAATCACTTGCCATGCGGATGAACTGTAGGATTGTAGCAGATTCTTTAGATGATTGATACTTTCCGTAGAAGCCTTAAACGTAATGAGGAGGTCATCTGCATACATCAGATGCAAAATTGGCGGAGCCTTTTAAGAAATGCGTAGTACCCCTATGCTTTTGCGGAGTTCTAGGTTCCCCATGTTGGTGGAAAGAATTTCCGTACAAATTATGAAAACATAGGAGGAGAGCGGGTCTCCCTGCCTAATGCCTCTTGTCAGAGAAATATAGTCATGCAGTGCGCCGTTGATGTTGATTGAGTATGTGACTATGGTGATGCATTCCCCAAAAATTATTGGGAATCCGAGCCTGGTGAGTGTCGTTTTGATGAAGCCCCAGTCTAAGCTATCACAACCCTTCTGAATATCCAATTTTAGTGTTATATTTGGGCCCTTTGTACGGGTTGAAGTTCTGATATGATGAAATAATTCACCCGTGATTGCAATGTTATCGTGTATCGATCTTTGGGATACAAAAGCACTCTGATAGGGGCTTATAAAAAAACGGAAGCAGCGGTCGAATTCGGTTGACTAAAATTTTGGCAATGATCTTATATGTGACGTTACAAAGTCCGGTAGGTCTGAATTGTGATGGTTTTGAAGGGTGTTCTACTTTTGGGATTAAAGTAATATTTGTATGGTTCATGAGTGGGTGAATGTTGAGAGAATTGAAAAAACTGCGGACCATAAAAATTAATTGTGTATGTGTAGTTTCCCAAAAGGTTTTGAAGAACTTACTAGTATAACCATCAGGTCCAGGGGAACATTCCGAATTTATAGAAAAGAGTGCATGTTTGATTTCTGCTTCGGTTACTTCTGCAGTGACAGTATCACATTGCCTAAATATTAGTCTCGGATTGATTGCCGCAAAGAGGTCCTCTTCAATTCTTATGCTGGGAGCTGTATATAGGTCGGTGTAGTGGTTTAGTATGAGTTGTACCACTTCATCCTTGTTGTATCCAGTTATCTTGTGAGTCTTGTAATTGTTGGATGTTGTTGCGAATCCGATGAATGGTTGCTTTGGTGTAGAATAAAGTTGTGTTATTGTCGCCTGATTGTAACCATTGAATTCTGGATCTTTGCTGCCGATAAGTTGCATAATATTGGAGAAGGGTTGTGTGGTGATTTCTAAGTTGATTTTCTTGTTGCAACCAGTATGCCAGCTCATTTCCCTGACTAATTGCGCATTGGTGTTGCGCAAATTTTATTTGTGTTGTTGATATTTTATCGTTGTGGGGGAGGTGGTCGTATGTTTGCTTATTCCAATCCGAAAGTGTTTGACTGGTTGTGATAAGCTTTAGTTGAAGGTCAAGGAAAGGTTCGGTATCATGTTTTTGGATCCATGCATATTCTACCACTTGTCTGAGTTGAGGGTGAGTTACCCATAGATACTCGAATTTGTAGTTTTTTTTACCCTACCAATCCACTGCTTTTGTTCGTAGCAAAATTGGCGCATGATCCGAAGCGATTCTTGGTAGGTGAGTAACTCCAGCATGAGGGTTTGCGGTCCGCCATTGTTGAGTTGCTAAGGCTCTATCTAGACGCTTCATAATGTTATCTTGCCCCATCTTATTGTTGATCCAGGTGTATGGGTCGCCTCGAAATCCCATGTCGATAAATCCCATGTGACTTCTATTGACCGAACCTATCTTTTGACTGACTCTTTGTGTTGTGATTGGATTACCTCTTATTAATTTTAGAATTGGGTATAGCAAACCCCTGTTTCAATATGAATTTGATTTGTTTTCTCGGGAAGTTTATCTTCTCTGTTTTTCTAAGGAGGTGCTGTTGTATTTAACAGAGAAGAGAGGCGAGTCATAAGTTGGTGTTTAAGTTTTAAATTGAGACAGAGTAGGAGCGATATTTAGAAGAGTTTATTTTTGAGGGTGAGTTATATATGAGGAGAAGGAGATGTTATAAGAGAGAGATATTATAGAAATAAAGGAAGATTTATCAAGCATGCTTTCAATATATATTCCAGGAAGAGTTGTAGTTAACATATGAAGTAGTAGAGATGTTTGTAGATGAACGGGGAGAAAAGAAAGATGAGGGGTTGGGTAGTACAACAATAGCAAGTATGATGGAGATGGTGATACCGTGATAGTGATGCCTTGTCTAGTTTAATCATGATGGAGATGAAGTTATTGATGAAACAAGTTAGAACCACAAGGTAACCCCCTAAATATCTTCTATTATGTTTCCTAAGATTTGGGTATGTGCTTGATATGTGAATAGCTTAGAATCAATAAATCTGTTTTGTTCATGGTTTTTCGTTTACTGGCCAATATCTAGGGAATAGTTTAGGTATCTTAAAGGAAGAACTAGATGTAGATCTATAAATAAAAGTTGTAGTACGCCGTCCGGAGATTCTATGCATATAAAGTTTGTTCCAATCGGTTGAGTAACGAGTGAGATATAGTTCTTTGAAAACAACTCGACGCAGCAAAACCCAGGTATAATCAGATGCGAGTGATCACAAGTATGAGCTTTTCTTAACATGTTATAGTACGATTTAGAAATTATTCAGTAGGAAAAAGTTGTAGAGGGTAATCTCGTGATTCTTTTGAGACGTAGTGTATTGAATTTGGATCTGTAATGAACAACACATACCTTGGAATTTGACCTCTCGAGCTGAGTTTAGTGTCTATTTTCAGAGAACTAGTGAAGAAGATGACCGAGTCAGATTGCTGACTCGGTTGACTCGTCTGACTCGATCTGAGCCAGACTTATTTTTAGTGGGCCGGTTTAGTGGACCGTGCCGGTTTGGCCCGCGGGCTAGGGATAGGGACATTCATTATTTTGATTTTGTTGGACCCTTTATAGTCCAAATTAGCTTTCGGTTCCTTCTGCAAAGCTGTAGGGTTTTTCGAGGGATTCCCAATGACACCCAACTTGACCTCATTTGGATAAGTAGGTATTGATTTATACCAATAACACTAAATATCAGGTTATAGAACCATTGGTAAAACTAGAAATGTTAGTTATTTGACTTAGCCCATAGCAAGAAACTTATATGAAATTGTGTTATGAACCTTGTATGAGCTTATTGGCTAAATTCTTAGAGTGCTTGTGTGATTAGCAGTTAGTCTTTATTAACAACGATCGAATCAAAGAATGAACCAGTGGGTCGCGGATCTCGAGGTAGGCATGGCTTGTCTTCAGATCAGGTGGGAACTCTGTAACCTTCTTATAATCATTAAGTTTACGTTAACTGCGAGCATGATGAGTCTTTGTTATCTGTGAGCATGTTCTTATGCATCTGAATGAGTATGTTGTGTGATATGCGTTATGTAGTTCCTCGCGAGGAGTGTCTGTGTGTTCCCCAGAGCTCCTTGCTAAGTTAAGTATGCCGGTACGCCATCCGGTTGAATATTGTTTTAGTAAGGCGGTACGCCATCCGTCTATAATATTATTATAACTATTTCATTTAGTAGAGCGGTACGCCATCCGTTTTAATATTATTGCTTATTAAGATGGTATGGGGGTACGCCATCCGTCGACAATAGTATCTAGTAGGGCGGTATGCCATCCGTCTTGATATTATATATACTATTTTATTTGAGGGAAATCACTCGTGTGCATATTATACTTGTTTGTCTAACTTTCTGATCTTGATAGTAATGTTCTGAATCATGGTTTGTATGGGCACTCTGTGTGGACGATGTTATTATTATTGGTTAGGGTTGCTCTCGCGTCGTTTTCTCCAATGAATTTGGCGAGGTTAGAGTGACACTTGCTTCGTGTTGCATAAATAGATGAATGATTAGTTTCTTCTTGTTTCTTTCAATTTATATTCTTTTAGAACTGTGAAGCATGTTAGTGATTACTTGAGAGTTATATGCTTTCATTGAGCACCCTTTTGGGATGATGTGCTCACTCGTTCCCACTTCAGTTTCAGTTACCAAAAGAAATGGTGGACGTGAAGATATCCGTCTTCGTAGTTTAAAGACCGAACTGTGTTACATTTATGTATCTTTTGTATATGTGTATTCTTTATTTATTATACAACATACTAACATATTAATATCATTTGAGAGTTCTTCACTTATAAATATCAAAGTGCTGGGTTCAAGATGTAATTATGATTCTTAAAATCGTCAATCTGGAATTGATTCTTCAATTAGGTTATAATCCTATCATCTAAACAGGTTTATGATTTGGGTCGTCACAGCTAGTGGGGTGATAATCGCGTGTATGTAGCTCTGGGTGTGTAGAATTACTTGGGTGTTAATATTGTTACTCCACATTAGGCATAATCACCCTCGTGTCGGGTTTATGCAGACCTACTAGATTACTGAGGTGTTGTATTGTTGTAGGTTGGTTAATTCCCTGACAGTTCCATGCCAGGATATTCATTGTGGGAGACCCGAGAGGGAATAATTGTGATAGATGAGTCAGGGATTGAGAAAGTTGAGGTGGAACAGGGGGTTGTTTAAGAGAAGGGGAATTTGAGTGGGTTTTATGAACGGGCTTGTCGGAGGATTGGCTTGAGCCTGGTGAAACTTGTAAGTATGGTGAAATATTAAGTAACTCTGAATAAAGCAGATGAACAGCGAGGAGTAGAGGTTGGAATCACAGAAGAACATGATTCGAATGCTTATATCTAAATGAGAAGGGGTAAAGACAGATGAGCGCAATAAAAACAGTCAGCAAGTAAGTAGCAGAGAGTCTAACACAAAGTAGGAAAGGTGAGTAAAACCTGAATGTCGAAGAACAAATAAATTAGATGCAGATGCTAAGGTTGAGGATGAAATGTTAAAATTAAGAGCGAAAGAATTAGGCTAAGGTAAGCAAGAGAAGTAAAAAAGAACAGCTAGGCAATGGGAGGGTTAGCAAATGAACAACAGGCAAGGGGAGAAAAACACAGATTCGAATACCAGAGTACAGTTAGTGAGGCAAAACCAAATTACCAGAGTACAGTTAGTTAGGCAAAACCAAAACCAAAAAGTAAGAAAAAACAAAGCAGCAGGCTTAAATGAAGAAATATGGCAACTGACACAAAGTACTACTACTGAAATATATTATAAGTTAGATATAGTAATTAATAAGCGCCTTTACTAAGATGCACAAAAGATAATAACAAACTTTTAGCTGCTAGACTTGGCTGAAAAAACTACAATTAAACGCAAAAATGAACCACAACGAAAGCTATATAAATTTAGAATGCAACTAGTTACAAACACACAAATATGGAATTAGAATGCAACTAGTTACAAACATACAAATGAACGACAATATTTTAAATACTAATGAACCTAAACTAGGACAAAACAAACTGATAAGCAAGAAAAGCAAAACTTAAAGGATTTTATCGGCCCTTTGAGAACTGCACCTGAGTTACTATAATTAGATATGTGATACAAAGGGACTTTCATGGGATTATCTTTGAAGATGCTGAATAGCTGAAGATGGTGGCTAGCCAAACTGGTGAATCGAACTGGGTTCAGATACTCTACGGCATTAGAGAGCCCTAACAACCCGATGATAATATCCTGCTAATAAAAATCCATTAATACCAATTCGAAACGGCCTTAGAACTTGAACATTACCCGAATCCTGCACTGTCAATGCCATGCCAAAAGATACCGAACAAAGCAGCATGCCAAGATGATGCTTAAGAAACCTCCATCAGCAAATAAATGAAGCTTGCGAGATCATAGACTTCCATATGCTAAACGAACCTTGAAAATCAATGTGATACCAATTCTTCAACAAACCTCAAAACTTTTGAAACACGTCTTAAACGTGACGTAACACATGAACCAGCACCAAATAGAAGCAACTTAGTTAGATAAATCGCATCCATATATACTAATAAAGAAACCTACTTGAACCTCTCAACCAAAGCATACAAATCACGTTTACTTACAAGGAGATATTCTAACCTAGAAAGAATCCCCCAACAGAACAACTGCGAAAAGAGCCGCAAGCAACAACAAATCCGAGAAGACAATCCAAGAATAAAACTTCTAAACTTCAGGTTAAAGAGTTCTCGGTGGATGGAGTAAACTATAACATCTCAGATCATAGAGCCATCAACATGGCGAAATTGACTAAGCAGCAAAAGCTTGAATAAATAAGAAATTGAGAAAACTAGCCTAGACATTGAATAATTGAAGAAGAGGATCAAATTGGTTGGTCCAAGGCTAAGATGATAGGTTTGGTAATAAGCATATGACAAGTTGGTTGGTGCAAGGCTAAGATGATAGGTTTGGCAATAAGCATATGACAAGTTGATTAATTTTGTGGAAGGGTATAATCAAATTTGGTATTCACTGACAAAATGATAATGATATTTTGCAGCAGATTGATAAGGAAAGGCATCAATTATAATTGACTTGGTTAATGATAGCCAGATGAGATCAAAGATATTTAAATCAACGCCCAGGCAAGAACAATGAAAAGATTCAGATTTACCTTAACCTAATAAGCAATCAAAATCCAGGGTATAAAGCCACTTGATGAATTTAGGATCAGAACATCACCATCAGCAGAAAAGGGTGTAATTTCACTAAATCAAGGAAGAATTGAAGAACTTTGAATCTCCAAATCGCACCATATCAACATGAAATTTTTGAATAAAACGATAATCCCATACATAAAACTGTATCACCTAGATCTAACCATATGCAACCCTAGCTGAGACTCTAGGGCCGGAAAACAAAGATTAGCCGGATGTAAGTTGAGAAACCATGGATGATTTTAGGGTTTAGAATGAAATAAACCAGAAGAAAAAGGGGGAAAGCGTCGCCTGTGAGGAACTGGTTCGCCTAAGACACGTTTAGAAAAAGGGGGAGGGCCGCTACATGGTTGTGCATTATTTATTTTTTGAAGGAACAAAATTAGTTCTTGATTTCAATAAAATAATAAGAATTCATACATCATTTTCAAATAAATCAACCATAAAAAACATGAAAAAATAAAAAGATTAAAATACATGGATTTCAAAGATAAATCTGATGATGCCGGAGGAGTGGCTTGTGAATTAGTAATCTTCCATTTTGAATTGTCTTCTTCTTCAATAAGATTTAAGTGTCCCAGTCGGGAGTAATTTGCGCAAAATATCGTTACCACAATCAATTTCGGTAGCCATTGTTCTTAACATATATGTAAAATCATGTCATGCCGAAGTAGATTGCTCTGGATGAAATATCTGAGACGATTGATGCAATCGATTGAATCACCACGAAGGCTAAGAATTTCTCTTTGGAAAGTATACAAGAAGTAATTTAAATGGCATATAAAAACCATTACAGGATAAAAGAAATACATACTAAAAACCGAAAAATATTTTATAAAAATGATTGTTTTATTTAGAAGTAATATAAATATAATTACAAGTAATTGTATTCAAATCCAACCAGAAGATATGAGAAAATCATACCAAATCTGGTAGATTTGAGATACATGATAGATTTTTTTTTGGGAGAAAACGGTTACAAGAGTTGCTTTTTTTTTTTTTCCAGAGAGAAAAGGGGAGGAGAGAGAGACCCATTATTACTGGACGTTTATTAGTTAGTTGGTTGTGCATTATGATAAAATCCCAGAGGAACCTAAATCGTCTTGACTTTCTTACCATTCCAATAGAGGCCCCAATTCAATACTTTTTTGTTTTCTCTGTATTTTAACTCTATGTCACTAGATTCACTATTACACAGTAATCCCTTTTTGTTATTTAATGGATGCAGTCTTCTAGTTTGATTGGATTCTGAATGATAAGTTATGGGGGAATGATCAGATCTCTGTCACTAGGTTTTTAGTGGTTGCGCAATGGGAAGGAAGTTGATTTTGATTTGATTTGATTTAAATAATGGTCCTAATTGACTATGTCAAGATATAAAGGAAATCCTATAAAATGTCATGACTAATCACTAGCCCTATGTTACGTTGTTACCAAAACTAAAATTAATATATTAAAAATTATAAATTAGATAGTATTATTATTTTAGGAAAATAATATTAATCCAATAGATTATCTAACATAAATTAATTTTAGGAAATATTTTAATAAAAAATAAACAAACTTATCTTGCTTTTATTATGGAATTCACAATTAAAAGGTTATGTAAGAATAAGTAGAAGTTTTATTAGGAATTTTATAACTATCCATAAATGGTTTTATTTAAAAAAGGAATGACGTTTAATACAAATATATTGAATAATTTTTTTTAATTATATATGGTGATAATATTTAAGATTTTGAATTAAGTTTATATTCAAAATGATTTTATGATTATAAAAAATAAAGGGTATATTTGATAGTTTAAGGAAAAAATATGTCTATAACTAGAGCAGATAGATAAAAAAGACGGACCAAAGTGGAAACTAGGACAGATAAAAAAAGACAGAGAAAGTACTATTTTTGAAGGATTAATGAAGTATGTATCAAGTTTTTACTTCTTGTTTATAAAGATTTTGAATTTGATTTTCTAAATTTTTTTTTTTTGAAACAAATTGATTTTGTAATTTGGGGTAGACTCGGTGTTGTTCACTGCGTTGAGTCAGTATATGAGTCGTTGATTCAACTCAGTGAGTTGCGTCGAGTAAGGCGGGGGTGTAAATAGAGCGGTGGAAATAACCGGATTCTTCTTCTTCTTTACTTATTCCTCCTGAAGAACATCTCTGGTTTTTTCGATTGATTGATTAACTCTGGTTTTTTTTTACAGGAATCAAACATATCGTTATTAGGCTATATAAAAGATATAATTCGTTAACGGGTGTATGATTACATTCGATTTTGCTTAGAAATTGAGTATAAATTGCTCGTAATACGGTACGTGGTGGTAATGGTGTTGGTGGTGAAGGAACGTGGTGTGAGAATTGGGATGTTGATGGTGAAACAGAGAGGTTTGATCGATGAAGATAAGAGGAATCGACGTTGCTTTAAGGAAGAAGGAAAGGCAGCAGGTATCCTTATGGGACATCTAGAAGGCATTACATTTCTCGACAGTCGTGGGGATGGACGCTATTTTATTTCAAATGGGAAAGATCAAACCATAAAACTTTGGGATATCAGAAAAATGTCCTCCAATGTTAATGGCGGCCAAAGAGAAATCCAATCTTTTTGTGTTTAATTGGAGAGAAAAAATCATGTTTCATATTGACACAAAGTCACCATATATAGGTTCCTCTCTCGCTTCGCTCGGTCGGCCCAACAAATAATCGATCCTATATACCAAAACATACGTAATTCATTAAAATATGATTTTAAGATAACGCACTACTAGTAATCAAACTGTTCATATATATAATAATTAAAGTTCTAAAACTATATTCGGAAAAGACATAGCATGAGGTTTTCCAAACTCCAGTGTTTCAACAGATGAACTAAATATTATACATTTCGTTTAACTAAATAAAATACTCCCTCTGTATTTTAAAAAGAGATATTTTCACTTTTTCATTTTAGCCTAAAAATAGGCCAAATTAAAAAAGTGAGTATTTCTTTTCCAGAAACGGATGAAATATATAATAAAGTCTTCAGAAAGATTTATTTTTTTGTTTTTTTTGTTTTTGTGTTTATCAAATAATCACATATATTTTGTAAGTGTAATGTATGTTACAATACAATATCAAACTAAGAGAGATGTAAATATATCATATTACCCACTCAACTATATGTGTAATACACATTACTAATGTGTTGTTTATTATCAAACGAAAAATCTATCTCCAGAATTTATCGAAAACGCTTGTAGTTTATTATTCACTATATATAATCATTTTTGTACTTTAATTAATGGATTAGTAGTTATGATTTTTTTTATGAGGATCCCATTTCAGTAACTTTTCCTAGAGCCCCCTAAAACTTTGTTATGTCCCTGACTACGTTCAACTAGGTAATTTTTATGCTTCTGCAAGAAGTAAATTGTAGAAGGAAGGAATACGGAATAGTTCCAATTAATTCGTTTAAATGTGAGATACTCGGGGATAGATTTCGATGCTAGTAGCTTTCCATATAAACAGTGTATTAATAAAAGATATGATAAAATGAATTAAGTTATCAGGTAGCCTGCTTATTCTATCTTCTCGGTTAGAGGTGTTAGAGTATTGTTCGGTTAAATCCATAAGTTATGCTATATCAAGCTTGTTGTCAATGTTAGTTGATCAAAACTATATCTTGATTTCTATTTTACTAAGTAAAGTTTCGGATAGGTTAGAATTGTAGTTGAGTATCAGAGATCACCCTTGAAGAATGATGATCGACGAAGACATTTGGAGAACTTCTATATCAGGAATGTGAAGACTAAACCATTCTATTTTACTCACTACACCATTATTCTCTCTACTGAGACTATGTCGTATGACTTATAGTAGATTCACAAAGAAGATGTTTCGAGTCAGCTTGTCTTGTGACAAATCTCGAAATATAATTTAGCGATTAGATGTTCAAAGGTCCTTAACAATTTATCATATTAACCCTGTGTAATTCAGGGGGAAGAAGTGTTGGTTTGTATTGTGTTATACGGTGGCCAGAGAACTAAAATTTGTGTATGGCCAGTTTTGAAAAGTGGTGTTGGGTCTAACTTCGGGCAGCTGTTTAATGGACTGGGCGTTCGGCATAAATTGCCTTGGTAACTGATTCACCATTTGGATTTCTTCACAGCAATATAAAAAGGAACAGATAAAATAAAATAGGGGGACGGCTACGCAGCCGCAACTGGAGGAGAAGACTTGGGTTTGCAGTTCCATTTCTTCAATTTCGTTTTTGATTAGCTATTGACTTTTTATTTGTTTACGGATTTTGAGAGAGCCATGTCCGGCTAATCCATGTTAGGGTGAAAGGATAAACTTGTAGTCTGATTTATTTGTGTTTTTGAAACAAGGGTTTTCTATAATATGAGCTTAATGATTATGGTTTTGTTTCTCTATCAATGATTTACCTTCTAACTAGATTTTTCATGTTCTATGTCATGTATAGTTCATAGTTAGATTAGTAGAAAGACTCGTTGAACCTTAGCAATAATCAATTTATGAATATCTCTTGACTATTTATGCCATGTATACTTAGTGCTTTGGAATTCTATTTTAAGGTGAGAACAAACGATCTTTTTGATAATCTTTTCGACAATCGTAAAAATTTTTTTTTTTTTTTTTTTTGCTTAATCATGAATTTTATTACTCAATTTTTAAGAAATGTTTTTTACAAAAAATTGCCAAGACATGCCTAGGCAACTAAACATCTAAAGAAGGAAATACAAATTGGTTAAAATCTAAAATACAAATCATCTTCATTTTCAAGTTTACCTAAAAACTGAGGTTTCACTTCAAAGTAATGCACTTCACCTCTGCTAAGCAATACTCCTCTCTTGGCCAGTTTGTCAGCAGAAAAGTTAATCTCTCTATAAGAATGCCTAAATGTGATTGCAGGAATAGATCTTCTAATCTTGATCCATATGTTCTGTACTATCCAAGGTACCTTGTCATTTAAGAAGGCCATTATCACAGCTTTTGAATCCAAACTAAAGCATACCTCCACCAGCCCCTTTGTTACATCCCACTCACCTGCAATAATTAGAGCCATCACTTCTTCCAAGTAATTTGTGGAAATCCCCAAACCACCTGAAGCTGCACCCATATAATCACCATAGTGGTTTCTGGCAATAAAACCAATCCCTGCCATCCCTGGATTCCCTTTAGAAACTCCATTACAACAAATTAATGTTTGGTTCTGAGTAGGAAATGTAAAGAAGCATTGTTTCACTCTGACAGCATGAACTTTCAGAGTTATATGCAGATCAAACATAGTACCCCACATTTTACCTCTCATTCTGATACTGCCTTCCTTTGCACATCTACTAATTCTCATTTTCATTTTATCCACAGATGGAATAGCAGCATAATAGATCACATAATTTCTTGTAAACCATAATTTTATCATGACATTGAAGGCACATATAAACCACACTTCTTTGATGGCAGGACTTTTTCCTTTTGCAAAGTTCAATATATCTTCAAAGCTTTGAGGACTAGAGCAGTGGAAAATTCCACACAGCCAATGCCATACAATAATTCAAATATCTTTTATGTCAATACCCTTTGGGATTGAATACAATAATTTACTTACAACGGATTCCCGAATCCCTAACACTTTCACATCCTCGGTTACATCTTTTATTATATTGATTTCTTAGTTCCAAAAACTTCTAAAACATTGAGTTTAATTATTTTATTCTTGATATTAGTAAGTAGTAGTATTTCACACTCCTCGTGGGAACAACCTATACTTGCCATTGTCTACTAGTTAGACGTTGTGCAATTGTAGTATTTTATTGTAGATTTCCGAGCCTACCACGTAGCACCATGACTCGTAAACAATCCATACGGTTGGAAAACCGTTATACCAGCTATCCCGATATTGTTAGCAGACGCTCAAAGACTTATTATTTTAATATGTTGAGCATTGCTAGAACTCTCTTAAATAATTCTAATACTTCATTGATCACTTAAACACTTATGTGTGTGAACTATGATTAATTTATTAGGTGTTTAAATGAACATCAAATAACTTTAACTTGTTTGGCTAAGTTTCCAAAACGAACAGTCATTATACAAGGTTCAGTAATTGAACCTATGTATATAGTCTTCTATTGCAGTTTGAAGACTTAATTAGTTCGCTTGATTCTCAAGTTATCTTATCTTCAATTCTAAGATAACCCTTCTCTTTGAAAACTTTAAATGGAGCATCTCAGTCAACTGTGAAAATTAATCCCTGACACTTTGTGTCCTAGTTGATTCTAGAGCCGCCTCTATTGACCTTTTAGGTCTACGACTAAAAAGACTTCTCTTAGGGATTCATGAAGCGAGGTACGACTATTTTTACCTTGATAGTTCGTGAATCCTGATATTCCTTTCAGTTATCAATTTTTTCGCAATCTCTTTCAGGCAAGATCGATAGTAATCACAAAGTTCTCTTCGTCTCAGACTTTGTGATTCCTCAAGATAGATATATAAAGATTGATCTTAGTTAATCTTTTGACGATTCTTCTTGAGAGGTGGTTAAGAATCTAGGCTTCTCTCCGGGAGTCATAAGTTCCAGATTTGTGAGGTTTGCTAACTTACTATTGCAAAAAAAAAATCTACACCATGATCTTTGATCTAAAAGGAAATAAAATAGGCTTATCTGTTAAAGGAAGATTGATATCAAAAGTCTTCACTTTGGCTGAAGCAACTCTTAGGCTGTAAAGGACGTCATCTAAGGGAATCAAGTGCGTAGAACCTTGCAATGTTCAAGAGACGTACGTAAGAAGCGCGACTGTAACTGAATCGCTTGGAGGGTGATTCGGTCTCAACTACATTCCAGTCCGAAGTCTGATAGTAGGCTAGTGTCTATAGCGGCTTGATACAGTGTGTTGTTCAATTTGGACGAGGTCCCGGGATTTTTCCAGCTATTTTGGTTTCCTCGTTAACAAAATTTCTAGTGTCTTGTGTTTTTCTTTTTCCATGATATATTGTTTATCTTTATAATTGGATTTACACAGGTTTGTACTTATTCAATCTGAGTAGATATGTCCGCTTAATTGTAATTGATAGACGCATTTATGTGTCAATTTTCATCTCTTTTATGTAAAGTGTTAGTACCCATTTTTGTACTAATTTTGGTATTTTATCTCTTGTAGGTGTTTTTGGAAAAATGGGTTTTTGCGGCGAATTTGGCTCAAAAAGTGGTTTTTGCACCCATGGGAAAAAATTACTAAGGGGTGACCACTTGCTATTCGCACTCCTGCTCTGGATAAGGGGAGGTCACCCCCTTCATTTTGAAAACGAAAAAGGCGGGAAAATTCTCATCACCTGCGTGATTCTCTGGATCGATTTTTTGATGAGACTTTTGAGGAGTTTGTATTGGATTTTAGATGGCATCAATCTTGTATGATAAAACAGGGTTGGTAACACTAATTGAATCGAGAAAAGAGGAGTTTTACACGTGACTTCAGTAAAGGGAGGGATATCGTTCATCTCGACAAAACAGGGATTTTTTTTGATATAGTTGGAAGTTACGCGTAGTTAAGGGAAGATATGTCTTATAGGATTCTTTTCAGAAGATTTGGGAAGGTTGGAAACATCTAAAACGCGTAAAAGAAAAGAAGAAAGGCCGAGACTTTTGCTAAAAGAAAACAGAGAATATTTGTGGATTAACTCAAGAAATTTTGTGTCTGGTGGCTATATATAGGTTGATTCGAGTCATATTTAGGGGTACGAACAATTTGGGAGAGTTTGGAGAAGTTTAGAGCCTTAGAGAAGCGTAAAAAAATCAACTGGAGTCGATACAGAAACTTTTCTGCTGCTGCGAAGAAGAAGAACACGAAGAACATAAGACCCTTAGAGTCAGTCGCAGAGGCAGACTTATTTTCAGTGACAACGAGGTACGGTCGCATCTTCCTGCAGTCACCGAAGCCTTTCAGCAACAATTCCGACTTCTGTTTTAGACCTTCAGCAACTGCAGAATCCGCTGCTTTAACACCTTTCTCCCTTTTTAATCAACTTTTGAGCCATAAACATGTATTTTGAAATTATGATTAATATGAGGAGCTAAACCCCATTGCTGAGGCGATAGAGGAAGCTGTTTTTCCAATAAAAAGTGGTAAAATCTATTTTATTTATTTTATTTCAATTATTTTTATGATTATTTTCCTTGATTTATAATTGTTTGAATGATTTTTGTTAAGCAATTGTTATTTTTTTTGATAGAGCATGCTTAGCCATAGGTTCTTGATGCTTTATACTTTGGATTTACACTTGTTATTTTGAAAATCTACATGTTGCAATAGCTTAGAATCAAATTAAACGCAAAAAAATTGAATAAATATAAATACTAGTTAAAATCACTTTGAACTTGGAAAAATAGTGGAATCTTAGCCTCAGTGTTCAGTTAATATTGATATCAACTTTGTCAGTGTTTGTTTTAAATATCAGTGATTTTTTATATTTTAGTTTTAAAAGTTAAGTCTAAAGTTATCCTTCACAAGTTCGAGAATCGAATCTTATTATTACCATTTTTACTACAACTAAAATTTACATAAGTAATCGATTACGAAACTCGTTTCTTGTAGAATTCGTATCTTGAAAGATAGATAACAAGTTTAATCACTTGTCAGAATTCCGATTGAATTATTTGGATACGACTAGATTGATCTTGGATATTGATTTTTGAGATCGTATGCTTAATTTTAATCGATTACGAGACTCGTTTCTTGTATAATTCGTATCTTGAAAGATAGATAACAAGTTTAATCACTTGTCAGAATTCCAATTAAACTATTTGGATACGATTAGATTGATCTTGGATATTGATTTTTGAGATCGTCCAAGTACTCTGCTTAAAAATTAGGTTCACGAACTTTGTGTCTATATACATACTGATTGAGTAGAGGTTGAGATATTAACTTTATATACACATTGTCAAGGATCATTAAGTTGATCTACTTGCAATTGGATTAAGTTTTGTCTATACAGGTTGCTGAACGAAAACGTTGGGTGTATTTGGTATCCCTGCATTTTCAAGAAGAATATGGGGATTCATTTCTTGTTTCTTCCATCGTTAACCTATACCAAAAGGTAAAGCTTAGAAAAATTCATGAAATTTGTTGTTCAGAATTCAATGGATCACTCGGTTTAACAGAAACGAAAGCCCAAACTCCAATTTTATAGGTAATTATTATTATTTGTATTTGAAAAACCCTGATGAAAAAGGAAATACCTTTGAGTGTAGAAGTCTCCGATGAGCAAGCAACTCTTAAAGTCCAATTTGAAGTCCTGAAAGTGGGAATGAATGTGTAAAGGAAAATCTCCAAAATTACAATCTTTGCTTCTGACTAATAAACTAACCCCTTAATTCATTTCGAAATCTGATTGGAACACTTGTTGAGATAAGGATTTAAATACTATCTTGATTAGTTTGTTAGTGTTGTTGATCGACCTTTCTTACGGAACAACTAATGCATGTTCTTCCTATGTCTTACTGGCTTTAGTCTAATGGAGGTAAAAAGAAACAAATACCTGATATGTGCATTTTTTTGTATTAGTTTGAGACCTTAATTCATTGTTTTATTGTTAATTTCCATTTCATTATGCTTTGATTCGTTTGTTTTTTGAGTTTCCTAGGTGTTTGGGGTTATCTTAACCAAAAGGAAGCGGAACTCGTGAAAATCCATGATTTCTTCGTATCATCTTTAAGAGAATGAAAACACGAAGCCAACAACGAAAGAATGAGGTCATTCTGACCTCGTATGAAGAATTTATGAGCTTTTGAAGAAAGTCAAAGATATCAGAAGAGGTATACAAAAATTTTTTTTATCATATTTTAAAATAAAATTAAAGAGAATTTTTTTATTTTATCTAATTTAAAAGTAAAATTGATCAATTCACAATTTTATTTTTTTATAAATCGTCAGCTCCAACCTTATATGAAGGGTCCACAGTAACACGTGTGTAATTCTTAATTAAGTAGGCATAAGATAAAATGAAAGTGGAAGTTGTTACTGTTCTATTCAATTTGTATACAGATTTTGCCTCGTTAAAACCTTTCCCAAAAAAAAAACAGTGGGACAAAAACCAGGACGAAGGAAAAAGAGTACAACATGTCGAACTGCGGATAGCATTGGACGCGCATGCCTCATTAAAACCTTGACAAGGAAAACCTAGTGAGAAATTTGTGGGTTTATTTGTTTAATTTTTATAGGGTTTTATTTGTTTAATTTTTATTATGTATTTATAAGTAGTCAAAATCATTTAGGTCTAAGAGTTATGGGGTTCTTTTTTATTTCGTAATGGTTCTGATTTGTCTCAGTAGATCTGAAATTTGTGGGGTTTGTGTTTGATTGATCTGGTTTTTTTGGTTCCTCTTGTTGTTCCATGAAGTTATTTATATTTTCACTGTTAACCATTTTAGAAGATTCACTAGGATTTATGCAATCATGAGAAGGTGGTACTATGTAAATTTTAAGTTTATTTTTAATTTTTATGTGCATTAAAACTTAATTATTCCCTTTATGGATCCGATTTTCATCCAAATTAATGACATATTCATTGTTTTTATTGTAGGTGGAGTTATGTTTGCATGGAGTGGCAGCTTAAAGGAATATTACGGTTCCAAGCCATTGTAGGTTGCAGATGGAGTAGGTATAAAGCAAAATATAACTTCTATGTGTGAGTTTTAAGTTTATAGCCCCTCGTGTTAATGATTTATTTGTCAATTTACAGGTATTGCAATGCATCTTGTAGCATTTAGAAGTTCAGGTAACTCTTCAAGATGTTCGCAATCTGTACCAGCTGTTGGAGTGTGTCTATAGAACTCCATCTGGTGAAACAGATTGAATTCACCTTTTTACTATTCTTGTCCAATTATCTCTTGTGAAAAAATATTGATTGAACTCAAGCATATGGTTTATTGAATGCGTTTTGTTTCTCTACATTAATCTCGCAAGACCACCAGATAATGTTTAATAGAAACTGAGTTCATGTTATCATACATTATGTTTTTGCTGCTAGTAATTTTTTTTTTTTTTGAAATAACTCTTATGTGTATTGATGACGAGAAGCAACTGAAAAAGTGGGGGTACAACAACCTCACCCAATATTTCGCTTAGCAATCTGTATGGACTAACTCCAATATACTTTTAAGAGAATCAACTAGATAGTCAGACTCAATCTTAATAAAAAGTATATCAAAGAGTTATATATCATTTTATTGATTCAATACTTACTCAAGCAAATAGAAATCTGCGAGTTTAATTGAATACAAGAGAAATTAACCTGAACAGTACCAAAGACCAATTTAAAGGATCAATCAATTTTAATCAACAACCAAAGGTTGGATTTACCAATTGATTGATTCAACGCGCAACCTGTGATATTTCAATTATATAACAAAATATAATGGGAAAAAGAAATAACACAGACACCAGAAGTTTTGTTAACGAGGAAACCGCAAATACAGAAAAACCCCTGGACCTAGTCCAGATTGAACACACACTGTATTAAGCCGCTACAGACACTAGCTAACTTCGGTATGGACTGTAGTTGAACCCCAATCAATCTCACACTGATCCAAGGTACAGT